>CM032434.1:12245961-12734390 GCA_019049465.1 Dryas iulia moderata
ATATAGATTTTGGATTTAAATCCAAAACAAATAGTTAGTTACTTAGCAAAGCTATATTACTATGTAGTTAGTGGCACAGTGTATCATCGTCTGACTGTATATACGAAGGCTGTGGATTCGACTTCCACTCCGGAAATAAATAAAATATTTCAATTTAATCTAATTTCCCTAATGATCTTAATTTATATACTTACATATCTATTTTTATTTACGCTTAAATTATTTTGATTTATGATTAATGAACATATTAACTCTAAATGCGTGATATTTAATTCCGCCATTCAACACACATTATTTTAGATTCGGAGGGTAGAGTACTACTATGCGCGAAAAAACATTTAAGCGTGAAGCTGCAACATGTTTGAAATCAAAACAAGGGTATTTTTTCTTTTCAAAGAATAATGACACTACTCAGGGACATGATTTTATTCGAGAACATAATCATAAAATACATTAATTTAACTTAAAGCTACTAAGTAATTCGTATATGTGACTAGACCGTTTAAGATTAACGTATTGTAGTGACTCTAGAGTAGGGTAGGATATATTGTTGTTGTAATATCTGCGACAGCTTTATGCTGTTTGGACAGAACCAATTTACTGGCACGTGGCTATATTCTCTTGTGTTACAGATAAGCTTATAGTTGTATATAGTCTAGCATACTTGATAAATAAGTATGTAAAATATTTAGGGATAACCTATTTTAATAATAGAAATTTAACTTTAAACGATTTCCATTGAGAAATATTTTCCATTGAGAAATTCAATTTCAAGAACGACAAACTAAATCTTTCATACTACCTTAACTTCATCTAATTTCGGAAACTATTGACGTAGAAGAAACAATTGAAAACATTGTTAGAAATTGGAAGATTCTGCGCTTTGTGTGAGCAATAGCCCTCGTTTTTCAGGTTTTCCGAACGTATTGGTTGATATCATCAATAAATACGGCTATTGTTAGAGCTTCCTGATAAATTGGGCGTAGAACAGCGATATTGTAACTCGACGTACATACATTTCTATTATTTTATTGCTATAAGTTTGTGTTATATATCAGAATTGAAAATTTCGTTCATACTAGATACCTGCTCGTGGCTTCGTCCTCGTACGGCGTATGAAACTACACAGGCGGATGTTTCATTTATATTTTTTTACACTAATCATACAAATTTTCATGTTTGCTGGTTTTTAAAAAAAATAGACAGCTTAGGTTTAACTATTTTTCATCTGAATCCAATCCAAATATTCGAGGTTAGACCTTAGGCCTGAGGTAAGGGTAAACCTTAAACAGACAGAGAGACTCTACATTTATAATAGTAACATGGATTGTTTTTAATTATAATACAGAAGGATTTATTTGAAATAATAGTAAAGATCATAAAAGTTACGGTTGCTTAAAATGTAAAAAAAACGTATATTTTGATGGAGAAATGACGTTGTTTTTTGCAACCATCAGAATGCATAAAAAAGTACAAAAATAACTAAGAACTACATTAGCTAGTAAGTATAAGTATCGCGTTTCAGGTCGTGTCTCTTTACAAAAAATATATATAGTAATAATTAAACAAAAAAAAAAAAAACTTTTGCATTAAAAAAGACCGGATTACACAATCCAAAAAAAAATCTGTTGTCAAGCGAGGCACAGTAATTTGGCTAAATGAAATCGCCATAAAGATTCCCACAAAAATTATTTGCTAAGGAAATTCAATTAAAATGCAAATGTACCGCCGCGGCTCTGATACCGGCACCGGCACTTTACTCCTATGAGTTTTGGTCAGAAAATTCAATTTACCTAAAAGCTGAAAGTGTTATTAATTTATCCTCAACTTTTATTGGTTTTTTGATAATATTACCTTTAAAGCCTGTATAATAATAAAAATTTAAGTTATTATTTTTTCTTTTATTTGTTTTGAAGCTTTTACATTTAATACGGCAGAGAGAAAATAGCCTTTAGCTCGTTCACCGTTTTGCTTACTAAGGAAATATTTATCTTACATATTATATTATTATGTATGTATATAATCGTTTAAAGTAGGTACTTTATATTTAAAAAAAAATCATCGTGGCTCTGCTTGTATCATAACCGAAGGTTTTATTTTTATTTTTACCTGAGGTGACATTTCAGACCTGTTTAGATAAAATAATAAAATTGCTTTGGGTAACATTTTCTGAGTTTCTTAATTTTATTCCTTTGATGGAATGAAAATATATTCCAATACAATATTCCACTTTTTCTGCTTTTATAACGTTTTTACTCTTACCAATCTACGTTTCAGAGTTAGATGTCCGTATATTGCAGAGCGTAACATCAGTATTAAATAAAGACGATAGGTTGAAGATATTTTAGTATCGAAAGCCTTATAGGTATATAGAATGATACAAAACCCTTTTTACGTATGTATAATATAAAGCCAGGGGTTATTTAGAGTCCTCGTGATGTGATAAGTATTATTTATATTGTTATAACATATTCGATTTCCCATTTAAGTGCTCAATAACGGCGTGTATATGACCTCAGGACTTGAATATATTGATGTAGATATATAGATAGAATTACAACTATATTCATGTTAACGTACAATATATAATATGTATTGTATGTATTATAAAGTGTGCCTAGTTATGTGTACATATATTTTAATTGTGCAAGTTGTAACAAATAATTTCCACAAGAAGTATGAAAAAACAAATGAAGTTGTTTCGCACGTCCAACTAGAAAAAGTGCAGCAAAGCAAATAAGATTCATCTCTTACGGAGTGACAGTAGAGTACCGAAGTAGTGACTTTTTTTCATAGCAAGGTAAACTTAACGCCGCGCTTTATCTTAGGTATCTGAGCAGAGAAATGGAAAAAGAAGATTTTCTTATATTTTCCTATGTATTTGTTTATTTAACATCTGTTGATACAAGTGAAGCTAATAAAAGCTTATTGACTCATACACACGTAGCAAAAATAATAAATTTAGTTCACAGGTGACTACTAATGTATTAAGTATCCAAAATATATTTTCATATATGTAATGTTAATTAAAAGTTAATTAATCACAGATATCTAATCATTTTATAAAATCTAATCTCTCTAAGCATGTATAAAAACGTTAAAACTACTTATTTTTTAAAGATATTATACAGAAGTCAAATGAACAACTTAGTCATTGTAAGGTCAATCTATGTTTTCTTATTGCAGTTCTTTATGTTCTTTTCTTAATAACAAGGGCGGGCAAAAACAAAAAAAAAATTACGATTTTGATTTTCAATTTTGAATAAAACTTTCAGATTCCTTTCTGGATTTAACCAGAAATTATAAATTAATACATTAATGTTCATTTCTTTAAGCTTCCAATAAAATAATTTGTTATGATTGACACATTATATTCTGTTAAGTCTATGTGACACCAAAACTTATAGTACAATTATTAAATAAGTTGATTATGAAACATCCGCCAGTAGAAACTTATTCGCGGGAACGATATACTGTAGTAGGGTACATATACATATACTTACGACTTGGCGCATAGATGAGATCTCGCTTAATATCTAAACCGGAAGTTGAGTCTGTACTTTATATGGTACAAGTTTATGATTATGGAACTCATACAATATGCTCAATTTTGTAAAAATTAAATATTTGTTAGTCTTCATGACATGCGTCATAAACAATTCTTATATTATAAATGCGAATGTCTGTGTGTTTGTCTGTCACGGTTTCACGGCTAATCTACTGGTCCGATTTGGATGAAATTTAGAATGGAAGTAGTAAAAATGACTGGGTCTAACATACGCTACTTAGTTTTTCAAAAATCAACCTCTATAAGGTTGAAATGAGGGATGAAAGTTTATATGAAAAATCTACACCGCTTGACCGATTGTAATGAATTTTGGCATATATATAGTTGATAATCCAAAGTTAAACATAGGCTACTTCAAAAATCGACCGCTGAGGGTTGCAATATAACGAAAGAGCCACGTAGATCACGCGGCGAAGCTGCGAGCGGGTCGCTAGTTATAGAATAAGGGCAATGGTGACGTAGGGAAATGCATTTCACTGTATTTCAATTATTTTTTTCACTGGTGTCTAGTATGGTCTTGTAGCGGAACTTCACGTAAAGGTCTCGCAACGTCTCGATTTAGTGTGGAAAATGGTGATCTATGCGGGAAAAATCTAGATATAATTATATTTAAATTATTTTCATTTACCTACTCTGGTAATGCATAGCGGTGGTAAGTTTCGGCTCTAAGCACGCAGTATTACGATTTCGCCCCTAGGTTTACTCTGATAACTCCGCTATGAGTGAACAAACGGAAAGCTGACTTGGTTATATATTTTTTTTTAGTTTCACGCTGTGTCCCGCACACAACATGCTAGGCAGAGAGAGAGCCTAGTGTTAAGAAACTCCGTTTCCCACTTTTCACCGAATTCGGAGGCATTGCGTATCAAGTGGTGGAAGTTAAGGCCACGGTTTGTCTCAACATCAGATCGAAGATGAAAGATGAAGATTTCCATTTTGGAAATATTAAATATTTCCACTCCTTGAGTGGAAATCGAACCCACAACCAGTCGATTTTCAGTCACATATTGTGCCTCTGCGCCACATTTGGCCGAAAATTATTATAAACATACTATATTTTAGATTATACGAGTATATAATAAAAAGTATATGAGTTTGAAATCTTTTTAGTTTTTTTGAGACAAAGAAATTTAAAAATGTTATAATATCGCTTCCGTTATTCTGCAAAGGCATAATCGACTGTGGCTGCACGCTGTCAGCCTGAAATATCCTCAAGTACTGTGTAACAGGAAAATTGAGAAGCTCTTGCCTTGCTTATACGGACTTACGTTACGTATATATATGTGTTTATGTTGTTGTAGATTTGTGCTGCAAGATATTTTTATTTTCTTGTATTTTTTTTGTAATATTAACATAAAAGGAGACCTTAAGGAATAAAGGCCCTCCTGGTGTACGCTGGCCCACAGAGCGTATTACTGCCTGTAAGCGCGATGGTTGTGGATTCGAGTCACATTCCAGGAAAAGATTACATATATTATTTTCATTTTTCCACTGTGATCGAGACAAAGTGCGGCGTTGAGTTCCACTACTCAACATGCAATGTCTTGAGCAATCAAGATCAGAAAATGGATACCGGACTGTCTTCCACTAGGTTCTCTCTGACTACTCTGGAAAGTTTATAAATAAAAAAAAATCAAATTTAATTGCGTTTCACATCAAAAACCTAAATTAAATTCAAAACCAAGAATTCGTTCAGGTCAAAGTATGCCATAAGTGTTTTTCAATATCACCAAACGATTTTAAGTCCTGCCCTTAACTAACTACGCTAACGATTTGAAGGGTGCAATCAATACCGTTAAGTTAGAAATTAAGTTTCGTTAAGTAGTGAACTACGTCGAAGTTACCGCTGGGGACCCACTTGCCTTAAATACTAAATGTTGACCGACAGTAGTTGTACCGGCG
Organism: Dryas iulia moderata; assembly: GCA_019049465.1. NCBI lineage: Eukaryota > Metazoa > Arthropoda > Insecta > Lepidoptera > Nymphalidae > Dryas > Dryas iulia. The sequence goes on from CM032434.1 coordinate 12,251,432, forward strand.
AGCAAATATAAGCTCTGTTCGTGTAGAAACTAAATATAATTTTATTCAATATGTCACTGAAAAAGGCTGCGATTCGTAAAGCAGCCAATTCAAAGATCTAGGATGTGAATTATACATTTTCTTGACAGCTGTGTCCAAAAATAAAGGTCGATTACTTTTTGATGTAGGTACATATATCACTTGATCGAGGAACATTTTAAATGAATTTTGAATTTAAATAGTTTCATTAAATACATACTCCTGGGAATCTCTGGGAATATCTCTTGGGAATATCTATCAATCCATGTCAGCATAAATGTATATTTTGATTGAACACGATGATTTTTGTCATTTAAATTTTTACTCAGGAGAACGATTATATTTAAATTATTTACATTTCATCGCTCTTTGGTAAATAAAATTGTGGAATGGAGTGCGTCCCTTTATGCAGCCCTCATACATGGCGGAAGATATTTTGTGAATTATTTATGCTACTGCACGATGCATCTTTAAATAGAAATACGCATAATATTGTTTACAGTAGTGTATTAAGTGATCTGTTTTGTGTTTAATTTGTATGATTGAAAACACATGAAAATGAATATTTGCTGTGATATTTTCCTTTTCTTGTGTTTCCAGCTTTCTTTCCATTTTTTGAAAGATAAATCACTTTAGTACGCGCTCTTCTTTTTAAAATTGTCTGTGTACGCTGACAAGATCCACCAGATGTTCACCGGCAAACTGATATTGAGGTTAGTTTAGAGCTCAAGCGTTTCACTTGTACGTACACTTTGTCTACGGTCAGCGTTACCTTGGGTTCTTAATATCTTTTAATTGTTGTTTTGTTGTGTTGTGTAGTAGTTGTGTTGTAGTGTGACATGAAGGCCTCATATTAGGGGGCAGTAGACTCATAGGTCATACATGATTGTATTAAATTAATTATTTAAACTATTATTAGTCCCTATTGACCTATACGAGCAAAGCCGTGGATAATAGATTATTCCAATGTAATACTGCAAGACTCATTTTCGTAAAAAATATAACTTGCTTTAGCAACGTATTATCTATCACTTTATACGTGGAATAAATTAATACTTGTTGTTTTAAATTTAATTTTAATAAAAAATATTGCAATCCTTAGGGATTATTATAAAAAATATTGGCTTTCTATACTCCTCCGTACAAACTTTAACTGTGCCATATAACAGTTGTTCGTTAAAAGCAATACTTATATTTCCTTACTTGTATTAATATATTGATGTAAATATAGGTATAACCATTACTGTAAGCACTATTTACTTTTACAATTCAAAGCGTTCAGCTGTAATTAAAATGCAATTAAGTAGCGTAGCGAGGAAAGTCAATGCAGCGTGCGATAGCAAACAGAGTGCGATACAGAAGAGAAATAAATAAGCTTTTACTCTAAAAGACGTATTTGCATTAGTAATTAGAAAAGTAATTAATTTTGACAACAACTATAAAAAATCGATTCCGCTTTATGAGCACCATTTGGTTTAAAGCTCGGAGCACTCAGCTTAAAAACCTGTTACAATATAAAACGTCACCCATTATATTTCGGTAAATCTAAGCATTTCGTGTATCGTTGGTGATTTGTGAAAAGGTGAATCCGCTAGGGAGAACGTTTTCCAGAAGAGACGAGTTTTGTTAGGTAATAATATACATATACTCGTATAAAAAACCTGTGGCCTCTTTGCTTTTCATTTTTGACACTTAGTAAAATGATTTTTTATTTATTACGTATTTTAATTATGTTGAAAGGGAATTTTTCCTTTTTTATAATTATATTTTGTTTATTATATTTTTAATTATTAATATCCTTTTAATTTTGGTAATATATAATTTTTAACGTTAGATGATTTTTTAAATATTTTGTAACGATACATATTAGGTGTGTAAATAAACGTAGGAATATAAAATATTTTAAGTAAAGAATTTAATTTAACATAGTCAAAACAATATTATTTTATTAAATATGTAGTTTTAAACGAATAGAAAAATAAAATAAAATTAATATTTTAAGAAAATGTGACGCTGGATATATAGGTTGCTAGCCGATTATACTTTGTGATTTTTAAAATAAGAAAAAAAAAGGAACATGGCGGGAGCGCCGCGTGGGCAAATTGTGACGCTCAGAAAAATATTGATATTGAATTACAAATAATATAAATTTAATACAAGGAAGTGAATAATTAATTAGTTCATTTAATATATCACATGCAAAGAGATTGAAATATAATATTTTTGTCATATTCAAGTTTGGTGACATGCATTTTTGTAAATTATGAAGAATTTATTGGTGAGTTCTTATTACGTTGGTTACTTATATTAAGATAACGTATAACGACTATTTAAATGAATAATAAATGAATAATATAATAATATTTAAGGCACTAAATATTTAAAATATTACATCTATGAAAAAGAAAACGTATAATTAGCAATACAAATTAATTAAGACATTTGGCGTGACGTGCCGCCATCTTTGAATAGTCCTGTATGAACGCTATTATTTACATTTCCTGAATATTATAAAATTTATAAACTAACTGTATGTTGCGAGTGTTAATAATATTAATAAAATAATAATATAAGATATTAAAACATAAATAAAATATGGATGGTCATATTTTAATAATGTAAATAGCGCATGATTTACATTATTAAAATATGACCATCCATATTATAATGGTACTCCTAATCATTGTAATCATAAATCTGTGAGAAGTATAGTCTATACAGATTTTTCTAATTTTATTAGTTAACACTTCGCTTCCCTTAGATAATTAAAACTCTGTGTTGTAAATATTTTTCTGATTTATTCTAGTTATGAGATCTTATTGTTGTCATTCGATGTTATTTTCACATCTGATTTAAAATACTTAATAACTGAAAAATAATCCTTCGACTCTCTCTGTAGAGAGATTTTTTTTGACTATTGAAGAGATGTTAAAAACATAAATAAATTGTAATAAGCGTATACGAATTTGACGACGCAGCTGTTGGTAGAACGTATAGCATAGCGTTCACAGCGCTTGGACGGCTTACAAGAGGCGCGGGTTCGAATCCTGCCGCAATCATTTTTTATACATTTTCTAAATATCTTCTACATATAATAGGCACGGTAAGGTGACATTGGCATTTGTGCTTAAGTCACACGTTCGAAGCACCATAATTGAAGACGAGAACTGAACTTAGCAGAAATTGTAAATTTTAATCAATACTATTCAATCAAAGTTGAAACTGTCAATGTCTGGAAACACTGCTTTATTTGAATCAATTTTGTTATTCACTCTTATTTAAAATGCAATTAAGTGGTGCATCCGCAATGGCGTGTGTTAGGTAAACAGGATGCAACATTGAAGTGACGAGTAAATGGATTACTCGCTTTAACTCTATGGAACGTGGCTGAACGTGTCAGGTGCAGGTTTATTAAGTTTACTATTTTAACGTTTTGCCAATATGCATTGATATTGTAGCAAATTTTGCTATAGCTGTATTTTCTTCATAGGAATTGAAACATACGATGAAAATTACATTCTCGATAATATTCTGGTTCATATAAATTTCGATTCACGGAATCAATTTCTCGAAATCCGACTCTAGAATCGAATTCTATAAATAAAATCGATTCCGAGTAAAAGACCTATAAGACCTGTAAAAGACCTATTAAGCTAATTCAAGTAAGTTAATTCAAGTCCTGTATACGAAAATATCTCAAAGGAAATAAACATAAAAGGTATGTCGGTATCATACGCAGTATGATTCTCAATTTCTTATATTTACAGATGTTTGCCATTGCTTTCATCATCATTGAAATTTTTAATATGAATATTTTTTTTGTTAAAAGTTAAGTTTGGTACACAAAATAAATGATTTTACATATGTTTTTATGAAATATCTCAAATAATAATTAAATTATGATATAGCTTGAATTTGTATAAATTGAACACGATGACGGTTCTGTTTATATTTTAAGGCTATATTCATTATTATAATATAATTTCATTTTCATTTAGACTGTTAAGTGCCACTCACCTTAAAATTAACAGGTTACATAAAATGGAATATACAGAACGAAATATATTCTTTCTACTCTATGAAATTTGAGAAATGACTTTCAAGTAACACCAAATACTACAATAAAGATTTTTTCCGGTAAAAAGCATCATATTATTATACCTATAGGTATAATATACATAATAAAAGCAAAACCGTATATGATATATTCGGCCAAAACACCAACATTATTTACATATGAATATATAACATAAAAATCGCACCATAATATAGAAGTTTTATATGGAAAAGGTACGAGTGTTGATAACAACAATAAACGTTCGTTCCGAACCCGTCGACACCTCATTATGTAAACAGCGAGCTTCCTAACGCGTCATTCTGCAGTCTCTCTGACATGACCTCTTTTGAAAAATTTCTGAGGTTCACGAAGAATTTCAACTTTAAATCGATTCACCGATGTAGGTCAATTGTAGAATAACTACTCGTAGTAAAGTTGAGGTTTCTTTATTTGGAAAATTGTGACATAGCTGTAAATACCAACCGTATTGTGATTGTGAATCGCGAATCGAAAATGTTCTTAAAAACTAAAACAGGTGTTCAATATAAAAGTTATTCACTACTACTACTATTTACTAGCGTTAGAATCAGAAAAGAGTTTCAAGTAAGCCTGGTGACTGGCGGTGGTTACTTTATGGAATTTAGTTTATCTTTTCTGATATTCACTTATTTATTTACTTTTGTTGTTGTGCCTTCTAAATTTATTTAATTCCTCTTAGAGATAGTAGGTAAGTATAGTATGTAGGCTATCGTCCAACTGTAATGGTAGATGAAAAGTGTTATAAAGTTATCCAAAAATCTTGAGTCGCAAGTTTGTGATTATGCTTTACAAATTAATTTTCACGTTAGGTTTTCTGTAAACAAACATATTATATGCAATAATACTTCTATTTACGTGAACCAAGAGCTTCAAAATTTTAAAATTTCGTTGATTTTATTTCTTTCCTAATCTATTTGATATAACTTATGTCACAATAAACAATTGCAAATAAAATAATTAAGGTGACTACCTACAATATACAAAAGCAAAAGATGTCGTGACGCGTTATAAGTTGTGGGTTTGACTCCCACTAGAGGAATGGAAATATTTAATATTTCCATTTCATCGCTCGAGGCAAAGCACGAAATTGGCGATTTTATATTTGTATAATCCAAACCAATTAATTTTGTAATTTTATAACGCCTCTAATTTAATTGACACTTCCTTGCCCACTTTCTGTCCGAACCCGGGGCATTGAGTATAAGTGATGGATTTCAACACCCCGCTTTGTATTGTATAATTAAATTATGGTCATTCTTTAGAGTGGGAATCGAAATAACAACCGCATCTAAAGACAGACGACATCACTGCGCCACGACAGTGTAAATTTTTATTATCTTTTTCAATTATTTCTAGCTTCAGCGACTGGTTGATTGCGATCAAAAATAATTTCTAAATGAAATTATACCCTAACACGCTTAGGTAAATTATACTCCCATCTATCACATAAATCTAGGATATTACGGTATAATTGTAGATGAGAGAAAGAGAGATTCGAGTGACGTAGAATTTGTATCTCTCTGCCTACTCTTCTCCATGTTTTCAAAGACTTATACAAGGAGTGTTTGTTGCAAAATACTACATGTGCATCATATATACTGTATGAACAATTTATGTATATTTTATCAATTTTAGCAGAATATTTCATTAAGTATTCACTGGAACAAATTGCGTGCTGCACGAAAGCCAAATAAGATCGGATTAGTTGACGCGACTGCGGCGAATTTAGTCAAATGACGAAGTTTACTTAGCTTTGCAAACAGATAAGGTTTTGGATTACTGAAGATAAAATTTATAGGAAAAATAGTAAGTGTTATCATTTAAAATTATTACTACACACTTTAAATTCGTAAATTTTCTACTTAACATTTTTACATGATTTCGAGGGGAAAGTAGAGAACGGAGTGTTTTAATACTAGGGTCTCACTAACTACCCTATAATTACTATACGGAAAAAACCTAAATATATTTTAAGCTTTGTGAGTATGTTTTATTATTATTAAATAATAACTTCTAGGTAATGTAATTAAAAATTACATTATCTAAATAAATCAAACAGAATGTCTAGACTTTATACTTTCTCTGGACTATTTTACTTTGCGAGAAAAATATGAAGTTAAATAATAAATTAAATTCAATTAGTAGTCCATTAAACTGCAAGCGCTTGATAAACTTTTAATGGTAATAAATAATAAAAAAAATATATTGCAAAGAACTATTTAATATATAAACATTTAATAAAAAATCTACTCAGAAACTACCCACGTGTAGGTAACATGTAGAAAATTAACAATTTTCATTTCAGACTCCTTACTATTATTACTAAGGTTAACTGACCTAAATTTTCCTTATGTTTTGCCGTAAAAAGAAAATAAATGTACCTTTGTAGTGGTTTTTACATGCTTGGAACTGAATCCTCAGCATATTTCTTTTATAATTATAGGTTTTGTTACAACGTAAAGCTTTCATTTACAGTTAGCTTTATATATTTTTTTTATATTTATTGTACAAATTTTCATCATCATTTCCAATTTAACCCTTTAGACGTTGATTTTTGAAAAAAGTAGCCCATATTTCACCCTAGGTCTTCAACAATTTCAATTTTAAATTTCATTCAAATCGTGATTTACCTGTGACGACATAGCAGATAGACAAACAGACAGACTGTCACCGTTACAATATTAGTATGGATATAAAGTTACGTAGGTGTAATGTATGTACAATCTTGCGAAATACTAAGTTCTTAGTTATCTTTAACTTCCTCTGTATTTGAATTTAGCTGAAAAGTTAAAAATAGGAGTAGTTTTTTGCATCTGTATCAACCTTACAAAGACCTTTTTCATTGTGACAAGATACAGACCTTATAACAAATGATGAATTTGAAAAGACGAAAGTTCTTCTTGTTTTTATGTTATATACATTTTAATTCTCATTAAGCTACGTACTGTTTTTAATAATGCTTATAATACTATTAAAACATGCAAAATAGCATTTTTTTACCATGTAAAAGAGCGAATTAGGACTATGTTCTACACCTTTCTCCCAAATTATAGACGTCGCGTATTGAGTGGCTGATCTCAACGCCGCGCTCTGATGGTAGAAATTTTTACATTTGAATATTAGCGTCCTGTTCTCGACATTGCCCGCTTGTCGTGTAGTTACACGACTATAGGCATTTCGTCTTTCTGACTCTTAGTTTATACTTTGCTCAAATTTATAATTTAATCACTTTACATATTTTATATTGTATTGATTTATATAAATATGTTTTTATGACTTAATAAAGTTTAAATAATAATTCTACTTATACACTTTAACTATATTAAATTTAGTATTTATATATCTCTTCGATATGCGTGCGTGTATGCCTGCGTCCGTGCGTGTGCCTGTGACCACGGACTAAGGTATTTGGAACATTGGGTTTTCTAAAATGTATTTTGAATATCAAAAATATATGCGATTAATACGATTAATACGATTACATTTCAGATTTTTTTTTATGATTTTCGCGATCCCAGAAACCACAATCAACTTTTTATCTAAGACGAATATCACTACCTGTTTGGCACCTGTAGTAGTCAATCAACATCAGAGCACATCTGGGCCCAATTGAAAGCTATTAGCAGTGTTCAAACCTAAAGTAAGCACTCGGACAGTAAATTAAATCGTAGTCAAAGCAAATATTATTTACTTGTGTCTTATAGGTTTTTAATTGTAGCTGTGTACCTTTGTTATGATTAATGGAAGGTGTATCTGTATGTTTTGATAGTCTCTCTCACTGATACAATGTACACTAGTGGAAAAAATTAAAGGATCAAAAATATATTCCCAATTTTTTTAGTGGCCGTATTGGAATTAAAAAATAAACATTATAAAACGTAAAGTTTCTAGTTTTGAGATCTTAAGACGAAAAAAAATGTCAACCTACGTATACCGCTCAATTCTTATGAATACCGAAAGAAAAAGAAGGGAATTTTCAGTTCTTTTTTTGTTCTACGAAGTTGCATTTATTTTAAACTTAACAACTATATCAATCGGGTAACTATTATATACTATTTATCCAGCTTCAACTTGGTATTATTAAAATTTCGATACGTTAACTTCTGGCTGAGATATCGAACTCTGAATGGAAACAATCTTTTTATCTTTTACCATCAATATCTCAGCAACCGTTGATTGCACAAAAACGTAAGGACGATCTTGAAATAAATTAAAGGATCAAGATTCGACTTTAAATAATCACCTTTAACAAAATACAAAACGAAATGATTTTTCACCTATTTTCATGTCTTTTTAGTGATAACATTGTTAAAATTTATAAGGTAAAAAAAAATATACTTTTGAATCAAACGTCTGTTAAGTTATGATTAATTTAGTGAAAAAATACAAGAAGTTCCTTTAAACATTACAATATATCGCTCAAAACCTGAAATACAAATGTTTGTAATGTCCATCTATGGACATGTATGTATTTTTATAATATTTTAAAAGAATATAAAATATTTAATATAAAAAAAGATAATTTTTGGCTTGGTAATTTAAAACGAATAGAGATTAAGTAACATTTTTATTTTATATTTGATTATATAGGAAAATTAACAGAAACCCACTTATTTTTTAATTATAAGCAATGAAATTACAATAACAATCTAGAACTTCCTACTTTCCCAGCAACGTTTCATTCAGAATACACCTTTTAGTGTTCAAAATAAACTCGCTATCATATAATGCAGATCTTGTCGCCAAGTTTGTGAAGACTTAGAGTCTAGACTTATGTCACATAACTCTCCATTTCGGAAGGAAATAAGAAACCACTCCACTTTTTTTTAAATACGAACTGCTTTAACACGACAGTGTAAGAACAAAAATCATATTCATATATTTTTATATAATTTGTATGTATTATACTACTTGCATACATTGCATTGTGAATTTTCGTAAAATCTCAATTTTTGGCAACATTAGCATCACGACACCCACTGTAGTGCTGGCTATGAGCCAGGCCTGCTTTGACGTTTGATAAATACATGCCTGTGCATAAGTATGCCTAAATATATGATTTAAATGGTAATACTAATCTTAATTCTATTTTAAACTCTAATTTACATGTTTTAGAGAAGCGGCGTTCAGTTCTGCCAATTGACATGCAATGTAAAAAATTGCCTTGTTGTGCCCTTTAGGGCATATCTATATTTTAATATTAATGTCTACTAAGGTTATAAAACTAACTTATGCTAGTGTAACTCCAATTTATTCCTCCTTTAATCTTCTTCAATAGTGCTTGTATGTAAATATCCTTTTAAGAATATTATATTTCTACATTAACATAAAGTTTAGCGCTTATATTATTTCGTCAGAAGCTATAGTGATGTAGTGGGACAGCGTCAGGCTGTAAACGCGTTTGGTTTTGGACTCGACACGCAATGCCTCGAAATTGGGCGGAAAGTCGAGAACGGAGTGTCTTGAAACTAGATACTTTCTGACTTCTCTGCTATGAAGTAATTTTTTTGTAGCTACATTGTGTTTTTTACACAACCAAACCATAGCACTCATACAGTTACAACCATACAACCATATACATATCCATCAAATTGGTTCTAATAACTTTTGCCCAGCAAAATGATTTGATATATTTATTTAAATAACATCCTTATCTATAAGGAAGGTCGGAAGACCGAACATCTTTTCGGCTATTCGAGCCATTATCGTGCGCTCAAGCCCCTAATGGAATTCTATACCGGGATGTAATGCTAATAAATAACAGTTATCATCTATAGCTCCGAAATTACTTGGAATTATACATTATATAGATTGTAGTAAAAATTTATATTGAAAAATGGACAATAAATTTTTCTTAAATTTTTTGTTTATGTGTTTATTCGATTCTCTTTACTATTGCTTAATTAAATTTCTTATTTGTTGAAACACAATTATATTAATACGTAGAAATGAAAATTAGAAATAAAGTGATAAATAAAGATTTGTATAAAAGCATGCAAGCGTGATGCAGTGGGATACCAGTCTGACTGAATACGTATTACTTGTGGATTCGATTCACACTCAGGGGAAGGATTACTTTCATTTCAATAACTATATGCTATATCACTTCATCCCAAGCAAAAAACTTTACTTTTACTTAAAAGATATTAACTTTAAACCAAACTCTAGCTTGTCTATTTTTAATATAATTTTGCTGGATATTACCTTTGCTTTATTTTATACTCATATAATAGCTATTTTGTACTCTTTGAACTCTTGTTCAAATATGTATTTTTTTGTAATTCACATTTTTCTATTTTTTTAAATACAGATATGAAAAATATGTACAGGAAATCATCACGCTAGGTAATGGTATATACTCTGAGTAAGAGAACATAAGCATATGCTTATAAATGATATCATTTAAATCGAACGAAAATTAACTTCTTTTCCCAACCCGTATAAGCTACCTGATATCAGCCGCTTCGTGGAAGCACATTTGCATTTTTATTACATACACTTTACAGTTTTATTTACTGACACTTCATCTTGGTTCCGTACTGATTACATTAAAGATTATCTAACTCTAAATATGAAAAATATTCTGTCTGTTTAAAAATACCTACTACTAAAAAAGCAGCTTCTCAGAGAGTCAGAGAGTTTTAGTCAGAGAGAAACTAGTGTCATGATATGTTCTTCACTTTCGGCCCGAAATCGTGATATTGAATGTGAAATACCAGAATGAAGAAATGAAATAATCGCAGACAGTTAAATACTGCTGTTATTATGTTGCTATATTATGTTATACAACAACGTCCACAGTAGTATTAAGTAAATAACTATTTAAGATTTGATTTTTATATAACTTCGTTTGCGGGAACTATAAAACGAAAAATGCCATTTCACCGGATTTTCTTTGGATATTTTGAGATATTTCCACACATTTTGACATCTGATAGTTTCGGTTTTATGTTATCTGTCAGTCAGTCACTCATAAATAAATCTACATCAAAACGTTCATTTAATCCTCTTAGGGGATACAGGCATAAATTTTTCAAATAAATTTCGTTTCTATAATTAAAAAAAATATTATTATATAACCTCGTATTTTCTTTTTATATACAAAATAGAAATATACATTTTAATTATTTAGATTTGAGGCTAAATCAAATGTATATATTGTCATCTTCGTTTCGTCGATATTTTTTTATTCAATAGACAAAGGATCGTTTAGATTAAAAGGAACAAAAAAAGGTGATGTCATTTTTGTTCTTATCTTTTTGAATTCAATACGCTTAATGAATCGTTTATTTATTTATAACGTAGTACATATTGAACAGAACAGAACAAAACAATGATTTTTAAGTTTTTGATTATTTTGCTAATCTCTTGAATGGCTTAACCGATTTAATGCACTTTTGATTATTATATTTTAGTAATCTTTCCTTAACATTTACTATATTTTATTTTAAATCAGGTTATAAGTAAAGTTTAATAATTTGTTATTTAATAACTGACTAACGGACACAAGTGTTATTTAAAGAAATCAACAAAAAGAATTGTTTTCCAGACCGTAAGTAGAGGATTTTTCTCCTTGTACTATAAGATACGATAGTAGCTAGCTACGAGATAGAGGAGCAGCTGCCAGAACGCTATATAAAACCTGGCATTAAAGTCTCTTGGATGTTGTCACGTTTATTGCGATCTTTCGTTATTCTAATGATCCTTTGGCTCTTCAACCTCTCTTAGATATATGAGTGTTTATGCATTTAACCTTTAAAACATCGTTTACATTATATAAAGTTCTTACAAGATTTAAAAATATATAAACATTTTTATATTGTAGATACAATATTAGTATAAAATACGTATTAATGCAATGCACTAACTAGGCTCAAGATAAATACAAAATAAATACTAAAATTTTGACGTTCAAAATTATGCCATCAAAGTACTCGGGTAACTTTAATTAGCTCTAGCTTTCAATTTGGTTTATCAGTGTACAGATTTTATTGAGCAAAATTTTTAATATTATTAAAATAAAGCGGCATTATAAAAATAATTTTGGTGAATCTTTTTGATGAAAACTAAGTTTTACTGAAATTTCACTCCAAATTCTTTCCTTTTGTCCCTATACTTCGGTTTACGTGGTTTATTGTAGTGTATTGCATTTCGTGACGGATAAAATTGGAGCGAAAAGTGACAGAGCATGATATACTCGTATATCCAACATGTTGGTTGTATAACCGCGGGACTCTCGAATGGTATTCCGTAACTAGTTTTGACGTTTGGATGTTTGATTTTGTTTATTTTGGTAATCTCGTTCTATATTTCGTTACTAAAAAAATGTTTATTTTCTTTTTAATATCAGTTTTATTGGCTTCGTATATAATGAAAATTTATTAATGTTGTATTAATATAATGGTGTAAGAAAATATTTCAGTTTATAGCATAGCAAAATAGACAGAGAATTTAGATATTCGATTCTCAGCTATTCGTCTAAATTCAAGATATCTTGTGTTTAGTGACAAAATTAAATCCACGATTTATCGTATTTAAATATCCTAAGCAACCCCTGAGTTCAGATTGAACCCACAACCAGCACATTTATAGATCAACAGTGTCGCAGTGCATAGAACATCACATTAGTATAATGTTTGACTTATCATAAAAATATTTCGATTATTTAATTAAGCTTCTCGAAAATCTTACAATATCTGGCTTAAGATAACAACTAAATAATTATCTTATATATTTTTGGAGTAATACAGACTGACAAACCGTTATTACACATTATGTTAAAACTAAAAATATTATCTTCTAATATTGACACGCTTTTCCCCGCACAGCTAGAGACAACTTAGTGTCCAGACACTTCGTCGTCCACTTTCCGCATGAAATCGACACATAGTATGTTAAGTTATCAGAAATCAACGCGGAGCTTTTCTTTAACTACCACAACGTAGAAATGTAAATACTTTATGGGTATCGCACCCACAACCATTGCGTTTACAGTCTAAAGCTGACCCACTATACCACGGCGGCCTCATAAATAAATAAATAGGTATACATATAACGTTTAATAGAATATTTTACAATATTTAATTTAAAAATTGCTATCATATACACATTTTGCATATTAATGAATTTTACCCTATAATTATAGCACTACACGTTGAAATAATAAACAGAGTTAATCTTCCAATAACATCAGTTCATTATACAAATTGATACTGTAAAAGCAAATATTAATATAATGCCATACTGCTAATAATGCAATAAATTATATCGTTACTCCATATTTTATATAAGTTTAGTGTAAAAACAGAATAAAAAAGTCATAAAAATTCAAATTAAATGGATGCTCCAAAAAGGTGATTTTTCTCAAAGTTCATCATAAAATCTGAAAGAACTTTTTAAGAACGAGGGTAAAATTCTAATTAACTTTAAGTTTTTTTAAGACATACTTTAGAATTAAACAGCAATTAAGTATTATTTAATAATAAGTATTTAATTAAGTAATAAAAAGAACAAGGTACACTCTCCTCTGCGGTATTTTAAGCAATTAGTGATTCTCCTCTATTTTGTTATAAAACATACTTTTTTAAAATAAAACATACTTTTGATTCAAACGGTACTTAAGTTTAATTTAGTAATTTATATTTATTACGTAAAAAATGTAAGATAAATTAAATTAATTAATCTAAACTCTTTTAAATAGTTATTCACTGACTTTTATTTCATAATTCGTTATATATTAGCAGATTGCAGTAACAAAACTCTAGCTTAAATCCAGCAATACAACTTTTTATAATGTTCATATACTGATACTATTTATACGAATAAAGGCTAAGTACTATTTTTATTTATTCAAAAAACATGAATTTACATACTGCCTGTATTTGTTTATAGAAATAAAAAGTTTGATGGGAAGTATGATGAGGGAACGCTCGAAAAATTTTTAATACACTCGTAAAGTTTATAAACGTATTCAAATTTTACTGGATTTTCCATCAATCAATTAGTACAAAATATTCTGCAAGATTATTGTTGACCCATTTCTTGGCGAAAATTTGCACACATGTTGAACGTGTGCAAGTCCAAAGACACTACAATATTTTCATATTGTAAGCCTGGGGCTTCTCCAGGACTAATACCATCAAATACAAGATCGACAAATAAAATATAACGGACGACAGTGACTCACTCACCCTTAAGATCTATCTGCTTATTCTACCAAATACCGTAAATAAGTGAAATTTAACAAAACTGTACTTATTTCTTTAATAATTAATAATAGCACTGAAATTGCATTTATAATAACAATCTAGATCTTACTACTTTCCTAGCAACGTTTCATTCAGAGTACACCTTTTAGTGTCCGAAATAAGCTCGCTCTCATATAATGCAGATCTTGTCGCCAAGTTTGTGAAGACCTAGTTTCGTTCTTTATGTAGTCAGCGGATCCTAGGTTATTGTCCTTTGTCACATTTCCACGTTCAGAGAAATGGTTTAAATCTTCTTAAAGCTATTTTTACACCTTTTGTAATATTCTTGACTAAGTCAATAGAAGATGTTATTACCGAAATTATTATTTTTATGTAAATAAGATGTAAAATCGTTGTTGCCTATGACATAGTAATGATATATGTACCGAATATCATTCCAGTGATAAAATACTATACTGGAACTTCTTAAACGATAAAATTTTCATATTGTTTTATTTAGAAATTCTCGTATCACAAACCTGAGAAAATGAAAATAAGTAACCTAATATGATAAAAGCATATCATTTTTATACTTTTATTGAAGACAGGGTGGAAGAGACAAGTTAATAATATCTATTACACGACCTCAATGTGATGGTGATTTTTTTTCAGTTTCATGTTTTTTCCTATATAGATATGTAGAGAAATAGATTCCAGACTAAATATAAACGCACTTCCGAGAGGGAAACAAACTTGATGATATGTAGTTTAATAACATTATAAATAAAAGAATACATCTTCGTTTTCCAGATTGATTCCATAAACTACAGAAGCGATATCTCTATATATAATAAAAGAGTAGAAAAGTCAATTCTGTACATGAAAAATTTCAGAAAAATTTTAATTGGGTGCGTTAATATATCGATAACAGAGGCCAAAAATCCACTCAGTAGAATTTTTGTCTGTCTGTCTGTCTGTCTGTCTGTCTGTCTGTCTGTTAATTTGTTCGTCAATCACGCAAAAACTACTGGATAGAAATGAATGAATTTTAGTATGGTGATAGCTTATAGTCCAAAGGTACATATAGGATAGTTTTTATCCCGGTATTCCATGTAGTTTTTTTGGAAAAAATAAAAAACCGATATAAGTAAATCATTTGTATATCGGTATCTACCGGGTAGAAATTAATGAATTTTTGTATGGAGCTAGCTTAGAGGTTAGAGCAACATATAGGATAGTTTTCATCCGGGTATTCAACATAAGTCCCGCAGAAAAATAAAATAAAAAAAAAACATTCAAATTATGTCGATAGCTCACGAGTGAAGCTAAATTTGTTTCAATGTCACTAATTAAAATAATTATAAAATAAAATAAGCATAACATTTATTAAATATACATTTGACTGGTCTATAAAACTTTATATAATCTATATATTTATATAATCTATATGACAACAGATGTCACTACGTTTTCTGCAACGGGTAGCGCCATTTTTTATTATATAGTTGACATTGTATTAGACATATCCGCACTCATTGAAATTATTATTATAAAAATGCAAAAATCTGTATCTCTTCTATTTGTAATGTTTTGACGGGAATTCGTAAAGAAGATTGTTGAATATGCAGGGTCATATAGGCTACTTTATAAAAAATCAAACCCTAGGAGGTTGAAACAGTGGATGAAACTTATGTATGTTTAGTATATAGTGAGAATGAAAGATCTAAACCCCTAAAGGAAAATAGTTAATGAGGCAAGGTCAAACATAGGCTATCTCTCTTTTTTTAAAAATTACCCTGGTATTCAAAACAGTTCCCGCAGAAATGTAAAAAACTGGCAAAGTCAAATTGCATTGATTATTTGCAAGTAAAGCTATTTTTTAATATCAATAAGTAACACAATTGTAAAATAAAAAGCGTAAAGTTTATTTAAGATATTATGATCGGTTTACAATACTATATACCAGATGGTATATATGTACGAAATCTACTATCATATTGACATTGCACTAAATGTATCGATGATTTTCTCATGAACATAATTAGTGACGAAAGTCAAATAAAGACTACCCTCCTTTTATAAAAAGAAAAAGCAATTCCAAATAGGCAATAGAGGATGAAAGTGGTAGTTCACGTGGCGAAGCCGCGAGCGGGTCGCTAGTATAAAAATAATAACGTGGAAAACATTTGTCACTCGTTCCTTATAATTCCGAGCTTTTCAAGAGATAACGAGTGCAGATACAAACGTGATCAATTACGCAGATGTTCCAATAACCCACTCGTAAATGGAACGAAACCAAATCTATGAAGATTTAGTATTCCATGTTGATATGTTAATTAATAGATGGAACCTTTACGCTCATCGTCATGCGTTATTCATATATAATGGTAATTATATATAAATTCCAACTTTCCATATTTATTCTTTATTAAACATGCATCTGTATGCAGTTGCTATCAGTACAAAGTTACGTGATGAATATTTATAATAACCTCACTTGTCTTATATATAAGTATATACCTCTAATGTAGTTTAGCGCTATGTCATACAATTCCCCACGTAAGAAAAAAGAAGACACTTCAAGTTTTAAAAATGCAAATTATTTTATTATAACAGAGAGAGAACAAAAAACATATTCATGTCTTTCTATTTAATCTGCATGTATTATACTACTCGAAAACACTGCATTATGAATTTGGTAAAATCTCAATTTTTGGCAACATTAGCTTCACTAAACCCGGTGTAGTGGTTTGATAAGTACATGCCTGTGCATAAGTTTCATAAGCATTTAGTTTTCATTAAACGTTAGGTTTTCATTAATTTCTTTAAACGATATCTTGATCTGGCCTAACGATAATTGATCATTTCATGAACTGCAACCATTTCATGAACGATTCATGATCCATCAACGATTTCATGTAATCGTCAAGCTTACGATATGATCACGATATGCATACTCGTATATACAGGAGTTGCTCGTTCAGACACAGATTAAATCCTAAATAGAATTATTATAATAGTTATAAAGTTATCTTTGAATATTTTCCTTTTAGGAAGAAATGTGTAACATTCCTTGCGCTAAAGCTGCCAGTTGGCCAGAATCCATGTCATATGAATTCTTATTCGAATTTACAAAATTATACTGCATCAAATTCGAATATGACCCCAAAATATAATAATAGCAAATATGATTTTTACTGCACTAGATTTTACTGTAACTAACTTACTATGTCATGACTAAAATTTAAAAATAAAAATATATTTAAAATAGTAGTATTAAATAGTAATAAATATACGATATCGATACCGATATCGGAAATATATTTTTTAATTTTAATTTCTTGAAAGAAAGGCTGTTTATAGTTCTTGTTAAGCTTAAAGAAGAGTTACATTAATTGTAATCTAAAGAATGGTACAACACATTATTTTGATAAAGATCTATCTACCTAGGGATAATTGAATAATTTCCCCCTTTTGTCAATAAATAACTATATAAAATAATAATATCTATATCTAAAACAGGAATACTGCCTTTAGAGGTCAAATTGAATTGGAAAACAAAGGATTTCGTGCCGTAGTTGTCTAGACCTGTCTTCTGACCACTCCCTAATCTTAGTGGAGATCCATGCCGCTGTCCAGGAACGTACAAGAAAGTGCGTCTTGCATAACAAACGGACTAATTGGCAACTATTTCGAGAGCTTACTGATGACGCATTCAAAAAACCTGTTCGTTTAAAGTCTACTGAGGATATTTCCCAAGCTATCTTATTTCTTAATCATAGCGTACAAGAAGCCGCCTGGTCGTCGACTCCATTACAAACACATATAGGCATTGACACTTTTGTAGCTAAACACGTACTGGATAAAGTCAACAATAAAAGAAATTTACGGAAACAATGGCAACAAACGAGATGTCCTACTAAAAAGAAACACCTCAATCACGAAATAAGACAACTTAACACATCTTACATCTCGATCGGAATAAGGACTTTCGTAACTACCTCTCCCGCTTGGATACTACATCTTCCTCGGATTATTCCTTGTGGAAAGCTACTCGAAAACTCACACGACCTATCAACAACTCTCCACCAATAAGGAAAACAGACGGCTCTTGGGCACGGACGGAGCTAGAGACAGCTAAAACATTCTCAGAACATCTCTCTAATGTGTTTACTCCTCATCCGAACGAAGGAACTCATGAGCAAGAGAAGGAGATCGCTGACTTTTTAAACAGCAGTAAGAATACAGATGAAATGACAGATAAATTTAGTAAATATGACATCATCAAAATGATATAAAAATTAAACCCCAAAAAGTCGCCTGGGTATGATCTTATAACCAATCGTATATTACAAGAACTCCCTGAATCTGGAATCGTATTTCTCACATCTTTATTTAACGCCATGACAAGAGTACAGTTCTTCCCTCCTGAGTGGAAAATAGCAAAAATAATAATGATTTTAAAACCGGGCAAACGACCAGAGGAACCGAAGTCATACAGACCAATAAGCCTGCTACCAATTCCATCAAAATTATACGAGTCACTTCTGCTTCAACGTATACTGATCAAACTCAAAGATAACAGAATTATTCCTAACCACCAGTTTGGATTTCAAAATAAACATGCCACTATCGACCAAGTGCACAGACTAACAAAAAAAATTATGGACTCCCTCGAAGCAAAAACCTACTGCACTGGTGCATTCCTGGATATATCGCAAGCGTTTGACCGCGTGTGGCACGATGGTTTACTATTTAAAATAAAAAGTGCTCTGCCTGACATGTACGGAATTCTCAAATCTTTCTTGGATTGGCATCACTTTATGGTTGAGATCGGCGAAGCGACATCTAATTTACTACCCATTAAGGCCGGAGTTCCCCAGGATAGCGTATTGGGCCCCATTCTTTACTTAATCTGCATTCTTCTTCTACACTGCAGATATACCCATATCGCAAGCCTTAACCACTGGTACCTTTGCCGATGATACCGCTATCCTATCTTCGCATACCGACCCAATTATGGCGTCAAAAATATTACAAAAGGGGCTTAATGATATATCGCAGTGGCTCAAGAAATGGCGGATAAAAGTAAACGAAGCCAAGTCAGTAAATGTCACCTTCACATTAAGAAGAGGTATTTGTCCTCCAGTCACTCTAAATGGCATAAAGCCTCAAGCCGATGAGGTAAAATATCTTGGAATGCATCTAGACAAAAGGCTCACATGGCGGAAGCATCTATTTACAAAAAGAAAACAATTAGGCCAAAACAAGAAAATTATATTGGCTTATTGGTCGAAAGTCTCAACTGTCTCTCGAGAATAAGTTACTACTGTACAAGGCTATGCTGAAGCCTATCTGGACATATGGGATACAACTTTGAGGCACCGCATCGCATTCTAACATAGAGATAATACAGAGGTTCCAGAACAAAATACTGCGTATGATAACAAACGCTCCGTGGTTCATACCCAACGAACTATTACACCACGACCTAAGGATATTCACGGTCAAACAAGAAATTGAACGATATATCAAATCTTACAAGGAAAGCGTAAAACTACATCCCAACATTCTGGCCCAGTCTCTGATGGACGAACATAAGGGAACAAGACGACTGAAACGCAAAATACCCTAAGATTTAATCCAGCAACAGTAAAAAACCTTTCTTAATTTAGAGGATGTGACACAGATCGCATACCGAAAGTGCCTTTAGCAAAATCCAAAATACCTTTGAATGTCCCAAAACGAAGGAGACAGATTGCAGTATAAAAAGCACAAAAAAAAAAATTGACTGCAGCATTTTTGTTTTGTTATAAAAATATGCTAATTTTGTGACTTAATTTTCATTCAAAAAAATTATAATTTTTATACTCAATAATAAGATGAAATGTAATACTTATCAAAGCTAAGGACAAAACAACAGGAAATATAAATAAATAACCTCCAGTACAACTATCCTCACCAGAATATCCGAAATATTTTTAATTTCCTGGCGGCTAGTGCAATATTTATTTTCTACAAAGGTTTTCAGAAAATGTATTATGAAAAATTCTCTCTTCCTGAAGCATTTTCAAGTGCTTGCGAAACGCTTCTTGTATAATATGTTTCCGTAAAATGTTTAAGTATATTTCCACGTTAATATATCGCTTATTTCATTATATATAATATTAAATATTATTATTTTTAAAATTTTATTCTTTTTCACTATACTTACTTTGTTGAATATTAATGAATTCGTAGAAAAAATTAAAGCGTGGCACATACTGATTGTTTCAAGGAAATGCATAGTAAAATTTTACAAAATATAGAATATTAAATACCGTTTTGTCTTACCGTTTTAATACCCATTCTTGGTCAAATATCCTTTTATTACACATAATTATTGTAGTTTTCATATTAGCAAAAAGAAATGTTTACTTTACTAAGAAAATATGGAACAAAAAATACACTCTTGTACGAGTCATACTCGCTTAGAGGATTTAACATCGTGCATTCCCTCGGCTTCTGAACTAACTAGCTTTATAACCCTCTTGGTAATTGTAACTTTATGGTTACATGGCTTTATATATTATAAGGTATATCCAAAGATTAATAAGATCAAATAAGAACACCTACTTGCGTTTTTGATTACTTTGTAAGTATTTTTACAATTAATGTTTAAAATTCATGTTTGCATATTAAAGCATGTGCTCTCGGTAGAACTAAGACTTAGAAACAAAAAGATATTTTTTAATTTAGTAAAAGCTATCTTGATGTAGGATAATAGCGTTTGACTGTATCTACGATCAGGGTGGATACGATCGCACTCGGAAAAGTGACTGTATTTAAATCATTTTTATTTCTCCACTTTGGTGACCAACACGAAGCGAAAGGTTGAAGGTAATGCCACTCAATACTGAATGTTTTCGATTTTCAGGCGAATAGTGGAGAACAGAATTTCTTGACATTGAATTCTCTCCAAGTGGCAGAACTTAACGCAACGCTTTGTCCCTTTACGGTCAGATGCTGACAAACTGTGCCACGACGGCTTATTAACTAATAAACTTATTTGTAACTAAACTTGATATTTTATATTATAAATAAAAATGATCTCTTTTATACTAATCGATTGACCAAGTACAATTGCTAAATAAACATTTTTTTTGTTTTTTATATATAAATACACAAAATATACACTAGGCAAATCATCACACTCAGTAATGCACTCTGAGTAAGAGGAAATAAGCATATAATTTAAATCGAACGAAAATTAACTTCTTTTCCCAACTCGTATAAGCTACCTGATATCAGCCACTCCGTGGGAGCACATTTGCATTTTTATTACATACACTTTGCAGTTTTATTTATTGACACTTCATCTTGGTTTCTTTCTAATTATATTGTAAGGTTTCCAGCTTTAAAATGTTTTATTGTCTGCTTAAATATGCTATTAAAAAAGCTCCACGCTTTTGCCCGCAGAGTAGTCAGAGAGAACCTAGTGGCTCGCTCTGTAACACTGTTCTTCACTTTCGATCCATGGTACTGCGGGTTGTAGGTACCAGAATGGAGATGTGATAAAAAAATATTTAAATATAATGACTTCTCTGACTTGCAATAGTACCCACAGTCATTGCCTTTACAGTCAGACACTGACATTGCGGCACAACGACGTCCTCAATAGTATTAAGCAAATTATTATTTATTTACTACATAACTTCGTATGCGTTGACTTTAAAACGCAAAACGCCGTTTCGTCCGGATTTCGTTAATTTTTAAGATATCCTATTTTAGTGCTCGCCTATGCCTTTCCACAAATGTGCAAGTCAAATTTCAGCTTTCTACACCTAGTTTCAGTTTCATTTTGTGTTTATCTGTCAGTCAGCCACTCATAATCTGCATCGATAGCTTACCTGGGAATTTCCATTCATAGAATAATATTTTCGATGGAGGCTTTTACACCTGAATTTAATCCTCTTAGAGGATGTATTCATACTTTTTTTAAATAAACCACCGGCAGTATAGGGTATCATATATTCACGTATTCTTTTTTGTATACAAAATATAAAAAGTAAATATTTCAATGTTTCGGATTTCAGGTCAAATCATATGTATTTATTGTCATCATTATTTCGTCGATATTTCCTTATTCCAAAGACAAAATATTGTTTAGATTAAATAGAACAAAAAAATGAAATGAATGTTGATGTCAAAACTCAAGTACATATTACTTAACTTTTTGAAAACAATTCACGCTTAATGAATCGTTTATTTATCTATAACGATAATAAAATGTAAATCAAAACAGTGATTTTAATATTTCTTTTCTGTTTGTTTGTTAGTTGTAGCTACAGGACTGAAAAGCAGCTGTCAGAAAACTATAAAAAACCTGGCATTAAAGTCTCTTGTATGTTGTCATATTTATTGCGATCTTGCCTCGTTATTCTAATGATCCCTTGGCTTTTCAAACTGTCGTAGGTATATAAGTGTTTATGCATTAAGCGTTCTTTAAAACATAGTTTATATTATATAAAATTCTTAAGAAGTTCAATATATATTAATTATTTTCATACATATCTTTCAAAATGCGTAAAAAATATAGCATGATATGATTATGCCTCATTTAATATAGTTATATATTAGGTTATTATATACATTGAAGTATAAATTTGGTTTGAATTTAATAAAATTGGATAAAAACATAACAGTCAAACACTATTCCACTTTGCCACTATTGCGCATGTATTTTTTACAAAGTATTAATTTAAAAGAAAAAAAGACAAATTTTACATGTCAAAGAATTAATTTAATATATAAATACATGAATAATTGAATATATTTAAAGTTCCAAACCTTAGTATATAGTCATACAAAAATATGAGCTTCGCCCAGTTTAAAAAGTGGAAGGTTCCATGGGGAGTATCATAAATCCCTACTTTTATAGTTACCACAAATATATCTAAGCTTAAGTGGCCAGTCGTGGCCCAGTGGCACGAGCGTGTGACTGTAAACGACTGGTTGTGGGTTCGATTCCCACTCGAGGAGTGGAAATATTTAATATTTCCATTTTCTTCGCTCTGGTGTCGAGATAAAGCGCGGCGTTAAGTTCCGCCACTTAACACGCAATGCCTCCGAATTCGGCGGAAAGTGGGGAACGGAGTGTCCTTACACTAGGTTCCCTCTGCCTACTCTGCTGTGTGCGGGGTATAGCGTGAAGCTATTTATTTTTATTTTATTTATTCTTTTCGTTGCTTCTAAATGAGCTTAAAATAGAAAATTATATGATAGAAAACTATATGATATATGATAGCTTAATATAGTAAATATAGATCAGATTATTATTGATTAACGTATTGTTTTAAAAAGTATAAATTAATATACATATATATTTCACATAAATACATATTTAATGATTATAGAATTTGGCCGTTTTTTTCTAAATTCTGAAATAAACCTTAAATCTGTGAAAAAATCAATGATGAATCAATTCAAAAACTTGTATATTACATTATTATACTCTCATGTAAAGGTAAAATTATATTTAAAATATTCAAAACATTAAATTGACAAATTTATATATTAGAATTAAAAGTTGGGTTTGAATTTGTACACGTTGCTACAATTAAAAAGTTTTTGTGTTTCGTGACATCTGTCCGCAGTTTACGAGCGCTCTTTTTTCAAATTCCAGCTGCACTTCAACAACGTCTTTCGCAAAACTTTTCCGTTTTTATTATCACCTAAGCCCCTTATTAAATTTAACCTGTGAATAAATATTTATTTATATTAGTAATAACTAGTATAAAATATTGAAATGTCACGAAAGAATGTCATCATTTTGTGATATATTAAATACTTACTGGTGGTGTTTCGTTGTGCGTTAACTCTTCATGGGCTATTTGTAGTAGACTTCTGAAATTTGGCAGGGATATCGAGCACAGTGACTTGTGTGCTGTGAAGTTTTGTGGTGACTATTGTAATTGTAGTTTTGAATAAATCTATAATATAAAAATGAATCGCTGAAAACTCGAGAACGTTAAAGATATAAAAATTTATTCACTGGTTGCTGATTAGAAACCTAAACTACTCTACTATGTACTTGAGGCTGCCGTAGCGCAGTGAGACAGCATCTGACTGTAACACGATGGTTGTGGATGCGGCTCCCTCTCCGAGGTATAATTATTTTTATATTTTCATTTCTTCGCTTTGATACCAAAGACAAAACGCGGCGTTGTTTTCCGCTCTAAAGTCTTGATTTCAGTGGAGACTGGAGCATGGAATGGTTTGACACCAGGTCCCGTCTATGTGGGATTACCTCGCTGCGGGAAAAATCACGAAGCTAAAAGAAAAAGGAAAAAACTACTTTACTATAGTTAAATAATAAAAAAATGAGTCTATACATGTACTCACACAAATTTACAAAAAAAATGTTGAGAGAAACGTGAAAACAACATTAAAACATGAATTTATTTTTCTTTTTTTATATATTTGTACGCACATCTTTTGATCTACTAGAGACGTTCGAACAAATATAAGTTTATATAACCACATCAAAATCGTTTATATTTTAATGAGAGCTAAACAAAATCACACTTTTTAGTAGCGGAACAAAATCACACTTTTTATTAGTATTAAAAATTGTTTACATTAGATATCAAACTGCAATTCAGCCCTGAAATAAACAGTAGCTCGTGTTTGTAAATATTTGTTCACAGTAAAATATTACATTACAATTTCCTGAGTAAAACTCCTATTTAGAAATAAAGTACAGTATCTATAAAGCTTGACAAACTATCTAACATGTTTTTATGTAAAGTGGCAATCTGTAACCATGGCGCAGTAAGAACCCTTGTTCCCGTAATTTTATAATTTCGATATTCCTCTAGTTCCGTCCTTAACATCTAAGTATACGATAAGTGGCTAATTGACATATTTCTAACTTATCTCAAGCTAGCCTAACAAGTAATGTAGGTAAACATAATAAGAGAAAACAAATAGAAAAAGGATTTGCCTAATGTCATGAATTATTACTCATCATATCAAACTTCATATTTCATGTCACGTAAAGCATAACACTCGTATTTCAGCACTCATTATCCTTTAAAATGTAGCTTGTTTAATTGTATCTTACGTCCTTTTCTTATAACTCCAAAGACAGAAGGTACTTAGTATCGACACTCTTATTTCTTTACATTTTGCTCTTATCTATATTGAGTTTTGAGCGGTGGAATTCAATGCCTTTGTTCGTTTTACCAGGGAGGGAATATGTAAACAAAAATATTATAAATATTCCCCGAGCGGAAATTGATCTCTTAACCATCACACTAAAAGTCCCACGGTGCCACTCGTTCAAGTAGTTGCAATGATATCAAGTCATATGTAATGACAATATTATATTTTAATATAAATATTGTCATAACATATATCCAAGAAGTTTATAACAATTTTATATTCAAAAATGGATCTAAAACGACTTATTACTAAAAATACTATATTTAAGCGACTCTTAAGAAGCATAAATATTAATAATTTACTTTATAATAAGTAAAAGAAAAACGACAGCATAAAAGAAACTTTAGACAAAAGCTCGAAACCACAATTTCTCATGCTTTATAGCTGGTTAAATATTTAAAAGGTGCGGATATTCTTACTTGTGCTCCCTCCTGCGTATACGTTATATGTGCCGCCTAAATTGTGAACGGTTGAAGTGCTCCTCAAAATAACTGTCTTCTAAATTGTAGAATTATGTTGATTTATTCAGAAACAAATAAAATTTGATAGGTACTTCTAAAATTTAGCCTCTCTTATATTGGATCCTTGAATTTGATTGCATTATATGGGTTAAATATACCCTAAAATATACATCACTTTGTTTTCCTTTACTGTTCCACGCCCTTTCCTTGTCGTTTTTTCTCAATTTCAACGTTCAATTTACATTACGTTATTCTTATGCTAAAAAGAAAAAAGGAATGAATAAATAGTAAGCGGTACAAATATACATTAATAAATAAATTTGCTATTATTTGTACAGATAAACCAATTGAATATTTGTTTTAAAAAATTAGACAATGTATTTTAGTCGTTTTACCAATAATAAAATCCATTTACTTGTCCTGTCATCTTCGGTAAAGCTATTTACAGTTTCAGACTGGCTGTTAAGTGATTCGAGTGTTAAAGTTATTATTAAGCAAAATGACCTAAATTCCAATAGACAGAAGTATTTATAGTCAAGCTTTTATTATGCAACTTCATAAGCTTTCCTGTCTAAGTGCTAAAAGCAGAACTTTAATTTAAGCCGAATTGCATAAGTTAACTTTTAAACTTAAATAGACATAGTTACAAACCCAATAACTAAAATATGAATGTTTATGCTTTAAGTCTTATGTCTCTCTTTTCTACAAAATATTTTGTAAAATTATTAAATTTTGTTCACAATTTATGTCAATGGTATTTTAAGCTTATTTCATATAGGCTTTTCTGGCTGACCGCCATGTTTCGACTTGGCACGACTGGCATCATATGTTACCCAAAAACGCTTGTTCGGGGATACGTGGGATTGAATATATACATACATATATATGAATTGAGTATCATGAAAGAATTGTTAGTTGTACTGAGCATGACAAAATATTTTGTATTTTTCTTTTCTTTTATATTAATACGATTACAGTTTAATGACCTGATTACTACATTGTCATTGCCCAGTTGAACGTGTATCACTCATACAGACGATGGTTATAGGTTTAAATGTCACTTAGAATTTTTTTACACGTTAACTTCACTGCGATGTATAAAATTTATAATAAATGAGAAAAACGTTTATTAGAGCGAAAAACAACTTTTTAGCGTTTATTAACGTACTCCTAAGAGTATATGGTGGATATAAATATAACTGACCACAAAAAGTTCATCAATCAGTAATTACTTTAACCATTACCATAGATTAAAGCTACTTAGGGAAATCATGAACAACTAGAACTAAAGGGATTTTAAGGTTTCAACAATTTATTCGACTTTGTATTACAAGCAGGGTCGTCTTCACGCACAGTGCACACGACTTCCGCATTATGTTAACTTCGGTTTGTTACACTTCGAACGACTGTACACCAATTTTCTTACTCCCTAACAAAAAAGTTTTAAATTTATTTGAAAAAGCTTTTGGTGGCTGAATATTTTCTATGATTTTTTTTTAATTTTTCGTTTGTATTATTTAATATAAGACCTTAATATAGAATCACGTGATACATATTTACATTCAACATTTTAGAAAACATTTTTTTAAACACTTTACAGTAGTATCTGTCGTAGGTAGAGATTTATTGTATTAGATTAGATTTTTACATATAAACTTTTCTTTTTGAAGTAATCCACCAAACGAAACTACAACCATTACGTATATGTATGCAGTCCAAGCTTCCAGATAAAGACAATTTATTAATAAAATCTACTACTTATTTATATTTCAACTTCACAGCAACGCTCACACTACGCGTCCTATCGCCATTACAATTTTTCATTCTTCCTGATATTCGTATGTCACGCACATATTCTTATACCATACATAACCTGCTCTCGGCTTCGCCCGCGTACATGATACTACTATAGCGACTTCGTACTTTTAACGGTCCGTGGAACTTAAGTTCAATAATAAAAGGTTCAATTTAAAAACAAAACATTTTTTTACCTTGTGCCATCTTAACCCTTGATTTTTCTTACAAAATATATCGCAATCGGTCAAGAGGGTTCCATATTTCACCATTTAGGGGCTGGTTTTTAAAAGTAAAATTAACCAATGATTGACCCCAGCCGGGCTTTAACGTATTTCCATTCGAAATTCTATCAAAATAAGGCCGATAGATTAGTATGGAGTATGGATTACTTATCACCGGCCATTCTTACATGTACATGCAAACAATTCCTAACTTCACCACAATGGTGTCATAGTTAAAACACATAAATTTAACTACAACATGCCAAAGATTATACTATTCAGATATTAAGTTAAACCTTACGAAATATAAAGCGGGATACTAACGAGGTGAATTTATGTCTTGGGCTGACAACTTGTCTAAGCTATTTGAAACTTTATAAATTTTCACTGAATTACTTATTAGTAGTTGTGATAAAATAAATATATTTTGTCGAAATACTTCTTTTTATTTGTAGTAAAAGTTGTAGTTTTCGTTTGACTGTAAATGGTTGTGGATTCGATTCCCGCTCGGGGAAACAGTTGTATATAGTTAGTTAATGAGTACATTTTGTTCTCTTTTTTTCTTGTTATAAATTTTATACATTACCCGTAGTTTTTATTACTAAGCTTATTATAAAATTGCTTTTCATTGAAATAGCCAGAGGGCCCCCCGGAGAGCGTTTATGAAGAGGTTGATGATAGTGGACGAGGCGAAAGAAGTATGCAGGGAGCGTAGCGCTTAGTTTTCCGTTCTCTCTGGCTATCTGGCAAGAGATAAAGCGTGAAGATATAAAAAAAAATCTTCACTCTGGTACCTAAGACAAAGCGTGGCATTATATTTCGCCACTTGCAATGTCTCGATTACGAAGGAAAAGTGGAGAACTGACTATCTTTACACTCTTACAACCCATCTATGTGGCAAACTAGTTTAAAAAATATAACGACTCAACGAATTTCTTAAATAAATAATTAATTTGTAGATTTATTTAAATTAAATTTTATTCGATGATGTAGTGTTAAACTGATTAATCTACTCTATACATCTATACCACTACAATGTTCCAAGTATATATATATATATACATATATATATATATATAGATATAGATATATATATATATATATATAGATATATATAGATATATATATATATATATATATATATATATATATATATATATATATATATATATATATATATATATATATATATATATATATATATATATATATATATATATATATACTACACAGCCAAAGCTTCCCTAAGTCGGGATTTATACAAAATAGAGCGATGTGGATGAAAATCTGCTTTCAATGCGTCATTGATGTCTATCTAGGTTTAGATGATGCAAGGACTGCTAGTTTATAAGGTAATCTTGTTATAGAATAATGTACACTAACTTGATATACTAAGTTTTAAGCATTTGCAAATATATATTTTTTTTTAATGAAGTAAGGGGGGCAAACGAGCAGAAGGACTATCTGATGGTAAGTAGTTACCTTCGCCCATGGACATCCACAACATTAGAAAGGTTGTGGATGCGTTGCCTACCTAAGGGGGGGGGTGGAGGAAAGGAGGAAAAAAGGATGGGGATGGTGGGAGTAGGGAGAGAGAGCTGGCTTACATGCTATCGAACCGGAACACATCATCAGATGTTTTGCGGTTTGTCTTTGACATGATAGTGGTCGCGAGCCAGTCGGAGAACGAATCTCCAACCACCAGCCTTCTGCCACTGGTTAACCTGCCTTTTACGGGACGCTGCCCAGCGACGGAGGGGAATTGTATTCTAACCCGTCCCCCCACGGGTAAATGTTCAAAAATTCTCTAATCTAGCTGTATCAAAATATTATATGTGTAGTAATATTTTAATATAGCTAGATTAGAGAATTTTTGAACAATGTGAGCAATTTTTAATATTATTAGTACAGCTTTAAGTTTTTCTAGCGCATATGATGTTCAGGGAGAACCAAGTGTAAAGACACTCTCTTTACCATTTCCCACCTGAATTCAAGATCTAAGAAATGCACGCCGTCTGTTACCTGATTCACCAGCCTGAAGAAATGAAAATAATTCAGTTACAATAATTCCTCCTTGTGAGAAATGAACACATAGCTTATCGCGATTGTAGCCAGACGCTGTCCCACTGCACCAAGTAGTCTACCTCAGATATATTTTTATAATAATAAATCGCATAATTACTTTTACTATTTATTTTACTCATTTTTGAACGACGGAGATTTTAGATTATATAAAATTTACAAGTCATGTACATATTACATTAAAACATATTAAATAGAAAAGAAAATAGTAAAAATTGTAAGAGGCTTATATATGAAAATTCAAAACAGAGCTCATGCTGCATGGCAACCATGGCAGCGTTATCCGGATCATCCGATTAACAAGGATTTACCAATGTTTGTGCATAAATATGCCTTACTTGGAAAGTAATTACTGTGTACTTTAGTATGTATTATGCATTATGTAATTTATATTATTATTATTACTTTTTATTACTGTTATTTGTTGCCAGAGAGAACATAGTGTCAAGACACTCGGTTTTGGGGTTGTCACTCAAATTTGAGACTTTCCAAGTGAATTTAGTAATAGTCTAGTACATAGTGAATAAAGAAAAAGAAACTATTATCAATGCATCGATTAGGAATCAAACCTACAACCACTCTCGATTATAATCAGAGGCTGTCTTATTGTGGCTGATTATGATTTGTCGTGTGCCATAAAGATTTTTTATTTTCCTGTTTACATACCAATTTTTCACAAGTAGGTACTTATTACTTTTTTCGTGTAAGTTCATCTACTAACTTCACTTCTTAACTATTTTAAAGATTATTTTAATATCATTTGCTACTTAGGTACCAATGATATAAAATTATTGTTTAGTTTTCTATATACAAATATGATTCGAACAAAAACAACAATATACAAAGAAAATATAAATTATCTCACAAAATTTATCCGTAAAGTCATTTCCGCCATTAAAAATTTAAAAGCCATTAAAAAAGAAATTTTACACACAGTGAATATATATCCAGATTCCACATACAGGGTTTCAAATTATACAAACGTGATATTTTCTCACCTTAACCACAGCAATGCTCTGCATGCGAGGAAATTATCATAACTAACACATTCACACAACATATTTTCTCTCATACAAAACAAGTACATCTACAATTTGCTTTACACTATTTTGCTCTATCTGAAAACACATAAGGTTGAATTCAGTACTTTAATTTGGGCGTGTGCCAGAATTAAGAGATCTGGTGCAGGTTTACTCTACAGTCTACACTCAGATTAATTGGAAATCGTTATAACAACACAAAAACTTAACTAGATTGCATAAGCTTGTGGAGCTTTAATATTCTATGCAGATTCGCGCTTTTTATGTAGTAAGTTGCGTGTTGTAGTCAGAGCAAACCTAGTATCAAGACACTCCGTTCTCCACTTTTCATCAGTTAAAATTATTTATTTGTATAACTAACAAAATATGTCAAATTTAATCAATATTTTGATATTCATTAAATGATCAAGTCTAATGAACCATGTCTAATGTCTATGTCTCAAGATGAAACACATTCAAGGAAATACAAGAGAAGTGAAACCAAAAACAGAATTGTATCTTAATAATTTCGTTACGTCAGATATTTACTACCCATTCATGGCCTAAGCTAATAAATTAATTAAAAATATTATTTTTCGTAAATAA
Source organism: Dryas iulia moderata (assembly GCA_019049465.1). Classification (NCBI taxonomy): domain Eukaryota; kingdom Metazoa; phylum Arthropoda; class Insecta; order Lepidoptera; family Nymphalidae; genus Dryas; species Dryas iulia. The sequence goes on from CM032434.1 coordinate 12,283,124, forward strand.
AGTAATTTCATAAAGGGTTGTGAGAGGGTCAGAGCATCCTCTTTGCAGTTGATTGCAGCTAATCAATTTGTTGGGCGCTCACGAGATACTCTCGCTAATTACTCTCAATTGAACTGTAATAATCGCATTGCAGCATCCGTGCAGGTTGTGCTTGGCACTGTTGCTGTACTATTAGTTTTAATTAATTTATATTTATTGTATTCATTACTGTTTTCATTTTTATCATAAAACGATAAGTGATGAAGATATTATTATGCCTTCAATATGTGAATAAAAATCTTATTATCTCTTAGATTATTTTCTAAGAAAATTCAGCTGTTGATCGGAAGAGATGAAAGCTTATATGAAGTAGCCCTTCAACTTTGATATTTTTTGGTAGATATATGTACATTAAAATAAAAAAAAATGTGTTCAACGTACGCTGATGTAAAGATAATACAAAAATGTCGTTGATAAATGAATTGTATTGTTCGCACTTGTATATAACTTACCAGATGTACAGATACTAAATATAATAAGAATAAATTTGAAAAGCTAAACTAATATAAAATAAGTTTTTTTTCTTTTTGTTTTTTAAACGCCACAGACTCAAGGTCCGGGTACTTTACAGCTTTTTTTCCTCTTTCTGTGTGTGATTTTTTTCTTGAATTTATTTAAGCGAGTGAGTACACTCGGTTTTATATGTTACAAGAGCTAAGTTAATTAATATAAACTCGTAAAAATTAAATCTTTAAAGTAAAAGGCGAAAGGCTAACTGAGCCCAAAAGATATTGTTATCAAACTACTAAATAGTTACATTATGAAAACTTGAACAAATTACTACAAGCGTATTGATCCACGCGGGTCACCGGCCTCAAATAAACTAATCGATATCAACGCACAAGGCAAAGAATCGATTAATCTTTCAGCGACACCACGACTTATTCATGTTTTTAGTCGTATTTCTTGGTAAATAAAAGTTTTACAAAGGATAAAAATATATGTTATTTACATACATAAAAATTGTGGAAACGAAATTATGTACATATGTATCTCAAGATACATATGCTAATGCATTCTTGAATTCTTGTTTATCTTGCAAACCACTATGTCCTTTAATACCATATTCTAATGTTTTTAATGTGGCTGTACATTATTTTTAGCTTTCATATGAGACCGTGTATCATTTAAAAGTATATAGATTACATTTAGTTGAAAACCATTTTAATCCTTTATTTAACCCTCCGTCCGTCATTCAGCATGACGTGGTAACTTAAAATTAACGAATAGATTTTTTTGATTTATTTTAATAGATGATTAAATTAATGTATATTTTGTTAGCTGTTCTTGATTGGGTCTCAGGTGTTAACCTGAGACCCAATGCTAAAAACCAGTTTCAATCTCATCACACCAGAAGGCAGGACGGTCAGCTCATTTTGCAAGAATTCCCGGCAGTAGGCGAAGCAACTAAGACCAAATCGTTGGGGGAATTTTGATGTAATAATTGTATCAACTGAAAAACAAATACCACCACCGTTTACCTGTGACTACGGACCACTGTAAAGTGTTCGAAACGTCGGGTTTTCTAAAATTGTGTTTTCGAATACCAAAAATATACGGGATATTCATACTACGCACATCCCACGCAGATACAAAGTACGTAACGGTGTGATGTAATACTAGTTTGCTTTTCTTCTCATAGAAGTAATAAATTACATATGCTTGCATAGATACTATAACACTAAATAACCTATAGACAAATATATATTAAAAAGTATTAAATGTAATGAATAACATAAAACAATTTAGTTTTCAAACAACATAAAAAATTGTAATCTTGTTTTCACGTAAACAAAAGCATAACTTTTATCGTAGGAGTATTTCAAAACTTTTAACGAGAGGATGGTTTAAATATACTCGGATCAGCAAAAGCCTTTGAATCAGAATAATTTCAATTTCGTATCAACATTTCTTATTCAAACACATCTAAATATATTAATGAAAAAACTTTTTTTTAGCTTTGCGCCTTTAAGACATAGAAAAGTAGAGAGAAGCTTAGTATCTCCACTTTTCGAACCTAAAACCCAATGTTCGCGGCAACGCGGGTTAACTGTTTCTTTGCTACTATGCGCAAAAAGTGTGGCTCATTAATAAAAAGACTTCGGAGCAGCACCAACAGCATCTTAAATATGATATGTAATAGAATTGATTGTACATACGTTAATCTTGCTGCGACATTTCTAGTGGGATGGTGAAATAATGTTAATAACATAGTTTTTAAGTCTTAAATTATATAATACACTAAAAATTAAAAAATATACAAAAAATTCAATCTTGTTCGACACAATTGTTATTAAATAATTAATTAATTGGCAGAAACTTTAATCTATGCAAGCAAAGCCGCGAGCGGGTTGCTAGTTTTGAATAAAATTATTTGACTTTGTTTTACGTATTTACATGTACGTTTATGTATATATAGACGTACATACATACATACCTATGTATATGCACATACAGATCATTATACGTTAAGTAAGGGCGCTGTGGTGCAGTTAAAACAATGTGTATAAATGTTGAATGAGCCACGGGGTCGAGTGTCTGACCTACATACTACATAGTGCTATGATGTTTCTAACTTAGATTTATAATTGTGTGTTTAACATGTTGCATAGTTGAGCTTAATTAAACTTTTAAAACTCAAGAGCTTTTATTATGACACCTTTGTTAAGTTAATGTGCATTCTTTGACGTGTATTGGATGAAGCTGGAAGTATGATGTATATGACAACAGTCATTATTTTGGAGGATTCATTTCTTCATAAAATATATTATAGGTACTTATTTATTTTAAATAGGTATTTTAATTTGCTTTAAAAATGAAAACATTTTTAAGAAACGTATAAAAATTTAAGCCAAGCTGGATTTAAACCCACGACTTTTGGAAGTATGTAAAGACTTAATGACTTCATCCTGTTTTTGATATTGACAAAAATAGTATAATATGAAATTACAAAGTCAATACTGTAAACTTATTTCATTATTTGTTTAAACGTAAGATTAAATAAAATCTTCATTAATTAGACATCCCTACAAATTTTTATACGACCCTTTACCAATGCAGTTAAATGAATTCCTTAAATATTTAGAAAAAAAATATTGACCAAACAGTGAAATATGCTATGCCAAACAAGGATTTTATAACAATCTTCATAATAATTTGAATGCACCGGGACTCGAATACGTGCCTCTTGAAAACCGTTTAAGCGCTTTGAACGCTAAGTTATACTTTCTGGTGAGCGCAGTGGGTGCGTTATGCTTTTTATACTTTTTCTAAAAATATCTTTGTCAATTTCCTAAGTGCACATTAATAAACACTAATAACATTTTAAAATGTAAAAAAAAAACTTAATATAACGTTTCAAACATTTTACTCTAATTCCACAACAGTCGTGTAAAAGGGTTTTTCTTTACTGCGTTAATTTATCGTCTATCATTCTAAATAACCTCCCATTGACATTTTCACAGCTTGTAAACATAAACATCAGCTATTTCGGTCCCCTCAATTTATGAAGAAAGCCTGTAAGTCGTATTTCACAGGACATTACGCAGCATAATAATGAGATACTGAAATTTATCTCGTTGGAAGGGTTAAGGAAACTGTTTAGCAAAACACCTCTTTTCAGGGACGTCTCCCGTAATGCTTAAGGCCTGCTTTTAAAATTTTATTACTTTTTCCTTTGAATTTTCAGCTGTATTACATAATTTAATAAGACCTGGGCAAATGGTAAATCTGAGTGTGAGTGAGATTATTTATTTATATTGATACAATAGATCTCCAGTTGCAGTATTAACTGTTTTGAACATCCCCAGAGATTGACATCGGAATCGAATTTCTGATCGTTATATAAATATTATACAAATATATTCTTACTCGTGATCAAATAGTTTGTTCTAATACCTAAACCTTGAATAAAAGTAAGAATTTAGTTTTAAATATCTTTAATATTACATCATTTAAAAAGATGATACCTTGTTACAATTTTTAGCCTTTAATTAAAAGTGATTTGGATTATTACTTTACTTTTAATTTTCGTAAAAAAAATAAAGCCTACCTCAATAATATCATAATATTAATTTCATCGTCAAAATATATTTTTCAAATTTGACATTTCCTGGCCTTCATGGTGCAGTGTAACAACATGTGTCTGTACGCGAAAAGCGAGTACGTAATTGTGGATTAGCTTTCCGCACGGAGGAAGATTTTGTATATTTAAATTATTTATATATCTCCGCTTTGATATGTAAGACCAATCAACATTTGAACGAAAAAGACATTTGAAAACGTATAAAAATTTGAACGCAGCGTCCAGGCGCTCTCACCTTTGAGCCATGCGTTCTACTACCAGCTGCGTTCAAATTTTTATACGTTTTCCAAATGACTTTTTCAATTCTCCTAAGTGTGGAATAACACTTGTGGCGAGTTGTGGCCCAGTGGCACAAGCGTGTGACTGTAAACGACTGGTTGTGGGTTCGATTCCCACTCGAGGAGTGGAAATTATATTTCCATTTTCTTCGCTCTGGTGTCGAGGTAAAGCGAGGTAAAGTTCCGCCACTTAACACGCAAGCCTCCGAATTCGGCCGAAAGTGGGGAACGGAGTGTCTTAACACTAGGTTCCCTCTGCCTACCCTGCTGTGTGCGGGATACAGCGGGACGCCAAAAAAAAAAAGAAAATAACACTTTAAAAAATTTTAAAAGTATTTGAATGACAGAAGTACTGAAGACAGTTTTTTTTTGTTTTATTAGAACAGTTATCTCTTAATAATTTAAATACAATCTTAATTCCTCCGAATGGAGATCGAACCTGCAACCAATCTCGTTAGCAGTCAAACGTTATGCCAGTGCAATGTGATAGTCGCAAATATTTGTTAAATCGATAATTAAATCAGTCATAGCGGTTGAAAACGAATTTATTCTCACATTTTAATAAAACTGTTATTTAATTTCCAACTCGCATCCGCTAACCACGCGACGCAAATGCATTAGCAATTGAACTGAGAGCTATTTGCTTATTATTGCGAATGAATGAGCACTAAAACTGATTAAAGTACAATCATAGATAAACCTTGCCAATGAATTATATAAAAGTGATGGTATATTTTAAAATCAGTTATTTTCTGCAACTACTTTTGATTTTATGAAATATTAAGAATATTATAAGGCCATCGTGGTGTAGTGGAACAGCACGTCACTGTATACATGATTGACTGTATGTTCGATTCTCGCTCGAAGGAATGAATTTGCAATATAACGAAACAGTTATGAAGTCCAGGGGCACGCGGCGAAGCCGCGAGCGTGCCGCTAGTATTATTATAATCGTCTATAAAACTTTTTTTTTGTAGTCACCTGGTTTATTCATATTTGGCTGTTCTACAAATAAACTTAGAATATAGGTCGACTGCTGCTGGATCATGATTTCGAATTGATACCATGCCTACTGCCTGCACTTCACTCTAATATATAGTACAGGCGTATAGAAATTTGCATGTTTATTTATGACACGTTGTTTGTTTCGTATGTGTGTATTATCTTTTTTGATTTAATTCTTTTATGTTTTTTATATATTATTATACTTTTATAAATATGTGATTTGGTATATATTAATTCAAATATGTGTTTTTGGTGTGAATAGATGATTAGATAGATAGAGTTTTAATGTAACTTTAACATATTTTTAATAATAAATAGCAGCTTCACGCTTTGTTCTGCATAGTGTATTTTTAAATCATACATGTTTTAAAGTTAAAAAATTGTCTTGTATCAGTATTTCTCTACAGATAATCCATTATAATATGATAGACAAATATAAGACCTCAGACCACATAAGCTGTATGGAAATCCGATGTGCAAATTACTAATCCATTTTGCCGCCTGAGCGCTCATGACAGCAGACACAAACTCGAGTAATTGCTTTGATTTATTGAAATTTCGTGTTACTATCAATGAATAACCAATGAGCTATTACAAATTTATTTTAAATTAAGTTTGTAAGGTGTAATGTATCGTACAATAATATGAGAAAAAAATTAAATCACGCTTAAATCTGCTAACAGAAGTTAGCATATTTTAGAAGAAAATCATTGTAGTTGCACACTTTTAGAAGTATAGTCTCTATAGTAGTATAGTCTCCCTCAGAATAGTCAGAGAGAACCTAATGTCAAGACACTCCATTCTTCGCAATTGATTATAGACAGTATAAATTCTTCAGAAGTGATTCCTTGCTTTGGTTTCAGGAAAAATATAAGAAAACGTATTAAAACTTCGAACGTACACTCTGATCGTGAAGAGAAGAAAATTAGGATTTCAAAATCGTCCTTATATTTCATGTACGATCAGCGGTGCCATTATTTTCTTGTCTTTACGTAAATTGGAGTGCTGGTTGCGGCATAGTTTAAATGGGATCGCGTGATCTCTAGCCCTATTGGTTTCTCCGATAAAGTAAACAAATGAAAGGAAATGAAAGACCATTTCCACTTTGATGGCTTATATCGATCTTTCAATGAAAAGGTGATCGATCAACAGAAGAACAGTTTTAAATCATATATGTTTGATAATAATAAAGTAGTAACAGGTATTATTCCTTAAACTTGAGACACGAAATATTGTTTAACTTTTAGTTTTAGTACCATTTTAGTTACTTTTATTGTTTTTATGTAATATAGTATATGCCTACCTATTTGCAATTTAATAAACCCTTTTCTGGTGGTATATTTAAATACTGCTTTGAAAAAATATATATGAACTATGAACATTTTCTTTCCCTCTTCTGAATAATAAATAGAAAATATGTAACAGCATTATTTCTTTAACCTTATTATGCGTGATAAAACGTGAAGCTAAAAAACCTCTTCAATTGCATTGTTGACTTATAAAAAAAAGTAACCTACCTGTTTTGTATTTAACTCTTAATATAATGTAAAAACATGGAAAATTCAAAAGAATACACACAATAAGATTTTCCTTTGTATATTTAAAGCCACTGCCGAGATAGCCAGCATTACTATAAACTATTATGACTGGAACTCAGATAAGTTAGAGTCGACGTGTAATCCCTCAAGTACCATAAATGTCCGCCGTGGGTTCTAATCAAGATAAAAGTTTGTGTGTTTTTATTTGCTTTGCGTTAGTAATTTGTTGATTGAATGTAGGAATATTATAACCTTATAATTTAATATTATTTTCTTTATAATAGAAGATATTATATTTTGTTACTTAATAATATTTTGTATTATTATAAATCGCTTAATTTGACTAGAACAAATAATATGTCATCATATTTCTTGTTATTTCTAAATTTAATCATTTAAATTTAAATAATTTCCTCCCATAATAGGCCATTAACAGCTTAATTTCAATGAAATACAATGAAGTAATTGAATATTATCATCTCCTTTTCTCATATAACGAACAGTAACTTTTTGCTTAACAGTGTGAACGACCTATCCATTTGATTAATTGCAGGCCGAACCGCAGTCACAGTTAACCGGATTTCTTATTACGTTACAAGGATTAGGAGCTGAGCAGTAATTGAATATTGCTTCCCTATCTATCTGCGAGTAAGAAATTGGGAGATGGATATCAACATGTAATTAGAAGTGATAATAAAATGTTAAAATAAGTTTCACTTACTGTAAAAACAAGAATCGTCTTGTACTTGGGTTCCCGCTCGCGGCTTTACCTGCGTGAATCACAATTTTCATCCTATTTTAGTTCCTTAGGGGTTGGTTTCATAACATATAAATAGTTTATGTTTGACCGCGAGTTATGAGCTACCTTTTTCACAAAATTCATTGAAATCAATCATGCGTTTTATACTAACTTCCATGCCCATTTTCAACTCTTAAGTATAAATATTTGGAAAAAAGCCTTTGACGAAATATAACCTACATTTGTCCCGGGTCTTCAACTATTTATATTCCGAAGGCAATACATCGGACAAATAGATTAGCTAACAGGCAGACAAACAAACAGACTTTCGCATTTATAATATTAGTATGAAAGTATAGATATGGGTATAAGCGTGCTTGGTAATGATAGACTCTTTTTTTTAAAGACTTGAAGATTTGAACCGATTATCACTTCATAAATGAGTCGCAACGATGCCATAGCAGTGTTAAAGTTTTAATACAAATAGTTTTGATTAATCTACAACAGCACACTGAATGGATGGATGAAATTTGGTATTCGAGTAACTATTACGAAGCGGGCATCTGTTAAACATTTGAGAAATTCAGCTCTAAAATTATGTAACTTAGTATAGAATTTGTATTTCTGGTCTGGAACTTAGTGTTAAGACACTGTTCTCCACTTTCCACCTGATGTCAAGATATAATTTGAAAAAGACATCCCGCTGCGTTCAAATTTTCGTAGGTTTTCTAAATGTCTTTTTCAAGTTCCTAAGTTTGTGAATAACACTTTAAAATGTTAAAAGATATTACTTGTAAAGTGGCGGAAAATAACGCCGCGTTTTTGCTGGAAATGGAGAAATAAATATAATATGTCAAAATTTTCCCAGAGTAGAAATCACACTCACAACCGTCGTATTCAAGTACACCACGATGGCCTTTAATTTTCTCACTAATATTGCAAAATTCTTCTTAATTAAAAATATATTTCAGGACACCTACATTTTCTTATACATATATCAAGTCTAAAAACCTTAATTCTCATAGTAAATTAGCTAGATTATTTGAGAAACGTTGACCCCATTTACAGAACACACGTGACTGAGTATTTAATTTAGCACGGCTTAGGAAGTTTACTTTTACTAGCGAGGAACGCGACGCCTCGCACGCAATACTTTCTTTCTCGCTGGTGGACATTGCATGTATCTATGTGCGGATCTTTATTAAGAAAAGAATGCATTTATATTCTAATTATCTGTTAGCCTCATTTTTCTGTACAAATTCTAAAAATAAAATACTTTTAGGACTTCATTGAAAAATAGACTTAACTTGAAGATGACATTTTTGTTGATTTTGCAAAATTTTCTCTAAATTTGTTCACTTTTAGAATTTCTTTTAATTAACTTCTTAATTTTAATGTTCAGATATAATATTCTTCTAATAAAAAAATATAATACTTTATAATTTCTACTAATAAATTAAAAAAATATATATTTTATAATATCAGAAAGATAAAAAGAAATATCTTAAATATTAATTTAATAAACATTAGTGTGAGTCGTTGCTTAATATTTTTGAGTATTATTTACACATATAAAATTGTAAATAACAAATTACAATAGGCCTACAAAAGACATAAAAATTATGACAACCGTAAAGTAATTTCGGTGATCATATATGCCTTGAATAGTACTCAAGGACGTTCTAAACCAGTTAAACGATTTTTTATTTACTCTAACCAATCTCTACATAACATCAAAATATGTGAATATATATATATACGTAATACAGTCACTGAAAAAATTAATTTTAAAAAGTCAGCAACGAAAACATTTTAAAGTACATGAAAAGTAAAAGTTTTTTAGTAAAAATTGTAGATTGAGTTTGTTGATTGCAATGTGGCTTTTGTTTTTGAGTACTCTCGCTGCGTCAGCAATACTGCAGTTTGCCAATACGTTTGTTTTTTTCCTGTCGTCTTTATTTACTGGGTTAAGTAGGAAGAACATAACGGCTAGGTCATTGTGTTCTCTTTTTCGTATACTTAACGATTTAGTGTATTGCTTAACGAAATTTAACGCTGCAACTAGTCTTATTGGATTAATACATTATAAGTACACCCGCAAGAAGGATTTAAATTTGCGAAAAAATTTTTTTGACATATTTTCATAGCGCTTCAATAATATTTATTAATAGCTTCACTTGTTCCCCAATTAGCGAGGTAGGTAGCACGTTGCAGAGCGGGTAAAAAGAATATAATTTAAGTTAATTACTCTCCCGAGTGCAGATCGAACCCTTAACCAATGGTGTTTACAGTGAGACGCTGTGCCACTGCGCCACACTGGCTTCAATCTATAATATAATTATATAATTTATTAAAATAATATTTTACATCATTACAGTCGTCAGCAAATAGGCCATTAATAACTATATTTTCATTATTAGTTATATCATATTTATTTCTACGATCAATTTGTACTAGGACGTAGCTGCATAACGGTCTGTTAAAAGGCAGTGGTTGTCCTCGACATCTTCCGTTCACGACAAATATTCAAGTAAATGTTAACACAAAATTAAACATGTGCTGGGTAGGTGACTTGAGCGGTTCGGTTACAATCGTGTGTAGAAATACTGGTAGTGGCCCTTCTCTCATAGCTTTGGAAAGGGGTTCGGGTTATGTCGTAGCAGAGTGGGGAGGTTATGTCACGATTGGCATATACTTCTCACCTAATCGTAGCCTAGCAGACTTTGAGATATTTCTTGACTCTGTTAGAGCTGCAGTTTGTCGACATTCTCCTAAGAAAATTCTGGTTCTGGGCGACTTTAATGCCAAGTCACGAGCGTGGGGTAATCCCACCTCAGATACCAAGGGGAACGCTGTTCAGATATGGTCTCTACTCTCCGGGCTATCAATCCTTAATGTGGGGACAGCGCTTACTTGCGTACGTCACAATGGAGGGTCTATTGTGGACCTTACGTTTGCTACCCCGTCTGTCGCTCGTAATGTGAAAAATTGGAGAGTAGAGGAGGAGGTAGAGACTTTGTCGGACCATAAATATATAAGGTTTGAGATCTCCTCTCAGTCGGTGCCAGTGGTCAACCCGAGAGTCCAAACTCGAAGATTCCCCAGATGGGCCCTCAGTCGGCTCAATATAGAGCTGGCCAAAGAGGCTGCAATTGTGGCGAAGTGGAGCCTCCAAAGCAATACGGCAGGTATCAGCTACAGTGTCGAAAACCTGGCAGTGCGGACACGTGATTTTCTTACAGGTGTGTGCAATGCTTCAATGCCGAGGGCGCGGCGGAGGTCAAACCCGCGTCAAGTATACTGGTGGACACCTGAGATTGCAAAACTACGAGCATCCTGTATCCGAGCCCGACGGGCGTACACAAGGTGTAGGAGGAAGAATGGACTCAACTCTACCCTCGAGAGTCAGCTGCAAGGAATATACAAAGACAGAAAGAAGGCCTTGCAGCTCGCTATCCATTTGGCAAAAGATAAGGCCCGCAAAGAACTGTTAGCCGATCTGAACAAGCTTCCATGGGGGCGCCCCTACCTAGCTGCTCGGGGAAAGCTCCGAGCAAGCGGCCCTCAATTGACGGAAACCTTGTTGCCGAACTTCCTACAACATCTTGTACAAGAATTATTTCCGGAGCCACCTGAGCATATTCCCCCCAGGATGGCCTCTCCTTTAGTGTATGAGGGTCATTCAGTGGTTCCTCCCATTACTGAGGAGGAGATGGCCTTGGCACTCAGGAGGTTGAGAGCCAAGAAAACAGCTCCGGGGCCGGATGGTATTCCAGGAAGAGTTCTAAGCATCGCCATGGAATACCTAGGAGACATTCTTCGGGAACTATTTGACCAGTGTTTCTCTGCTGGTAAGTTCCCGAAGATTTGGAAGGAAGGAGGATTGTGTCTACTGCGCAAGGAGGGTCGTCCTCTGGACTCTCCTTCTGCGTATAGACCAATAGTACTGTTGAATGAGATGGGCAAGCTTTTTGAGAGGATTGTCGCTGCCCGTCTCAATAAACATCTAGAGGAGGTAGGCCCGGGTCTTTCTGAGGCTCAGTTTGGGTTCAGGGCTGGTCGATCTACCATCGACGCCTTGAACGCCCTAAAGACTCGGGCGTTGGCCGCGACGGCAGAGAAAGACGTTCTTCTCGCCGTCTCGTTGGACGTGGTCAATGCGTTCAACAGCCTGCCGTTCGAGACATTAAGAGAGGCGCTCCGGTACCATGGGGTGCCTCTCTATCTCCGGCGGCTGTTGGATGACTACCTCCAGGATAGAGTAGTCCTTTGGATTGGGGGGACGGTCAGATCGGTCGACGTAGTGTCGGTTGCGGGGTTCCACAGGGGTCTGTACTAGGCCCACTACTGTGGAACCTTGGATATGATTGGCTCCTGCGTTGTCGTCTTCTCCCCGGGATGAGTATTATCTGCTATGCGGATGATACTCTTATGACAGCCCGGGGATCAACTTACCAGGAGGCGGCACGTTTGGCCGAAGCCGGCACGCGTCTTTTGATCGACCGCATTAAAGCGCTGGGTTTGAGGGTCTCTATGCCTAAGACTGAGGCCCTCTTATTTCATGGCCCGCGCAGGGGACCCCCCCGAGGGGCTACTCTGCACATCCAGGGGCAGGAAGTGGAGGTACGGGCCCAGATGAAGTATCTGGGCCTGATCCTGGATGGACGATGGTCGTTCGCGTCGCACTTCGCTCAGCTTGCACCGAAGCTTGTGAGCGCCGCCGGGGCCCTCGGCAGATTATTGCCGAATATCGGAGGGCCGGATTCTCCATGCCGGCGGCTTTATGTCGGTGTGTTGAGATCCATGGCACTATACGGTGCGCCCGTGTGGGGGGATTCTCTCACCGCTCGTAATAAGACTCAATTGCGAAAAGCGCAGCGGGTCATAGCGGTGAGAGCGATTCGGGGGTACCATACGGTGTCATGGACGGCGGCTACTCTCCTAGCGGGCGATCCGCCTTGGGAGTTGCAGGCGGAATTGCTCGCTAGAGTACACGCATTTCGTGCAAGTGAGCGGTCGCGAGGCGAGCGACCCTCGACGGAGAGTATCGTGCGGATCAGGAGAATTGCGGATGTCGCCCTGATCCGGCGATGGAAGGAGGACTTGGAGTCCCCGGTGGCAGGCCTAGCGACGGTGGAGGCAGTCCGCCCCCACCTAGAGCGCTGGGTCAAGAGGAGTTTTGGGGTCCTGACGTTCAGACTGGTGCAGGTGCTGACGGGGCATGGTTGCTTCGGCAAATACCTGCACCAGATTGCACGTCGGGAGAGGTCACCGGCGTGTCACGAGTGTGATGCGCCTGTCGATTCCGCGCATCACACTCTGGTCGAATGCCCCGCTTGGGCCCCACAACGCCATGCCTTGATGGCTGTAGTAGGTAGGGACGTTTCACTAACCAGTGTGGTGGGGACCATGCTGGATAGTGAGAGGAACTGGTCTGCGATGGTCTCCTTCTGCGAATCAGTTATCACCCTGAAGGAGGCCGCGGAGCGGGCGCGTGAGTCCAGTGCAAATATAGATCCGCTCGGTCGTCGGAGGCCAGGGAGTAGGAGAATGCGGTACGCGCATCTCCAACTTCCCCTACCTTAGAGGAGCTACTGCGGGAGGGTCGGGATGATCCTCTTGCAAGTCATCGAGGCTGCGGGTGCTTTGGAAGAAACCCCAGAGCACCCTGAAGGTGACGGTGGCCCGCAATAGGCGGGCCTTTCACCGAGGCGTTGTAGCAGAATGCGCGAGTGATCCTGCGACGTCACATGAGAGTGGAGAGGGTTTCCCCTGGGTTTCAGTGGGTAGTATCGAACTCACCGGTGAGTCCCACAGTATCATCCGTTCGTAAGGTAGCCTTGCGTACGGATGGTCTGCGTAAACAGCATTTCCCAGCGACAAAAAAAAAAAAAAAAAAAAAACACAAAATTAAACAATTTAAAATAATATTTTTGCCTATATACGTTTTCATTTACAAAAATATTTCTGCTATTTGCAGTTTAACTGAGGCTTAGGTGACGCAGTAGCATGGCGTCTGACTGTAAACATTTTCGGTTCTGAGTTCGATTCTAATTGAGGGAATGACTGGGCTTTTGGATATCTAAATTATTTTCGTTCTTCCGCGCTGATAAAAAACGCTCAAGATGCAATGTCAGTCTAGTAGTAGTCTATTTTAAATTCAAGCGGAAAGTAGAGAACGGAGTTTCCTGACACTAGGTTCTCTCTTTTCCTTACGGGAAAAGCGTAATGGTAAAGAAAATGAAATATGAATATTGTTCAGTTTGTAATTGGCCTAATTGTTTCCACTAAGAAACCATTTATTTAGTCGGATTCGTTAACCAACAAATAGTAGTATAAAGGGGCCATATATCTTATTATATTATCATATAATTGAATGGTGTCATATAAATTAGGTTCTTTCTTTTCAACAAAAAGTGAGGTGAATGATAGTGGGAAAGAACATAATAATGTAGCACTAAATTAATTATTATAAAAAAAAATTGTATATATTGCAAATTGATTTCCACTCAGGAGAGTAGTTATATATTAGAAAGAAAGAAAGAAAGAAAAAAAACATTTATTGACATACACACAAATAAAGAAAAAAAATATATACAAAGATGGATATAAAAACAACATATAATAATAAAGAAAAAATATATATATAATGAATATAAAACTTGTGTGCAGTCAAAAGGAGACAGCTCAGACTATGAGGGATTTTTATCCCTCTGCTGATTTTCAGCTGTCTCCCTTGTAGCCACGCAATGACAGTATCAACTTATTTTGAGGGGTACGGGACGCGAGGCGCAGGTTGCGGCCGATCACACCACTGCCACTCGCCGCGGGAGTCTTTATGAAAAAAAACACTCTATACATATATAGTGGAGGTATACAATATTAATACCTCCACTAAACTAAAACCAAGCGCGGGGTTAATTTCCGCCACTCAACTTTTTAGGCAGAAAATAGGGAACGAAGTGTCTTGAAATTAAATATTAATTTGAAGGCATTTCGAATTAAAAGTAAATTCTTTAACAGTAACAGAACAAACTTTTTATAACACATTCATTGTAGAACATCAAAAACAAGGCAGATAAATCGAGTTTGTTGATTGCACGAAGTAATCCAATGAGTCATAACTGTGCTCGGGGTCGCGGCTTTTTTGTTTGCGATTTACTATTTTTCCTTTCAAGCTGTGGGAAAACAGTGTACTCAGTTAATTGGCTTTTTTATAGACGGATGCTGCGAAACCGTTATGATTATTTTGTTTTTAAGATGTCATCTGTACTGACGGTTTGGAGAGTGCTAAAATATCTGATTTAGAAGATAGATAACTATATAATTATGAACTTGCTGATGTTAACGTTAATGGATATGATTATATATACTAAGAAGAGAAACATATACTTCGTTATATATGGGTACTTACTTAAGTAACTTAGTTACAATGTAATTGATATATATTCTATTACCAGTCACAAAAATCTTGCTATGAGAGAAAAAACAAGGAACGTGAAGATAAAATTAGTAGATATGCTTATGACATACCACATAATAAAATTGACTAGAGCACTTAGGCAGCGTCTAATTCCATTATCAGTATAATACTAGGACAATTTTAGCATTGAGGTCAGTCGTGGCATAGGGGTACAATAGACTGTAAACGTGACTGGTTGTGTGTAGGTTCGATTCCTACTCGAGGGATTGCACTATTTAATATTTAATTTTCTTCGCTTTGGTGTCGAGGTAGTGAGTTCCGTCACTTAACAATTCTCAATTAACAGTGTCTTAAGAGACTCCGTCCCCTAAGACTCTCCTCCGTGTGCGTGTACCCCACTGCGGGATGCAGAGTGAAGCCAGAAAAAAATATGTAGCGATTATATGTCAATTTAAACTTTATCTACCTTAAAATAAAAAAAATATAAATTTCTTACGCAATATTTTATGGTGACCATTAAATAGAAGCAAAAAGAAATGCACATTGATTGCTTTTAACTTTTTTAATAGTTAAAGTTATCGGAGCTTGAACGTTATAATGGAGAGAGCTAGTAAAAAATCTAAACTTTAACAATAGTATTAAATAAGGTAAGTTTGTCGTTTCATTTCCCTTTTGCTATTATATAATATAATAAAAATACTTGTCAATCTTTAACCAATCTTTGTGGTCAGTCGTGGCCCAGTGGCACAAGCGTTTGACTGTGAACGACTGGTTGTGGGTTCGATTCCCACTCGGGGGGTGGAAATTAAATTTCCATTTTCTTCGCTCCGGTGTCGAGGTAACGTGCGGCGTCAAGTTCCACCACGCAAGCCTCCGAATTCGGCGGAAAGTGGGGAACGGAGTGTCTTAACACTAGGTTCCCTCTGCCTACCCTGCTGTGTGCGGGATACAGCGTGAAGCTAAAAACAAAGTTCTGTTTTCTAGTAACTTCTATTCTTAAATCTAATCTAAACTCAATTGTTTACTTTGATGAGGTTCAAAAGTTGCAAAACGAATTTGCAGACTGCAGTCGAGCACTATGATGCAATTACAAAGTCATAACCGTCGTCCCTAAGGTTGTTAAACCGATTTCATATTTTCAACTTAGCATGCTTCTTGTAATCTTATTTTTTTACTTTAAATTAAAAAAAAACCATTCGTATCACGCTTAATGAGGAGAAAGTTTAAGGGTAAGGTTAAGAGGAATAGTGTTGAGACGCTATTTTCCACCTTTTGCGTGTTAAGTGACGGAAGGCAACCGACCAGGCCAGTCCTGAGGCCAGTCGTGACACAGGGGCACAAAGTGACTGTAAATGCGACTAGTTGAGGGTTCGATTCCCACTCGAGGAACGGATATTTAATATCCGTTTAATTTCCATTTTCATAGCTTTGATACACATACAGCTCTGATACGATACAGCGTGAAGCTAAAAAAACAAATCTATTATATTAACATAATATTGCAATGCCATTGACCCAATTCATATCATCTGATTTGAAAATCTATACACGTGTCCAATACGATAACAATACAATATTTTAGCAATATACATACATGAATTTACTATATATGCTAAGAAGACAAGAATAACGGCAAAATATTATCATATAGAAAAAAGAGAAAATGTTATAGTGATTTTTGTTTGTCACGACATTTAATACTTAGCAATGCAAATGACACAAATGTTGAGAATATTGTTTGAACTTGAATATGAACCTGCTACCGCACAGTTGTAGGTAACTACAAGTTAATCATTAATATAAATAAATATATTTTCTTAGTTGGATAAGGTATACCCAATTGGGAATTTAAACAATAGCATTACATAATTGTCCCTACAGTAAAGTGGATTAGGAAGCATGTAGTTGCATCACAGACAGTAGGTAACAGAAAGTGATGTAATTTCGGCCAGTCATACCTCAGAGGCGCAGAGTGTGACTGTAAAACGACTGGTTCGATTCCCACTCGAGGATTGGAAATCCATACTTATATTATAAATGCGAAAGTCTGTGTGTTTGTCTGTCACGCTTTCACGGTTAATCTACTTGTGCGATTTGGATGAAATTTAGAATGAAAGTAGTAAAACTGACTGCGTCTAACATAGGCTATTTATTTTTTCAAAAATCAAGCTCTAAGGGGTTGAAATAGGGGATGAAATTTTATATGAAAAATCTAAACCACTTGACCAATTGTAATTAATTTTGGCATTAATATAGTTTGATAATCTAGGCTTAAACATATGCTACGATATTTTTTAAAAATGCTCCCCCGAGGTTTGCAACATAACGAAACAATTAGGCAGTCCACGCGGCGAAGACGCGAGCGGGCCGCTAGTATTTAATATTTTGGTGTCTAGGCAAAGCGCGGCTTGAAATTCCGCTACGTAACACGCAATGCCTCCGAGTTCGGCGGAAAATGGGAAACGGAGTGTCTTAACACTAGGTTCCCTCTGCCTACGCTGCTGTAAGTGGGATACAGCATAAAGATAAAAAAATATATAATTTCGAAATTTTACCTTCGTGAAGATACTAGATCTTCTGAAGTGAAATCTAGTACCTAAGTCTTTTGTACGTTAATACGAAAAAAGTTTTTTCTGTGGAGAAACCCTATTATAAACTGAAATATTCATATGCCGATTACCGGGTGTAACGCATTGCGGGCTATCGTGATTATAAGTCCATTGCTAAATCACTACAATGGCCCATCAATGTGCAGCATTTGAGGTCACGGGTACATTATCATATTCTAACAAACAGACCACCTAACTAATTACAATATATGGGAAATCACTATAGAAATTTTGAAAAATGATAATTAATTATTGTTTTTTTTTTTATTTTACTAAATCTTTTATTTATATTGAATTCTCGAAAATAATTTAACATAAAGAAAGCATTAATCTATCATTTAAAGTATTAACATTAACGACAAAAGGTTCTTAACCAATATAAAAAAAGCCAATATAAGTTCCTCTACCGTTTTATTTGCCCTAAAACTTGAATTCTAATTGCAGTCGAGAATCCTTACTTAGGTCACCGGTAAAATTTAAAACTTAGGTACACTTGAGCACTACGAGACTAGCACAGCAATAGAACAAAACTAATTTACAGACTGCAGGCGGCAAGTAATGCTATTACGAAGTTGAAGCTGAGTTCCGTCCCGCCGTGTTATTTTGTAGTTTGGTAGAATATTTAATTAAAACATAGATTACTTTATGATCGTTTTGGAATATAGAGAGGCTATGGTGTGGTGCAAAGAGTGGACTTCTCATTTTTTGTCATTAGCAGTGGGTTCGATTTCCACTCGATGGAATTATCTCGAATACAGGTGGAAAGTGGAGTGTCTTGACACTGGCTTCTTTTTGACTAAACTAGGAGAGCAAAAAGGGAAGAAAAAAACATGGGGAGACCAAAAATGTTGAAAAAAATAAGCACAACAAAAATGTTAATTTATTATTGAAATTATTACGACCACTAACCAACACACGCCAATTAATACGTTACAACTTTACTAAACATTTAGAATACTGTAACGATCCACATTATATAAATAGATAAATGTAGAAATATAAAATATTTTTATTGAATAATTTAATTTAATAATAGTAAAAGAAAATATTAATTTATTTATTAGTTTTAAAAAAATAAAAAAATAAACTATAATTAATATTTTTCACAAAATGCAATGCTGGCTGTATGAGTTGCCGACCGATTAAAGTTTATAAATAAAAAAAAAAGATAGCATATAACGATAGCAAAAGAAAGATGGCGGGAGCGTGGCGAGGGTAAAAGTGACGTTTAGAAAATTATTGATATTAAATTACAAATAATATAAATTTACAATAATATACATTTAATTAAATTACAAAATAATACGGGGAAATGTTTATTTAAATAGTAAAATTAACATTTAAAATCCAAAGGGATCGGTATATAATTGTTTTGTGATGTTCAATATCGGTAAAATGCATATTTGTGAATGATGAAGAATATATTGGTGAGTTCTTATTACATTATTAGTATACAAATAACGTAAAGTGGATTTAAAATTGAACATAAAATCAAAAATAACTGAATCATTCAAGGCATTAAATATTTCTAAATATTATTATTTCTATTTTCAAATTTATAAATTATTTAAATACTAGCGACCCGCTCGCGGCTTCGCCACGTGAACTTTCGTCCTCTATTGCCTATTTGGGATTGCATTTTTTTTTTTTAAAAGGAGGGTAGTCTATATTTGACTATCGTCACTTATTATGTTCATGAGAAAATCATCGATACATTTAGTGCAATGTCTATATTATTTGATAACATATAGCGATAACTGTTCTAGTAAGAAAATACAGAAAGAAGAAAATACATATATACCATCTGGTATATAGTATTATAAACCGGTCATAATATCTTAAATAAACTTTAAGCTTTTTATTTTACAATTGTGTTACTTATTGATATTAAAAAATAGCTTTACTTGCAAATAATCAATGCAATTTGACTTTGCCAGTTTTTTACTTTTCTGCGGGAACTGTTTTGAATACCAGGGTAATTTTAAAAAAAAGAGAGATGACCTATGTTTGTGATGACCTTGCCTCATTAACTATTTTCCTGAGAAAATTCATTCATTTCAGTCAAAGCAAGTCAAGTTTAGATCTTTCATTCTCACTATATACTAAACATACATAAGTTTCATCCACTGTTTCAACCTCCTAGGGTTTGATTTTTAAAAAAGTAGCCTATATGACCCTGCGCCTTCAACAATCTTCTCTACGAATTCCCGTCAAAACATAACAAATAGAAGAGATACAGATTTTTGCATTTTTATAATAATAATTTTAATGAGTGCGGATATGTCTAATATAATGTCAACTATATAATAACAAATGGCGCTACCCGTTGCACAAACGTAGTGACATCTGTTGTCATATAGATTATAAAAATGTATAGATTATATAAAGTTTTATAGACCGGTCAAATGTATATTTAATAAATTGTTATGCATATTTTATTTTATAATTATTTTAATTAGTGATATTGAAACAAATTTAGCTTCACTCGTGAACTATCGACATAATTTGAATGTTTTTTTTTTTAATTTTATTTTTCTGCGGGAGTTATGTTCAATACCGGGATAAAAACTATCCCATATGTTGCTCTAACCTCTAAGCTAACTCCATACAAAAATTCATTAATTTCTACCTGGTAGATACCGATATACAAATGATTTACTTATATCGGTTTTTTATTTTTTTCCAAAAAAACTACATGGAAAACCGGGATAAAAACTATCCTATATGTACCTTGGGACTATAAGCTATCACCATACTAAAATTCATCTATTTCTATCCAGTAGTTTTTGCGTGATTGACGAACAAATTAACAGACAGACAGACAGACAGACAGACAGACAGACAGACAGACAAAAATTCTGCTGAGTGGATTTTTGGCCTCTGTTATCGATATATTAACACACCCAATTAAAATTTTTCTGAAATTTTTCATGTACAGAATTGACTTTTCTACTCTTTTATTATATATAGAGATTGTGAGTGTAAATTATATTTATGAAATATTAATATATGATACATTGGAAAATTAAATATTTTATGCAAATCATTGGACGTTATATGAATGTGAGAAATTTAAAATAACATAAATAGGGGCGATTTTTTTTTAGGCAGAGGGAACCTGGTGTTAAGACACTCCGTTCCCCACGATACATGCGTAGTGTCCAGTGGAAATTTAAAATATCGCAGGAAGTAATATATTAATAGTTAGTAGGAAGTAAAATAATAATAGTTAAGTGATATAATTAGTTGGAATTAAATATTAAGGTATCTTTTTACAATTTATCCATATTTGGAAATGAAAAAATTATAACCGGATTCGTTCTTCCTATGTCCAAGGATTATTGTAAAATGTTCAAATGTCGGCGTTTTCTTAAATGTGTTTTCGAATAACAAATTATACAAATAATACTGTCACCATTTTTTTATTTTATTATATTACGTACATATGTACTGTACCTTTTTAAAAAAAATAATTATAAAATATACCTTAAGAAAGTCCACTTATTGATTTATGTATCTTTTGCCAATTTAAATTGCCCCTTTTATCAAAATAGCTTCAGATCAGTCTAGTTTTTTAATTATGACGCTCTGAAAGTGCTAGCAGAGCACCACTATCAGTCACTTCGCGAATGTCACGTTGTAAGAAGAATATACGAAGGAGATTGATCGGTAAAAAAGAGCTATAGCTACACTATGATAAACTATAATATATGTATTAAAAAGAAATCCAGTAAAATATGTTCATTTAAAATGTAGAATACAAGAAATGTCTTTTTTTTGACATTTTTTATGACATATAATTGTCTTATGTGCCAGAAAGAAAAAAATATATTTAATCCTTATGCATCCCATATAAAGTAGCTTCACGCTTTTTCCCGTAGCGGGTAGTGTACACAACTTAGTGTCAAGATGCTCCGTCTTTCACATTCTTTTGTTAATTAGCGGAAGACAACGCTGCGCGTTGTCTTAGAGTACCCAGAGCGAATAAATGAAAATAATACCTATATAATTTTCGTGGCCAGTCGTGGCCCAGTGGCACAAGAGTGTGACTGTAAACGACTGGTTGTGGGTTCGATTCCCACTGGAGGAGTGGAAATTTATTTCCATTTTCTTCGCTCTGGTGTCGAGGTAAAGCGCGGCGTTAAGTTCCGCCACTTAACACGCAAGCCTCCGAATTCGGCGGAAAGTGGGGAACGGAGTGTCTTAACACTAGGTTCCCTCTGCCTACCCTGCTGTGTGCGGGATATAGCGTGAAGCTATTTATTTATTATATAATTATTTTTACGTATAAACTAATTAATAATTCAAATTGATTATAGTTGCAATAAGTATAAATTCTTTTAATACAGTTTATAGCGAACGGATTTAAACTGCGTGAAATATAAGCTTTTGTTACTATGAAGGGTTATTTGCAATATTGTGATAGGTTCCAAGAACTAATTAAGGAAATAAGTAATTCATATTAGTTTTCTTACTATATTTATTAGTTATATAGGTCTTCTTATCTTATCTTACTTCCCCATTGTATCGCATCAGAATGTAATGCGATGATTGTGGGTTCAAATTCCATTTGTTTCCTTGTTCTGGTAAAGAGATTGCTGGTGTTAAGCTCCGCCAGTCAAAACTCAAAATCGACTGAAAATCGGAGAAAGATTTGACTTAAGTGTCTACTAGTATCACATCTTTAATACAACTTACAGAGTATATTTGAACAATAATATTATTATTGTAATGCATAAGGTTAAGAAAAAGACTATATCATATTATGTAAATTTCTATCATATCGGGTAATATAGAAGGCAAAAATAATAATGTTATTAAAAAAGAAAATATTACTAAAAGGAGGAGTAATAATATTCGTAAATAAAAATTACAGTAAACAAATTATCAGGTCTACTTTAAGCAAATAATCCGAAATATAATGTATAAAACATATCAATTTCTCCCGACTATAACAACTAATAGATATAAAAATTTCATATAAATAAAATAAAAAACCATGTATATAAATAATATATCAATTTTATATGTCGTTTCCCCTCATTGGTTTATAAGTAGGCCGTTTTAAAATCTAGGTAGCTTTTTGAAGTAAGCGAAATTAAACAGTATACGCGAAATACATAGGGCGAATATTGCTGGGATTCAGCTAGGCTTCTCTCCTATGCACTTAATGTCAGGCTTCTCACGGAGTTCCTTGAACCTTTGAACCTTGCTTCTTCATGTTCTTTATTAAAGGTAAACGAAAGGTGTATAAATCTTTAAAGTATGATAAAATTAAATAAATAAAATATTCGATTGGGTTATCTTTTTCTTTCTCTCTTTTATATCTTATTTATTGTAATTACAAATGTCGCGGTTTCCCTAAAAAAACACGTATAATATATGAAGTTTGATGTTTTAAAATTGTTTGTTTCAAAATTTAGAAAATTAACACGAAGATTCTTTAAACGATTTACTACCCTAAAAGGTTAGAACATGAAGGTAGAAAGAATACCTAATCGTCACTCGATACCTGCAAACGCGATTGATCGCGATCCCCACTCAGAGATATTCTCTGCCATGGTAAGACAAAACCTGGCGTAGAGTTCCACCATTCAACATATATAATATGCCGGATATGGACGGAAAGTGGAGAATAAAATCTTTTGACACTAGCTTGTCTCTGACGGCATTGCTACACGGAAAAAACTGGGAAGCTGAAAAAATATTACGATAATTTGTTATTTAATTT
This sequence comes from Dryas iulia moderata, assembly GCA_019049465.1. NCBI lineage: Eukaryota > Metazoa > Arthropoda > Insecta > Lepidoptera > Nymphalidae > Dryas > Dryas iulia. Next base: position 12,306,570 of record CM032434.1, read on the forward strand.
ATGTGAAAACATAGATTTTTTCTGGTCGTGTAAAAATTAAACTGCTGTTTCTCGTAATTAAGTATTATATATTATGTACTTTTGTCTTTTAACGTAAATATTTTAAATATGTAATTGTTTAGGTCTAAGCTTAACTATTTATATTTTAAGTTATATAATAATGTTTTAAACTTTTCTGAATTTATTAAGATTATATGAATTAAAATATTTTTTATGAATAAAAATTTGAATTTTCCATAAAATTTCAAATAACCTTGTTTGTTGCAGCCCTCGCTCTATGCGCTCGCTCTGAAGACGCTAACAAAAAGGTTGAAGTTCAAAATAAGGACAAAAGGCAGACCGACGAAGGCACTCCACAACTCGTTTATAGGACAGCTAGAAAACAAGTAAGCTTGTATACTTTACATTCATTCATTCAATATTATAAAAAACGCTTTCCCCATAGCTTTAGGTAGTCAGAGAGTGTCTAGTGTTAAGACACTACGGTCTCCGCTTCATATTCTGTGAAATCCATTATAGAGATCCCTAGACTAAGGAATTGAAAATAATTTATATCTATATATGTATTTATATAAGAATGCTTGTACAATATATAATCATTCCCTGAATGATAATATGATACGCAACCACTGCGCCCCCATGGTCTTATATATTATATACGCGAAAAAGTGTCTTAAAATTATGCTACTGTACCTATTCAGTAATAGGTGAGGTAAATACAATTACGGCTGCCCGACTTCAAACCAGACAAACCCTGAGCTAAAGTTGTCAAATGAACATAAATTAATATTCACAGTGAATAGGCTCTCTTATAAATTACTATACTTATTCTAATTTATTTTTGTATTTACTTCTTACTGATTCATTTTTGCCATATCTATTCATACAACGCAACATTGGCTAAATGATTTGTGTTGTATTGGTATGCCCTAAGGAACTTGCCTTTGCCCAATCCATACTTATATTATAAATGTGTAAGTCTGTGTGTTTGTCTGTCACGCTTTCACGGCTAATCTACCGGTCCGATTTGGATGAAATTTAGAATTAAAGTAGTAAAAATGACTGGGTCTAACATAGGCTACTTAGTTCAAAAAACTACCACCGAGGGTTGGGATATACCAAAACAGCCACGTAGATCACGCGGCGATGCCGTGAGCGGGCCGCTAGTGAATCATAAATCCAGGACTACATACTAACCAATATGTAACCTAGGCTAACAGGTTATTGAAATATAGCATGTAATCAAACGAGATATTGAAAAATATATATTTATTATTCTGTAGATTTAGAAAATGACATAAAAATATTTATTATTTTTATTTTTTTTTATTTATTTATTGGGAAGCCAACGCTATATACTATGAAACAATTATATTATCACATCTATATAAACCTTATTACACAGTATATCTCAATTACAGGCGAAAACATCACGACAAAAAAAAAAGTTGCTCATTTAAACAAAAAAAAAAGGAAGAAAAATATACATATCTACTTATAAATAATTCTAAAACAAAATATTACCACCTAAGACAAGTAACAATGAAAACATAGATAAATTACAAACAAAATAAAAATGAAAACAAATAATTTACAAAATCCAACAACAAATTTTTATGAACATACTGCAAATATTTTTCTGAAGAAAATGATATGGACATATATGTACATTTTCATAAGTAAAACAAGCAAAATTATTATTCAGATATGTTATTTACATCTCGTAGCTTATGCAGTAAATCTTTTATCTAGAAGTCTTGAAACATCGCCATAACTCTGCCTTCCTCTATTTGCATTCAAAGCCCATTAACTAAATGTAGTGTTTGTTTTACATACAGTTATCAATGAGAGAGATCTTTATAGAAACTGGCTGTGTTAAATATTGTTAAGCCTCCATACTGGGAATTAGTGTCATGGTTACTTATTATATTGAATAATATGAATTTTGAAACTGTATATATATATATATATATATATATATAATAGATTATTAGAGTTTTTTTTTATATATGTTTACAAAAGTTTATGTACATTTCCTTACAAGATAAAGAAAATTTAATTAATTATATTAATATATGCGAATTAATAGTCGTGCTTATGAATAACTTTAAAATATTCAAATAATAAAACACTTAAAAAATACTTAGAGGTTCTTTATTTTCATTTACAATAAACTAAACAAATAGACTACTGATTCAATAATGACATTAACGTATAGACACTTAGTATCATAAAAAAAAATAGCTTCACGCTATATCCCGCACACAGCAGGGTAGGCAGAGGGAACCTAGTGTTAAGACACTCCGTTCCCCACTGTCCGCCGAATTCGGAGGCATTGCGTGTTAAGTGGCGGAACTTAACGCCGCGCTTTACCTCGACACCAGAGCCAAGAAAATGGAAATATTTCCACTCCTCGAGTGGGAATCGAACCCACAACCAGTCGTTTACAGTCACACGCTTGTGCCACTGGGCCACGACTGGCCACTTAGTATCATAAATTATATTATTCAGCAGGTGCATATTAATGTCATCACTGTATATTGTAAGTAATGAGATTATTATAGTGCAGCGCGGAGGTATAAGACCTGTACCAGTGTTAGGCAAGACTTTATATATCAAGAATTAAATATCAATAATTGATTCTTTGTTTGTAAAAAATTACATAAAAATCACAATTAGCCGAAAATTAATATAGATATGAATTTTTACTCGACCATTAACGAATGAATTAATTGTTAATTGTGATTCTCCCACATACAAATGAACAATTGTTAATATTGTTAATTGCAATTAAATTTTGAACACCAAACTGGACTACCAACACTGGACTTGTCTGGTTACACAAGTTATACAGTTCCAGTATACAATGTTTGTGGGTTCTCATCTCATTAGTAAAAATAATTATTAATAATCAGCATACATTAAAACTTTTCATTACTCATTGAGTAGCTGGCTGATAAAGCATAGACGAAACTAGAGTACTAAGGAACGAAAAAAAAAGAATTCTACATTTTAAAATAGTTACAAATGCATATTTATTAAAATACTAGCTGTTACCCGCGACTTCGTCCGCATGAACCAAGAAACATCTTCATTGAGTTTCGATCCGTTTTTCCCATCTTCGAGTAATCTGAGGAACATACGTATTAAGAACCTCCTCCTTTTTTGCAGTCGGTTAATAAAATGAGATGATAGTCAGATACAGATCTCCCAATTGCGTTATTATACGAAAAAACCGCATCTATGCCTTTCAAATTAGAGGGTTGCCCTCGATTTCTCCAGGATTCCATCATCAGATCCTGATCTCCTTACCATGGGACCAATTGTGAAATATACCCTCTCGAACAAAAAAAGACTTAAAAATCGGTCCACCCATCTTCGAGTAATCGGGAAACACACATAACAACCTTCTTTTTTATGTTGGTTAAAAATTCGTATAAATTTTAACTTATTATGTTATTCTGATATCAAACCTACATTACTGCAAAGTTTCATGAAAATCCGTTCAGTAGTTTTTGCGTGAAAGAGTATCAAACTCACACACATCCGTACAAACTTTCGCATTTATAATATATATAAGATTGATATATCCGTATTTCAAGTAGATCCTCTATTTTTTCCCAACTTCTTTTCGAACTTAACCTTAATGGAAATATATTTTTTAAAACTAACGATTTTATAAGTAAGTAATAAGAGTATTGAATAGTAGAAATAACTGCTCAAAAAAATCTTAAGACCTCTTATATTGTCAGAAAATTAGGACTTTCATAAAGAGTTTTAGTTAATTTATTTACACAATAATGACACATTTAGATTTAATAACACATTAATGATATTATTGTTGTACAAAATATTTCCACCAAGGAAGGCTTTCCTATATAGGTTAAAAATGTTGAAATTGATGTTAGTAATAACAATATAAGATGGAATATATAATGTATGTACCTTATATATTGTTCACAACATCACGAGACTAATAACAAAATCATTCTGCGTTCTGTACCTAACACATGCCTTTGCCCTTTAATACATAGGCGTATATAACAAAATACTTATTATAAAGGCCATAGTTATAATATTTATTTTATTATACCTCAAAAAACCTCAACTTCATAAACTTTGAAAAACAAACCAACGCGAGTTAAATTCATAGAAAATTTTAGTCTGTTTTTTGCTAACGTTCCCTCATTACCAATTCAACATAAAACTAAATATACTGTAATACTTATATAACGAAACGTAGGCCGGTCTATTATTAATACGGTATCGATGATTAAATGAATATAATAAATTCGAGTATACTTTATAATCTATATATATATAATAATATATATATTAATTTTAATAATCTATACTATATCTATACTATCGATCTCATATAATATCTATATATCATATATACTCTATATCTCTCTCGATATATATCTATATAGATCTCGCCCTCTACTACTCTATACCTATCTATATATACTCTATCTCTCTATCTCTCTCGATCTTATATATCTTCTCATCTCTTCTTTCTCTCTCGCTCTCTCTCTCTCTCTTCTCCTCTCTCTCTCGCTCCTTCTCCTCTCCTGGTTTGGGATTCGCTCATATATCGATAAAGAGAGAGAGAGAGAATATATAATATAGAGAGAAAGATATAGATATATAATAGATATATAGATATATTATATATATATATATTATATATATATATATATATGATAGATAGATAGTCTATATGTATGATATATCAATTAACAGTTTCAATTCATATTATACAATATAATAAGTACCATGGGACACTAATTCCCAGTATGGGAGAATAAACACTTTAACACAGCCAGTTCTAGAAAAGATCTCTCTCATTGATACTGTATGTAAACAAACATACATTAGTTAATGGGGCTTTGCTTTGAATGCAATAGAGGAAGGAGGAGTTAAGTTAAGTTATGGCGATGTGTCAAGACTTTCTAGATAAAAGATTTACTGCATAAGCTAAGAGATGTAATAAAGATGAATAACAATTTTGCTTGCTGACTCACTTAGGAAACCACAGCACATATCATTTTTTCTTTAGAAAAATATTTGCAGTATTGTTCATAAAATTTTGTTGTTGGATTTTGTAATGTAACTAGTGTTGTACAGGTAGACGGTGAACATGGGACTACTGTAAAAGTGTTCGAAACGTCGGGGTTTCTAAAAATTGTATTTCGAACACCAATATTACGCGGTTAATCAGGTTTTATAACCTATTTTCATTTCAAAATGTGTAGTAAGCGCGAAAACAAAGATATATTACGGATTTGTAATTAGTTATTTTCATTTTATCTTTGTTTGTAATTTTGTTTGTAATTTATCTATGTTTTCATTGTTACTTGTTTTAGGTGGTAATATTTTGTTTTAGAATTATTTATAAGTAGTTATGTATATTTTTCTTCCTTTTTTTTTGTTTAAATGAGCAAATTTTTTTTTGTCGTGATGTTTTAGCCTGTAATTGAGATATACTGTGTGATAAGGTTTATATAGATGTGATAATATAATTGTATCATAGTATATAGCGTTGGCTTCCTAATAAATAAATAAAAAAAAATAAAAATAATAAATATTTTTATGTCATTTTCTAAATCTACAGAATAATAAATATATATTTTTCAATATCTCGTTTGATTGCATGCTATATTTCAATGACCTGTTAGCCTAGGTTAGATATTAATTAGCATGCAGTCTTGGATTTATGATTCATTGGCGGCCCGCTCACGGCATCGCCGCGTGATCTACGTGGCTGTTTCGGTATATCCCAACCCTCGGTGGTAGTTTTTTGAACTAAGTAGCCTATGTTAGACCCAGTCATTTTTACTACTTTAATTCTAAATTTCATTCAAATCGGACCGGTAGATTAGCCGTGAAAGCGTGACAGACAAACACACAGACTTACACATTTATAATATAAGTATGGATTGGGCAAAGGCAAGTTCCTTAGGGCATACCAATACAACACAAATCATTTAGCCAATGTTGCGTTGTATGAATAGATATGGCAAAAATGAATCAGTAAGAAGTAAATACAAAAATAAATTAGAATAAGTATAGTAATTTATAAGAGAGCCTATTCACTGTGAATATTAATTTATGTTCATTTGACAACTTTAGCTCAGGGTTTGCCTGGTTTGAAGTCGGACAGCCACAAATGTTTTTACCTCACCTATTACTGAATAGGTACAGTAGCATAATTTTAAGACACTTTTTCGCGTATAATATATAAGACCAGGGGGGCGCAGTGGTTGCGTGTCATATTATCACCCAAGAAATGATTATATATTATACAAGCATCCTTATGTAAATATATAGATATAAATATATTATTTTCAATTCCTTAGTCTAGGGATCTCTATAATGGACTTCGCAGAACGTGAAGCGGAGACCGTAGTGTCTTAACACTAGACACTCTCTGACTACCTAAAGCTATGGGAAAAGCGTTTTTTGTAATATTTTTGTAGAATATGATAGAATGTAAAATATACAAGCTTACTTGTTTTCTAGCTGTCCTATAAACGAGTTGTGGAGTGCCTTCGTCGGTCTGCCTTTTGTCCTTATTTTGAACTTCAACCTTTTTGTTAGCGTCTTCAGAGCGAGCGCATAGAGCGAGGGCTGCAACAAACAAGGTTATTTGAAATTTTATGGAAAATTCAAATTTACATTCATAAGAAATATTTTCATTCCTATAATCTTAGTAAATACAGAAAAGATTAAAACATTATTATATAACTTAAAATATAAATAGTTAAGCTTAGACCTAAACAATTACATATTTAAAATATTTACGTTAAAAAGACAATAATACATAATATATAATACTTAATTACAAGACACATAGCAGTTTAATTTTTACACGACCACAAAAAATCTATGTTTTCACATAAATTAAATAACAAATTATCGTATTTTTTTTTTAGCTTCCCCCTTTTTTCTGTGTAGCAATGCCGTCAGAGACAAGCTAGTGTCAAAAGATTTTATTCTCCACTTTCCGTCCATATCCGGCATATTATATATGTTGAATGGTGGAACTCTACGCCAGGTTTTGTCTTACCATGGCAGAGAATATCTCTGAGTGGGGATCGCGATCAATCGCGTTTGCAGGTATCGAGTGACGATTAGGTATTCTTTCTACCTTCATGTTCTAACCTTTTAGGGTAGTAAATCGTTTAAAGAAACTTCGTGTTACTTTTCTAAATTTTGAAACAAACAATTTTAAAACATCAGACTGCATATATTATACGTGTTTTTTTATCGAAGCCGCGACATTTGTAATTAAAATAAATAAGATATAAAAAGAGAGAAAGAAAAAAGATAACCCAATCGAATATTTTATTTATTTAATTTTATCATACTTTAAAGATTTATACACCTTTCGTTTACCTTTAATAAAGAACATGAAGAAGCAAGGTTCAAAGGTGTAAGTTCAAGGGACTCCGTGAGAAGCCTGACATTAAGTGCATAGGAGAGAAGCCTAGCTGAATCCCAGCAATCTTCGCCCTATGCATTTCGCGTATACTGTTTAATTTCGCTTACTTCAAAAAGCTACCTAGATTTTAAACGGCCTACTTATAAACCAATGAGGGGAAACGACATTTTATTTATATGAAATTTTTATATCTATTAGTTGTTATTTTATTTATATGAAATTTTTATATCTATTAGTTGTTATAGTCGGGAGAAATTGATATGTTTTATACATTATATTTCGGATTATTTGCTTAAAGTAGACCTGATAATTTGTTTACTGTAATTTTTATTTACGAATATTATTACTCCTCCTTTTAGTAATATTTTCTTTTTTAATAACATTATTATTTTTGCCTTCTATATTACCCGATATGATAGAAATTTACATAATATGATATAGTCTTTTTCTTAACCTTATGCATTACAATAATAATATTATTGTTCAAATATACTCTGTAAGTTGTATTAAAGATGTGATACTAGTAGACACTTAAGTCAAATCTTTCTCCGATTTTCAGTCGATTTTGAGTTTTGACTGGCGGAGCTTAACACCAGCAATCTCTTTACCAGAGCGAGGAAATAAATGGAATTTGAACCCACAATCATCGCATTACATTCTGATGCGATACAATGGGGAAGTAAGATAAGATAAGAAGACCTATATAACTAATAAATATAGTAAGAAAACTAATGTGAATGACTTACTTCCTTAATTAGTTCTTGGAACATTATCACAATATTGCAAATAATCATTCATAGTAACAAAAGCTTATATTGCACTCACTTTAAATCCGTTCGCTATAAACTGTATTAAAAGAATTTATACTTATTGCAACTATAATCAATTTGAATTATTAATTAGTTTATACGTAAAAATAAATAATAATAAATAAATAGCTTCACGCCCGCACACAGCAGGGTAGGCAGAGGCAACCTAGTGTTAAGACACTCCGTTTCCCACTTTCCGCCGAATTCGGAGGCTTGCGTGTTAAGTGGCGGAACTTAACGCCGCGCTTTACCTCGACACCAGAGCGAAGAAAATGGAAATATAATTTCCACTCCTCGAGTGGGAATCGAACCCACAACCAGTCGTTTACAGTCACACTCTTGTGCCACTGGGCCACGACTGGCCACGAAAAATAATTATATATTATTTTCATTTATTCGCTCTGGGTACTCTAAGACAACGCGCAGCGTTGTCTTCCGCTAATTAACAAAAGAATGTGAAAGACGGAGCATCTTGACACTAAGTTGTGTACACTACCCCGCTACAGGAAAGAGCGTGAAGCTTCTTTATATGGGATGCATAAGGATTAAATATATTTTTTTCTTTCTGGCACATAAGACAATTATATGTCATAAAAAATGTCAAAAAAAAGACATTTCTTGTATTCTACATTTTAAATGAACATATTTTACTGGATTTCTTTTTAATATATGTATTATAGTTTATCATAGTGTAGCTATAGCTCTTTTTTACCGATCAATCTCCTTCGTATATTCTTCTTACAACGTGACATTCGCGAAGTGACTGATAGTGGTGCTCTGCTAGCACTTTCAGAGCGTCATAATTAAAAAACTAGACTGATCTGAAGCTATTTTGATAAAAGGGGCAATTTAAATTGGCAAAAGAATAAATGAATAAGTGGACTTTCTTAAGGTATATTTTATATATTTTTTTTTAAAAGGTACAGTACATATGTACGTAATATAATAAAATAAAAAAATGGTGACAGTATTATTTGTATAATTTGTTATTCGAAAACACATTTAAGAAAACGCCGACATTTGAACATTTTACAATAATCCTTGGACATAGGAAGAACGAATCCGGTTATAATTTTTTCATTTCCAAATATGGATAAATTGTAAAAAGATACCTTAATATTTAATTCCAACTAATTATATCACTTAACTATTATTATTTTACTTCCTACTAACTATTAATATATTACTTCCTGCGATATTTTAAATTTCCACTGGACACTACGCATGTATCGTGGGGAACGGAGTGTCTTAACACCAGGTTCCCTCTGCCTAAAAAAAAAAATCGCCCCTATTTATGTTATTTTAAATTTCTCACATTCATATAACGTCCAATGAAATTTCCATAAAATATTTAATTTTCCAATATATCATATATTTCATAAATATAATTTACACTCGCAATATTTAAATAATTTATAAATTTGAAAATAGAAATAATAATATTTAGAAATATTTAATGCCTTGAATGATTCAGTTATTTTTGATTTTATGTTCAATTTTAAATCCACTTTACGTTATTTGTATACTAATAATGTAATAAGAACTCACCAATATATTCTTCATCATTCACAAATATGCATTTTACCGATATTGAACATCACAAAACAATTATATACCGATCCCTTTGGATTAAATGTTATTTTTATTATTTAAATTGACATTTCCCCGTATTATTTGTAATTTAATTAAATGTATATTATTGTAAATTTATATTATTTGTAATTTAATATCAATAATTTTCTAAACGTCACTTTTACCCTCGCCACGCTCCCGCCATCTTTCTTTTGCTATCGTTATATGCTATCTTTTTTTTTTATTTATAAACTTTAATCGGTCGGCAACTCATACAGCCAGCATTGCATTTTGTGAAAAATATTAATTATAGTTTATTTTTTTATTTGTTTAAAACTATTTAATATTTTTTTTTTATACTATTATTAAATTAAATTATTCAATAAAAATATTTTATATTTCTACATTTATCTATTTATAATTTGGATCGTTACAGTATTCTCAATGTTTAGTAAAGTTGTAACGTATTAATTGGCGTGTGTTGGTTAGTGGTCGTAATAATTGCTGTGTTTTTTTCTGCTTTTTTGTTTTCCCCGTGTAACAGTTTAGTCAAAAAGAAGCTAGTGTCAAGACACTTCAGTCTCCACTTTCCACCTGTATTCGAGATAATTCCATCGAGTGGAAATCGAACCCACTGCTAATGACAAAAAATGAGAAGTCCACTCTTTGCACCACACCATAGCCTCTCTATATTCCAAAACGATCATAAAGTAATCTATGTTTTAATTAAATATTCTACCAAACTACAAAATAACACGGCGGGACGGAACTCAGCTTCAACTTCGTAATAGCATTACTTGCCGCCTGCAGTCTGTAAATTAGTTTTGTTCTATTGCTGTGCTAGTCTCGTAGTGCTCAAGTGTACCTAAGTTTTAAATTTTACCGGTGACCTAAGTAAGGATTCTCGACTGCAATTAGAATTCAAGTTTTAGGGCAAATAAAACGGTAGAGGAACTTATATTGGCTTTTTTTTATATTGGTTAAGAACCTTTTGTCGTTAATGTTAATACTTTAAATGATAGATTAATGCTTTCTTTATGTTAAATTATTTTCGAGAATTCAATATAAATAAATTAATTATCATTTTTCAAAATTTCTATTGTGATTTCCCATTTAATGTAATTAGTTAGGTGGTCTGTTTGGTATATATGATAATGTACCGGTGACCTCAAATGCTGCACATTGATGTGCAGCATTTGATTGTAATGATTAAGCAATTGCCTTATAATCATTATAGCCCGCAATGCGTTACACTGGGCATTCAGCATATGAATATTCCACTTTATAATAGGGTTTCCCTGCAGAACATTTTTTTTTCGTATTTACGTACAAAAGACTTAGTACTAGATATAACTTTAGAAGATACTAGCACGAAGGTAAAATTTCGAAATTATATATATTTTTTTATCTTTATGCTGTATCCCACTTACAGCAGCGTAGGCAGAGGGAACCTAGTGTTAAGACACTCCGTTTCCCATTTTCCGCCGAACTCGGAGGCATTGCGTGTTACGTAGCGGAATTTCAAGCCGCGCTTTGCCTAGACACCAGAGCGAAGAAAATGGAAATATTAAATATTTCCATTCCTCGAGTGGGAATCGAACCCACAACCAGTCGTTTTACAGTCACACTCTGCGCCTCTGAGGTATGACTGGCCGAAATTACATCACTTTCTGTTACCTACTGTCTGTGATGCAACTACATGCTTCCTAATCCACTTTACTGTAGGGACAATTATGTAATGCTATTGTTTAAATTCCCAATTGGGTATACCTTATCCAACTAAGAAAATATATTTATTTATATTAATGATTAACTTGTAGTTACCTGTGCGGTAGCAGGTTCATATTCAAGTTCAAACAATATTCTCAACATTTGTGTCATTTGCATTGCTAAGTATTAAATGTCGTGACAAACAAAATCACTATAACTTTTACTCTTTTTTCTATATGAAAATATTTTGTCGTTATTCTATATGAAAATTCTTGTCTTCTTAGCATATATAGTAAATTCATGTATGTATATTGCTAAAATATTGTATTGTTATCGTATTGGACACGTGTATAGATTTTCAAATCAGATGATATGAATTGGGTCAATGGCATTGCAATATTATGTTAATATAATAGATTTGTTTTTTTAGCTTCACGCTGTATCGTATCAGAGCTGTATGTGTATCAAAGCTATGAAAATGGAAATATTAAATATCCGTTCCTCGAGTGGGAATCGAACCCTCAACTAGTCGCATTTACAGTCACTTTGTGCCCCTGCGTCACGACTGGCCTCAATGGTCGGTTGTCTTCCGTCACTTAGCACGCAAAAGGTGGAAAATAGCGTCTCAACACTATTTCTATTCTTTCTTTATATTTCTTTTAACCTTACCCTCAAATTTTCCAAAAAATGTATTTCTTTATATTTCTCTTAACCTTACCCTTAAACTTTCTCTTCATTAAGCGTGGTACTAATGTTTTTTTTTTAAATTTAAACTAAAAAAATAAGATTACAAGAAGCATGAAATTGAAACATGAAATCGGTTTAACAACCTTAGGGACGACGGTTATGACTTTGTAATTGCATCATAGTGCTCGACTGCAGTCTGCAAATTCGTTTTGCAACTTTTGAACCTCATCAAAGTAAACAATTGAGTTTAGATTAGATTTAAGAATAGAAGTTACTAGAAAACAGAACTTTGTTTTTAGCTTCACGCTGTATCCCGCACACAGCAGGGTAGGCAGAGGGAACCTAGTGTTAAGACACTCCGTTCCCCACTTTCCGCCGAATTCGGAGGCTTGCGTGGTGGAACTTGACGCCGCACGTTACCTCGACACCGGAGCGAAGAAAATGGAAATTTAATTTCCACCCCCCGAGTGGGAATCGAACCCACAACCAGTCGTTTACCAGTCACACGCTTGTGCCACTGGGCCACGACTGACCACAAAGATTGGTTAAAGATTGACAAGTATTTTTATTATATTATATAATAGCAAAAGGGAAATGAAACGACAAACTTACCTTATTTAATACTATTGTTAAAGTTTAGATTTTTTACTAGCTCTCTCCATTATAACGTTCAAGCTCCGATAACTTTAACTATTAAAAAAGTTAAAAGCAATCAATGTGCATTTCTTTTTGCTTCTATTTAATGGTCACCATAAAATATTGCGTAAGAAATTTATATTTTTTTTATTTTAAGGTAGATAAAGTTTAAATTGACATATAATCGCTACATATTTTTTTCTGGCTTCACTCTGCATCCCGCAGTGGGGTACACGCACACGGAGGAGAGTCTTAGGGGACGGAGTCTCTTAAGACACTGTTAATTGAGAATTGTTAAGTGACGGAACTCACTACCTCGACACCAAAGCGAAGAAAATTAAATATTAAATAGTGCAATCCCTCGAGTAGGAATCGAACCTACACACAACCAGTCACGTTTACAGTCACACTATTGTACCCCTATGCCACGACTGACCTCAATGCTAAAATTGTCCTAGTATTATACTGATAATGGAATTAGACGCTGCCTAAGTGCTCTAGTCAATTTTATTATGTGGTATGTCTACTAATTTTATCTTCACGCTTTACGCTTTTTCTCTCATATCAAGGTGGTCAGAGAGAACCTAATATTATAGCACTTTATTCTCCTCTTTCAGCACGTTAAGTTATGTTCTCTTCCTAAAAGAATAAGATTTTTGTGACTGGTAATAGAATATATATCAATTACATTGTAACTAAGTTACTTAAGTAAGTACCCATATATAACGAAGTATATGTTTCTCTTCTTAGTATATATAATCATATCCATTAACGTTAACATCAGCAAGTTCATAATATATAGTTATCTATCTTCTAAATCAGATATTTTAGCACTCTCCAAACCGTCAGTACAGATGACATCTTAAAAACAAAATAATCATAACGGTTTCGCAGCATCCGTCTATAAAAAAGCCAATTAACTGAGTACACTGTTTTCCCACAGCTTGAAAGGAAAAATAGTAAATCGCAAACAAAAAAGCCGCGACCCCGAGCACAGTTATGACTCATTGGATTACTTCGTGCAATCAACAAACTCGATTTATCTGCCTTGTTTTTGATGTTCTACAATGAATGTGTTATAAAAAGTTTGTTCTGTTACTGTTAAAGAATTTACTACTCTAATTCGAAATGCCTTCAAATTAATATTTAATTTCAAGACACTTCGTTCCCTATTTTCTGCCTAAAAAGTTGAGTGGCGGAAATTAACCCCGCGCTTGGTTTTAGTTTAGTGGAGGTATACAATTAATATATAACTACTCTCCTGAGTGGAAATCAATTTGCAATATATACAATTTTTTTTATAATAATTAATTTGGTGCTACATTATTATGTTATTTTCCACTGCCATTCACCTCACTTTTGGTGGAACAGAAAGAACCTAATTTATATGTCACCATTCAATTTACGTCTATTTAATAATAAGATATGTGACCCCTTTATTACTATATGTTGGTTAACGAATCCGACTAAATAAATGATTTCTTAGTTGAAACAATTAGAGCAATATTCATATTTTAATTTCCTTATCATAACTCTTTCCCCGTAAGGTAAAGAGAGAACCTAGTGTCAAGACACTCCGGTCTTCACATTCCGCTTGAATTTAAAATAGATTACTACTAGACTGACATTCCTTCTTGAGCGTTTTTTTTTCCCGAGCGGAGAAATGAAAATAATTTAAATATCCCAAAGCCATTTCCTCAATTAGATTCGAACTCAGAACCAATCGTGTTTACAGTCAGACGTCATTCTACTGCGTCACCTCAGCCTCAGTTAAACTGCAAATAGCAGAAATATTTTTGTAAATGAAAACGTATATAGGCAAAAATATTATTTTAAATTGTTTAATTTTGTGTTAACATTTACTTGAATATTTGTCGTGAACGGAAGATGTCGAGGACAACCACTGCCTTTTAACAGACCGTTATGCAGCTACGTCCTAGTACAAATTGATCGTAGAAATAAATATGATATAACTAATAATGAAAATATAGTTATTAATGGCCTATTTGCTGACGACTGTAATGATGTAAAATATTATTTTAATAAATTATATAATTATATTATAGATTGAAGCCAGTGTGGCGCAGTGGCACAGCGTCTCACTGTAAACACCATTGGTTAAGGGTTCGATCTGCACTCGGGAGAGTAATTAACTTAAATTATATTCTTTTTACCCGCTCTGCAACGTGCTACCTACCTCGCTAATTGGGGAACAAGTGAAGCTATTAATAAATATTATTGAAGCGCTATGAAAATATGTCAAAAAAATTTTTTCGCAAATTTAAATCCTTCTTGCGGGTGTACTTATAATGTATTAATCCAATAAGACTAGTTGCAGCGTTAAATTTCGTTAAGCAATACACTAAATCGTTAAGTATACGAAAAAGAGAACACAATGACCTAGCCGTTATGTTCTTCCTACTTAACCCAGTAAATAAAGACGACAGGAAAAAAACAAACGTATTGGCAAACTGCAGTATTGCTGACGCAGCGAGAGTACTCAAAAACAAAAGCCACATTGCAATCAACAAACTCAATCTACAATTTTTACTAAAAAACTTTTACTTTTCATGTACTTTAAAATGTTTTCGTTGCTGACTTTTTAAAATTAATTTTTTCAGTGACTGTATTACGTATATATTCACATATTTTGATGTTATGTAGAGATTGGTTAGAGTAAATAAAAAATCGTTTAACTGGTTTAGAACCTAGAGTACTCCTTGAGTACTATTCAAGGCATATATGATCACCGAAATTACTTTACGGTTGTCATAATTTTTATGTCTTTTGTAGGCCTATTGTAATTTGTTATTTACAATTTTATATGTGTAAATAATACTCAAAAATATTAAGCAACGACTCACACTAATGTTTATTAAATTAATATTTAAGATATTTCTTTTTATCTTTCTGATATTATAAAATATATATTTTTTTAATTTATTAGTAGAAATTATAAAGTATTATATTTTTTTATTAGCTGTTACCTGCGGCTTCGCCCGTGTTGCCTATAAGAAATAACGATAATTTCATTCTGTCGGATAAGTGAGTAGTACCTACACCGTGTAGGGTAGGTAAGGACGGATATGTAAATAATATATCATTAATTTAAAGGTATTAAAAACAACTCAAGGTAACATTAATCGCAAAGTACGTACGTACATGTGATACGCTTGTGCTTTAAGATAACCTCAAACCTTAATGGCTGGTGGGTCTTCTCAGTGCATACAGTCATCAGATTTAATAGGCTATTGTAAGATGTTATATGTCTTTCTACTGGGGATAAAAACAGAAGATTCAGGAAATTGGGAAAAGCACAATCTCTTTAAGTTCATCCCCACTATCTTTAATACTTACTCTTGCGCTTTGTTATTGCTCCAAATATTACACTTAGCTT
Organism: Dryas iulia moderata; assembly: GCA_019049465.1. Taxonomy (NCBI): domain Eukaryota; kingdom Metazoa; phylum Arthropoda; class Insecta; order Lepidoptera; family Nymphalidae; genus Dryas; species Dryas iulia. Next base: position 12,322,828 of record CM032434.1, read on the forward strand.
AATAGAAAATTACATAATCACATAATTTAAATTGAAATTATAGATCAGTAGCATAGTAGTAGTAGTAGCTTAGACATTAGTGAAATTTTCACCTTTTCTTACTCCGGTTAACATGCTGGCATTAATTATGTTCTATCCAAGTTACGTGATACAGTCTCGTGCCGTTACATAATCGAGGGATATGAAATTTCAAATAATTTTAACTGGGATACAGGGTAGACCTGGCAGCTCAACTGTGTTTAGAAATTCAACTACATATATGAAGTGCTCTGTTCAATATCTATAACTGTGATTGTATATACAATGTACAAATACTCTGTTCAAGGCATGTTTAGAAAACATATAAAAAATTTTGAACGCAGCGGAATTTGAACCTGTGGCTTAGCCATGCGTTCTACTACCAGCTGCGTCAGAATTCTTATACGCTTTGATTACAATTTATTTTGCCAACAATTAACAGTTTGGTAAAAAAAATTACAAATTTCTATTATCCAAAGATTATCCTGCGATTAGTCGTTTGGTAAGAGAGAATGCTATTTTTAATAGAAATTTGGAATTAAATTAATTGTATATTATTTACCACTCCCCGTAATAAGTGGGAATAAAAAATATATTAATCTATAGACTTCGTACAACACGAAGTTTAAGAGAGACTAAAACATTGTTACTATTAGTATGGATATGTATCCTATACGCATCATAATTTTGATCTCACTATCCAGCCCCTAAGTATATGAAGTACTGATTTGAATTGTATAAATACGAAAAACAGTAGCAGTCGTGGGACTGCCGAAAGAAGTGAAAACGGAACTATTAAGTTGAGTGTAATTAAAACTATATGCAAAAATTATATGAAATTTTTTATGTTTTTCAACCACTTTGTATTTATATTTTGTTCATGATTTGTTTAACCCATCATATGTAACTAATAAATAAAACATAAAAAAATTCATATAATTTTTGCATATAGTTTTAATTACACTCAACTTAATAGTTCCGTTTTCACATAATACAACGCGCACATAATACAGTCAGAAATAGTCGATGTATTAGTGTATACGTGTACACAGGCTACTGCGCGTGCGCTAGTCTGGCTCTCCATAGCTATAGATATACTATTATCATTAGCATGTCGGTGACGCGAACCGAGGATTTTACCCTCTACCAAAACGCTCAACGCGCCTAAAGAAGTTTTCACTTCAAAAAACTTGGACATTAAAGTATCAAAATATGAACTTATTCACGAAATTAATCAGAATTATGTTGGGTGGTTTGCAATCTACATAGATGGTTCTAAAAATATTTATGAAAATTGTATACGTTTCCACTCTAAATTGGTATAAAATTGTTATCTTATATGACAGTAAGAGTAGTATCAGTGGCGTATATCATATTAAATGAAATTATTAAGTTATATGCCAGAGATATAACTGTAAAATTTCAATCGGTCCTTCTCACGTTGGACAGAGGGGAAATAACGAAGCTGACAATTTAGCAAAGCGGGCTTTGGTAGAAGAGAGAGAGGTATATATATTTTCGGAAGTATTCGTAAAGTACAGAAAGGAAGTTAAGATTATTTATAAGGAGTGTTTGAAAGAAAGATCTAAATTGAAGAAATAAGATACAGAGTTATTTAAAATGAGCTTCCTCAAATTTATGGTTTAGTGAGAAGGAACTTACACGGCAACAAATTGCTATAGGCCTCAGGTCCAGAACGCGTCTGGACATTTTCCTCTAAAGAAGTTTGGTTTTCTTATGAAAAAGGTATCTACTCCGAAGTGTGGATATTCACAATTTCTTGGTGGAATGTGTCGGAAATGCTGAGGCTCGTCAGAAAGCAATCCATCGTTATAATTTGAATTTATTACATGTCGATATTGTCTGAATCTAGTTCTGTAGTGGCTAAAATGCTGAATAAATTTACGTGTAAATAGTGTTCGTAGACCTAAGGGGAAATGTTATATTTGAGTGCTTTAAATTTGTTTTAAGGAACGATGGGGCTGACATTTTTGTATATTTACTTAAAAAAACCTTAAATAAAAACAGATTAAAAAAAACTAAAATATAAGCAAACAAACGGACAAATTATTCTATTTATAGTCTTAGGATACTTTAATTCACTAATAACCTTTTTGTACACCACGATTTTTTATTTAGATTTTAATTAGGCACATACATCTCGGGCAGTCTAGGCAAACGTTTTAAATGGGCTCCTGAAGCCAATACTTGTGTCGCAAATTCCAAGCACTGCTCCGAGTTCTTCTCTCTGTAATGCAACAGCCCAAGCCAGTGTCGAATAGTGAACTTATAGATTACTGAACAGTTTCCTCCTGTATGGATTCTAAATCTGGATTTGAATACGTGTCTTTAGTAAGCTTGTATTTAAAATTTACTCCGGGATTTGCTTCCTCTTTCTTATTTATCTACTTCTTCACTTTCCCTCCTATAGCAATATAGTCAAAGAAAATCTAGAGTCATCTAGTACACTTCAGCCTGAAATCGAAACGTTGCGTCCTAAGTAGCGGGACTCAATGACGCGTCGTTTTGTCCAGTCCAGTCCAGTCCAGTTTTATCAGCAAGGGAAAGAAAGTAATTTAAACGCAACTTAAAGTGGAGATCGAACCCACAACCGATCACGTTTACAGTAAGACGCTATCCCACTATGCCCATGATAGTTTTTTTTATACTTAACAGAATATGTTTTCTTCATATGTTTATATACTGTTAGATAAAAAGATTTTTTTAAATAAAAAAAATAGCTTCACGCTATATCCCGCACACAGCAGGGTAGGCAGAAGGAACCTAGTATTAAGACACTCCGTTCCCCACTTTCCGCCGAATTCGGAGGCATTGCGTGTTAAGTGGCGGAACTTAACGCCGCGCTTTACCTCGACACCAGAGCGAAGAAAATGGAAATATTAAATATTTCCACTCCTCGAGTGGGAATCGAACCCACAACCAGTCGTTTACAGTCACACGCTTGTGCCACTGGGCCACGACTGGCCACTTTTTTTTTTAAAGTTTATGTATTGAAATATTTGTTTAAAAAACAATGAAATATTACATATCAATATATTAAAATATCAATAAAGTAAGTAATAGTCAATATCGGGCGTTATAAGCTTATGTTCTCGATAACTTCATAATTAAGTAATTCACAGTATAAATTAGCCTTTGTTCCGCTAAGAAAACTGTGACATTACATTGCTTCTTTGCTGTGAAATATGAACAAACAAACAACCACACTTTCACGTTTATAATATTAGTATGTATATATCTTTACAAATAAGTATAGTGATGAATATTCATGTTACTGCTTATTACTAAATGCATTTGTATGTGTGCACGGTACATATACCAATTTTGTCCTTGCCCATTTTTCCGGTTAATCTCTGGAACGCCTGGACCGATTTCGACGGGACTTTCACTGCCAGATAGTTGATGTAATGAAGCATAGCTTAGGCTACTTTTGTTTTAGAATTACAATGTTTTTGTTTTATTGCACACGGACGAAGCCGCGGGAAACAGCAAGTTTTAAAATTAAAGTAGCCTAAGTTACGCTCTGTTACATCAGCTATCATCATTGTAAATTCTGTCGAAATCGGTCCAGCCGTTCCAGAGATTACCGAAAACAAACAGACAGACAGACAGACAAAAATTTTTAAAAAGCTTATTTTGGTATACGTATCGTGTATATATACATATGCAATCATTAAAAAGTTGTTATTTTAATATTACAAACAGACACTTCAATTTTATTTATTAGTATAGATTAGAAGAATATTATTATATCTGAAAATTAAAATTAGGAAGTTTATTCTATTTTTTTCTAAGTCTATTTTTCAATGAAGTCCTAAAAGTATTTTATTTTTAGAATTTGTACAGAAAAATGAGGCTAACAGATAATTAGAATATAAATGCATTCTTTTCTTAATAAAGATCCGCACATAGATACATGCAATGTCCACCAGCGAGAAAGAAAGTATTGCGTGCGAGGCGTCGCGTTCCTCGCTAGTAAAAGTAAACTTCCTAAGCCGTGCTAAATTAAATACTCAGTCACGTGTGTTCTGTAAATGGGGTCAACGTTTCTCAAATAATCTAGCTAATTTACTATGAGAATTAAGGTTTTTAGACTTGATATATGTATAAATGTAGGTGTCCTGAAATATATTTATAATTAAGAAGAATTTTGCAATACGAGAGAGAAAATTTAGGGTCATCGTGGCGTACTTGAATAATATGTGACTGTAAGTACGATGGTTGTAATTTCGATTTTCTCTCGGGGGAAATGATAATATATTATATTTATTTCTCCATTTTGAGAAAAAACGCCGCGTTATGTTTAGTCACTTCACAAGTAATATCTCTTAACGCTTTCAAATATTATTCACACACTAAGGAAATTGAAAAATACATTTAGAAAACGCACAAAAATTTGAAGGCAACGGACATCCCGCGTTCTAATTTTTCAACTTTTTCAAATTATATCTTGACATCAGGTGGAAAGTGGAGAACAGTGCCTTAACAGATGTTGACGTTGTAGATTAATCAAAACTATTTGTATTAAAACTTTAACACTGCTATGGCATCGTTGCGACTCATTTATGAAATGGTAATCGGTTCAAAACTTCAAGTCTTTAAAAAAAAGAGTCTATCGTTACCAAGCACGCATATACCCATATCTATACTTCCATGTTAATATTATAAATGCGAAAGTCTGTTTGTTTGTCTGCCTGTTAGCCTGAACCCAAGTACAAGACTATTCTTGTTTTTACAGTAAGTGAAACTTATTTTAACATTTTATTATCACTTCTAATTACATGTTGATATCCATCTCCCAATTTCTTACTCGCAGATAGATAGGGAAGCAATATTCAATTACTGCTCAGCTCCTAATCCTTGTAACGTAATAAGAAATCCGGTTAACTGTGACTGCGGTTCGGCCTGCAATTAATCAAATGGATAGGTCGTTCACACTGTTAAGCAAAAAGTTACTGTTCGTTATATGAGAAAAGGAGATGATAATATTCAATTACTTCATTGTATTTCATTGAAATTAAGCTGTTAATGGCCTATTATGGGAGGACTTGCAGGATTTATATGTTTTTGTTTTTTTTTTTATTTTATTATTTATCTGTCCTAGTAAGACGTGTAACTAATATAAAAGATGGATGATGGAAGATGTTGATTATTATAATTTCTTTTTTTTTTAATTTTTAATTGCAATATGTCTTAAGACGTTACGAAGTCTTAAGAATTGAAATCATGGCATAGTGAGACAACGTCTGACTATAAATGCGATGGTAGTGGGTTCGATTCCGCTCTAAATGGTTATGCTTAGATATTTATTTATTTTCTCGCTAAGACAAATACGCAGTTAAATTCCGCCAGTCAACAGGAAGAGCTTCCAATGACTTATATGACTTAAAATTCAGTAACAATATTATTGATACAATTATAAATAGCAATTTTCTCTGTATCCGACTCTAGAGGCCGTAGTGGCGCAGTGGGACAACGTTTGACTGAAAATGCGGCGATGATGGGTTTGATTATTGACTTAGGAAAAGATTCTATATTATTTTCCTTTTCTCTCTTTGCCTAAGACAAGGCGTTGAGGTCCGACACTAAAGATGTAAGCAATGTCTCGATTTCTGGCGGAAAACGGAGGAAGGAGTTCTTGTCATTAGCTATTGTAGTCTTGATATTAGGCTCTCTCTAACTACTCCGCTATGCGATGTGAAACATGAAGTTTAAAAAAAATACTCCCTCCGCCTAATAAGACACAGTACGGCGTTAAATTCCGTCATTCGACACACAATGTGTTGAATGAGTTATATGACTTAAAATTCTAACGTAACAGTATAATATACATTATACATATATGCTTGTGTCTCGTTTACAGCGTGTATTAAAAAAATGATTGAATAAAGAGAAATAATAATAATGCTTGAAGAAGACATTTAGAAAACGTATAAAAATTTGAACGCAGCGGGATTCGAACCTGCGAATTTTTAAACGTTTTCTAAATGCCTTTTTCAATTTTCCTAAGTGTGGAATAATACTTTAAAAATGTATAAAAGTATAATAGTGCTTGTCGTAAACAGTCTACCAAGTAGTCACCTTCTTTTCTAATGCGAAAGAAATTCATTTAAGAGAGTTTCTTATTTCCTTCAATCAATCAAACGGAAGGTTATTCACATCTTTGGTAAACATTTTGTGTTTTTGTATTAAGGATTTCCGATTTTCGGTGACTTGTGTTATTTGACTTGAGATTTATATTGACTTATTGACTCTGGCTGGCTATATGTAATTGATTTTTTTATTGTTTTTCTCTCTCCTAGTATTTATTACTTTAAATTAATGTTTTCTTCTTTCTATTTATTTAAGTAAATGAATGTTATAAAATTTTAGCCAGTTGTGGCGCAGTGGCACAAAGTGTACTTATGAAGTGACTGGTTGTGGGTTCGATTACCACTTGAGGAGTGGAAATATTTAATATTTCCATTTTCTTCGCCCTGGTGTCGAGGTACAGAGTAGCGTTAAGTTCCTCCACTTAACACGCAATGCCACCGAATTCGGCAGAAAATTGGGAACGGAGTGTCTTAACACTAGGTTCCCTCTGTCTACCCTGCTGTGTGCGGGATGTATCCCGCACACAGCAGGGTAGACAGACAGACAGACAGACAGACAGGCGTCAAGCTAATAATAAAATAATACAATTTTAGTTATTTTTATTGCTACAGTTACACTTTTTCCCACATAACATGGTAGACAGCTCTCTGTCTAGTGTCGAGACATTAAGATCTACAATTGTCGCTCGAATCCCAAGTATTACGTGTTGAATTACGAAACTCAACGCCGCGCTACCTCCTTGTCACCAGATAAGTGCAGAAACGAAAATAATACCATAATAATCGCCTAATTCAATTTTAAATATACGTATTAATCACAAAGCCTATTTACCGCGAAAAAAAAGGCGGAATAAGTGCTACAATGCCCCGGAATGGGGATTAAACCCATAACCATCGTTATATACTGTCCCACTGAGCCACGAACTCCTAATATAACCGAAGTACTAAGTATATATTGCAACTAACCATATAACTGTATTCTTTTTAAATGTTTATACATTAAAACTTTATAGCGGTCTTTATCAACATTCAGTTTGAAGAGTAACCATGACACTGATTAATTATTTGCTATGTTATCGAAAACGTGAAAGCTTTACTACAGGCGATAGTAGAGAAATATGACAACATCATGTCAGTCACAAAAAAACCATTTATCAGACTAACTAACTAAGTTAAATGTCATCGGATATCAATTAAATACGTTTTAAATTATTAAAAATATATATACTGTAATAAAACTGTAAAAGTTTATCTGCACATTGAATATGTTTACAAAAAATAGGAGTTAATAAATATTTTTTCATATACCTAACTTTTAATATGAAACAGAGTAATAGAATATGAAACAATTTATTTGATTGTCTGCTTATACTGAAGACTGGACTAATTTTAATGAAACTTTTTTATTATAAAGCTTTTGAAGCCTGGACGTGACAGAGTATTTTGAAGTCATATACATAGTTCACGCAACGAAGTTACTAGTGTACCATAAAACAAAGGCAAAAGCTTAGGCAACAATTGAGTTTTTCTAGTTGTATTACACTGGATGACAACGACAGATAGATTATTACTATGTAAAATGATATTAGTAAATATAGTTATAGATAAAAATTATAAATAAAAAATATTGAGTTACTAAATGAAAAAAACATAAATAAAAAATATTGATATTTGTTACCATATTCTCTATTTGAAACTATTTACATTAATCATGTATCTTAAATGTAAAAATAAAAAAAAATTAAGCAAATAATTTAAGTTTTCTATTAGACTATTTATAATTTCTATTGAAATTTCATTGTATTTTTAATGCAATTTCATACAACACAGAGTTTCTTTCATCAATTTTCTAAGAAAAATACAATTATTGTCTAAAATAAGATGGGTCTTGTCATCTTTTCTCATTCGTGTATCCCCTGCGGTAACATGTAATCACGGGAGCATGTTCCCATTTTCTGTATGTATGTTTTTCATATAAATGAATAAGGTATTATGAACTCATAATATGTGAAATCACCGTCTCACAGTGGGCTAGCGTCTAACTATAAACGCGATAATTTTGGGTTCGATGCCCAAATGGAGAGATGTTGATAGATCTATTCATTTATTAGTAGTATGGATAATCATCCATACTACTAATAAATGTGAAAGCCTGTCTAATTTAAACTGATTTGGATGAGGTTCGAAATAAAAAAAGTAGAAAATACAGGCTACACATTTTTTCAACAATCAACACATCAAAAGTTGAAATAGGGAATGAATTGCTTGACGGATTGCAATGAGTTTTAGCTTAAATAAGACTAATAATCCATGGATCGAAAATTGCAGAACAGAAAGAAACAGCTATAGGTGTATAGTTCACAGCTATAGGCGTATTTTCATTTTCCCTTCGTGATAAATTACCAAATGCTGAGAAAAAGTGGAGAACAGAGTGTCATTATATTCAGTTTTCTTTGCCTACAATTCTACATGGGATAAGTATGAACCTGATAAAAAAAAATAAAAAAACGAAATATTATAAGACAACAAAGAAAATCAGCCAATTGGGAGTTTGAGTAGCACTTAAAATACAGACGCTTGCATTAGCAATGTACTTGACTTTTTGTTAGAGTACCAATTACCAGTGCGTACTTAATAAGAGCCTCTTAAGGTTTAGCTTTTACTTACGAAGGTTTATATAAATAAAAAACCAAGGTTACATAGGTAAATTGAAGAAAATTTTATTTTTAAGTACCTCTTTTTCCACGTATTCTAAATATATGTTGAAAATATATTCACTTTTAATATCGTTCTTTTTATTTGGAAGAATATAATACTATTCTATTATATACTTATAGGTTACCACACAAATCATCCGTTTGTGCATTAAATTTGTCAATACGAATTTTTAGTAAACGAATTTAACACGTTGTAGAATTTGACGTTCCAAATACAAAAAATATTTAGTTAAGTTCTCTGGGTAGAAATCGAACCCACAACCAGTCTAATGTTATCCCACATGACGATGACTTCGTTTTTATAACTACTAGTGAGATATTATACTCTTTCATTACTTAAATGGGTACTACTGATGCGTGTGGATCGTGGAGACACACTAAAATAGAAGAACTTTATTTCAGCTTTACTCTGGACCCTGCGCACAGCAGGGTAGTCAGAGGGAACCTAGTGTGAAGATACTCCATTCCCCACTTTCTGCTGAAATCTGGAGGCATTGCGTGTCAAGTGCCGGAACTTAACGCCGTGCTTTGCCTCGACACCAAAGCGAAAAATGAACCACAACCAGTCGCGTTACAGTCACACTTTGTACCTCTGCGCTACTACTATCCTCTAGTAATTATAAAACATTTAAAATATTAAATTAAGAGAGAAGTGACTCAAAGCTATGTCCATAATAATATTATACTGCACCAGTTCAAGAAGTTTTTACTGCTTTTTTACGCCTAGCTCGTTATCATTTGCCTTTAAAAAACAACAGCAACTCGACTTTAGTCCACCACAGTGGGACCTTTCCTTACTTTATAAGCATGTTTAATTAAAGCTTCTTTCATACAAGTACTAAGCTTTTATAAGCTGCTCATTTTTGTTTGGCATTCAAACTTATAATTTTTTTGCTCCACAGCCATTTTAACCACTTAACATGCTTACGCAATAAACTGCGAAGTAAAAAGATTTTTTTGTATGGGAAATGGTATTATAAATATTATAAAGAGGTAAGTGTTTGCGAGTTTGTATGTTTGAGGTAGGTATTATTGGAAACAACTAAACAGATTTCAAACATTTCTTCACTGCTAAAAATCCTCATGATCCTTGAATATAGTAATATGTATATGTTTTAAAATAACTAGTTTCAGACCTTGCGAATAAAAATATATAATTAGTTAAAATTAAAAATTTGAGCACTTTATCATTTAAGTAATAAAGCGCTGCAAATAATCAAACAGCTGTAGTCTCGTAGTTTACACAGGACAAGCCGCGAACGCGTTGTCAATGGCATTATTATTTATTTATTTTTGGAAAATGTATTGGGCAGTGGCACAAAGTGACTGTAAAGCGACTGGTTATGGATTCGATTTCTATTCGAGAAGTGGAAATATTTTTTTCCATTTTCTTGGCTGTGGTGTCGTGGATAAGTCGTGGACAAGCGTTAAGTTCCGCCACTTAACACGCAATGCCTCCGAATTTGGCAGAAAGGGGGGAACAGAGTGTCTTAACACTAGGTTCCCCTCTGCCTAACCTGCTGTGTGCGAGATACAGCGTGAAGCTAAAAAAAATGTAATTAACAATCAGCACATGGATATTTGTTGAATATAGGTGATTAAACGATTAAGCCCTAAATCCTGGTTCAATCCGACGTTAAATTGCCAATAAATAATTATGCCGAAATGTACAAGTGCTTAACATTCATTGCAAAACATTAATATAGTAATAAAATGTAAGTAAATCATAGCTTTTACTTTAATTCGATTTCAACCTGCAACCCTTGAAAACTTAATTTCATGATTTTGCTATATTTATAATTCATTTTTTTTTTAATTTTTTATTGCAGACATTGCGTTGTGTCAAGACACTGCATTCTGTACCTGACAAAATATTGAAATTGAAATTTACATATTAGCGCAGATCCAACGCCGCAATTTATTTTACCAGAAAGGGGAAATAAAACTAATTTAAACATAATCACCATCAATGAATGCCCTACGGCAATAGCACGTATCGAACTCAGGAGTAATCACCTTTATAATCAGTCATTATTACTGCGCTACCTTGGTAAATTAATTTTGCATTTAATTTTACAGAAAATAGATTTTTTATTTATTAAATTAAGAATAAAAATGTTTTCTTATTTGTTTTACAAGTGTATAGAGCTTCCAAATCAAGTATTTTTTTTTCCTCTTTTTTAGCTTCACGCTGTATCCCGCACACAGCAGGGTATGCAGAGGGAACCTAATGTTAAGAAGACACTTCGTTCTCCATTTTACGCCAAATTCAGGCATTGCATGTCAAGTGGCCGAACTTAACGCCGCGTTTTGCCTCGACACCAGAGCGAAGAATATGGAAACATTAAATATTTCCTACTCTCCTTGACTAGGAATCGAATACACAACCAGTCGCTCTACAGTCACACTCTGTGCCACTGCGCCACGACTGGCCCCTGAACTAAAGTTGACTTGTTTATAAATATTTCAACAACTGCTTTAATAAAATTTAACTAGACACGTGATGATAACGCATATTCAACAATTTTCAAGTTAACTATGTTTTCACTTTATACTTTATACTACTTTCTTTGAGGTAAAACATGACATTTCTGCGTAATCAATTGCTTTACCGCAAACATCAAACGTGCTTGAAATAAATCTATTTTATTAATAGCTAAAGAGATTCAGTTTAGAAATTTTGATAAACTACTTGTACATTGTATGTTAATTTCTTTAGAGAGCATTGATTTTTTTTTTATATAAAAGTCAAAAAAGAAAGTAAAAATTTTTTGTCTTATTAGAGTGGAGAAATTAAAATAATTTAAATATAATCACTACTCCTACCGAAGCTCGAACCCACCATCAATCGAAATTATAGTGAGATATTGTCCCGCTGCGCAACAATGGCCTCAGAATGGCAAAGGAAAGTGTTTTTATTATTACCATGACGTAAATTACATAAAGTTAGAGAAATTGTCATGTTATAACTCTAATTATATCACATTACTGCTCACATGGGACGTGTAAAACCGTTTAACAAAATAAAACTTTCAACTAAAATATTTTTATTTCCTTAAATATGGCCATTATGTTATACGTGACCAACATTTATATGATAACGACTTGTGATTAGTTGCTATATATTAAAGTATATGGGCAAAATTATTAATATTTTTCTTAAAAATCCTTATTTTAACGTGAAATTTAAATATACGTAAATAAATATAATTGATAAAACATTAAAAGAAAGGTTTACCTGTCACGATATTTTTTTTTAAATAAGTAGTGTAATATCGAGGTTCACAAGTCTCAAAATAATCTTCTGTCAATAATTACAATTTTTTGATTTTCAAAGGCGTTAATTAACGATTAAATTTCATTCTTTAAATTCATAAGGAAAAGCATCCAACTATTTCACACTTTTCCTCGTCTAACAGTGTAGTCAGAGAGCTAGGTTCTCTCAAGGTCAAGATTCCATTTTCCACTTTCCATCTGAAATGCTGACATTGCATATTCAACAGCGATACCCTACGCCGTGGTTTTCCATAATATCCTTTAGGAAATAGAAATAATTTAAATATAATCATTTTCCCCTAAGTAGGAATAGTACCTCCACCCTAACTAACTACAGCACCATTTTTAGTTCAAAACTTATTTATGTATTTTCAATATCCATAGGCAGCTTACACGTAGGTTAATATGTCAAAGAGTGGGCTAAAGTTATGATTAATGTTGTTGGAAGTTTCAAAACCCTTACATGAGGCCTAATGATGATAGCCCTAAGGCATAGTAAAATTAAAAGTATATATTTATCTCATATGATAGATGAGTAAATAATTTATTAATCGTGTATACTTAATCTTATCTTATATAATCTTGTATATATTTTCTAGAAATCATTGACATATATTTTTTTTTTACTTTTCGCACAGCAGGGCGAGAGAGAACCGGATTGTTCGGTCTCCACTATTCGCCCGAAATCGAACACTAGGTGTTGGAACTCAATAATTCGTTTTTCCTTATCGGAGTAGAGAAAATGTAAATAATTTAAATAAATTATAAAAAAAATGATATTTTGTAACACTTAATTTTTTTTGCCAAAATGTTGTAATGGATAGAATTTAGCTATAATAGACCTGGCAGAACGGATTTTTATATAACGTCTTACCAACACACGGTGAGGGAAACGCACGAGACACAAACGCTTTAATTAATTATTTGCTAACTTCACCATATCTGTACGAAATTTTCGGAAAACATTGACATTATGTCCGGTCAACAAAGACTTGCTTTACCTACCATATATTTAGTAATACTCAAACAAACAACAAAGTAATGTTAAACAAAACAAAACATTGGATTGTCATTAATCTTTGAATATTACAATGTGTTAACAACTTCCAAGACGTAAACTAACAGACCCTTTACATCTATTATTACATACTTGAAACCCAACTTCGCAATACGTAATTTATCAAACAATGGGCTACTAACTCAAGTTCACTTTCTGCTATATCATAGTACTAGCGACCGCTTGCGGCTTTACCTCCGTAAATTTAAATTTGCCTTTCATCCTCTATTTCAGCCACTTAGGAGTTGATTTTCGAAAAAATAGGTAGCCAATGATTGTCCTTGCGTCATATATTATTTACTTAAGAAAATTCATCGAAATTGGTTAAGCAGTTTAAATTTTTCATAAAAAAAAAAAATCTTTTAATCTATTTCAAATCTTTAGATATTGATTTTTGGAAAAGAAATAGCCGTAAAAGCACCACAAACGGACTTTGATATTTATAATATTAGTCTAGGTGTAGTGTTTAGGTGCTGTAAATAAGAATATTTCTTCATATAGTAGAAACCGTTGTGGTTCAGTAGAATTGGCTGTTTACTGTCCGTGAAGGTTATAGGTTCAAATTACGTGCAAAGTGAAAGTCGATATTGAATATAATATGCATACAAGGATAATGATATCGACATGAATTTAATCAAAAAATATATTTCATGACTACTACTTAAACAACTAGTTAATACCTTGCTTGCTTATTTGTTACATAAGTAACATGATTAAATATATTTATTTTGGAGGTCATCGTGGCACATACATGTGGCATTGTGGCAGACTGCGTTTGACTGAAATGGTTGTGGATTCGATTCCCACTCGGTGGAATGAACATTATTTAATTAATCTCATTTCTCCGCTCACCATTATATGTACCATATACCATAAAATATATCTAATTCAAGCAGAACGTGAAGAACAGTGTGCCTTGACAGTTTGGCCACACTACTATATAAAAGAAAATCTAATTTCATTCATTCAGATGCAGAATATATAAGATAGTCTTTTAGTTACCTTTGGCCAAGCTATGACAATAAATAATATAATAAATTTGTAATTTTCTCGTAATAAATCCAACCTAAGCCTAACTTTCTCTACTACCCACATTTGCAATGTCAGCGGTTACAACTGTCTCTAAACTATATGTTCATATGCTCGTTTAAGTAAGATTATAGTAATAAAATTAAATGCGGTGTAAGCATAGTTTTACTTTTTATGTTCAGTGGTTTGTTAAAAAATTTGAACAAAAATAATAAGTTCATTTTTACTATAGAAAACGACAAACAAACGATTATTTTAAATTATGTTTAACCCGAAAATATTTTATTTCTTTTTTTTAGCTTCACGCTGTATCCCCTTCACAGCAGGGTAGACAGAGGGAATCTAGTATTAAGACAATCCGTTCCCCACTTTCAGCCGAATTCGGACGCATTGCGTATTAAGTGGGGGAACTTAACGCCACGCTTTGAATCGGCACTAGAGCGAAGAAAATGGAAATATTAAATATTTCCACTCCTCGAGTGGGGAATCGAACCCACTACCAGTCGCTTCTACACTAGGCTCGACTAGGCAGAGGGAACCTAGTGTTAAGACACTCCGTCCTCCCACTTTCCGCCGAATTCGGAGGCTTGCGTGTTAAGTGGCGGAACTTAACGCCGCGCTTTACCTCGACACCAGAGCGAAGAAAATGGAAATATAATTTCCACTCTTCGAGTGGGTATCGAACCCACAACCAGCCGTTTACCAGTGAGAGTGTCAAGAAACTCCGTTCTCCACTTTGTGAGTTGAAACTACGTATTGAACATCAGAACTCAATGCTGCGCATTGTCTACTAGAGCCGATAAATCAAAATAATCTAAGCATAATTATTTCGAAATACAATGAGATATTGTCCCACTGCACCATGACGACTTTGGGAGTTTTAAGCCTAAGGGATTTTAATATTTTTTTATATTTTTAAATGAATAAACGTTTGAAATTCTATAAAATAATAGATTATATAGCAAAACGTACATTTTATATATTTATAGCCACCATCAATCTTTGTAATAAGCTCGGGCAGAGAAGTTTTGCAAGAAGTGTCCTACAGATGCGCAAACTATGAAAATTGAAATAGCTATAAATAAATTAAACCTTTAGCTTATTTATTAAGAATCTTAAGAAAATCTGCAGGCTTTTATTATTTAAAAAAAACTGCTCGCCTAATGAGATAGTCTGTGAGGACCTAGTGACAAGACACTCCGTCCTGAAATCGAGAAATTACGTGTTGAGTGGTGGAGCTTTATGTTTTTGGTACCAGAGCGAAGAAATGAAAATTCAAACAATCATTTCCCCGAGTGGAAATCAAACCCACAACCATTTTTGTACGATAAAACTACGTTAAGTAAAGCAGAATAAACAATCAACAAATATGTAAACAGAAGAATACAACTTTAAACAAAATATATATTATTATAAGATATTTCTATTAGATAATTAGAAATCACATTGTAAATATAATGTACACACAATATAAAGTTTTCCCATAGATTGTGAGTATTTTTACAGGTTGACGCTTTTTCAAGCCTAACAGGGTAGTCAGAGAAGACCTAGTATCGTCCACTTTCTTTACTTGAATATTTTTTTTGTAAATATATTAACTAATGTACTACTAGTAGTTTTTTTTTATAATAATATTTTATTTAACTTATTTATTTTTATGGTGTATTTCGTATATTCCGTATTCCACATATTCCGTATATTATACAGCGTGAAGCTAAGCAAAAACAACTTTGGGTATCTTAAAGGACTGTTACGGTGCAAAGGCTTTTGGCTTAAGGTCTCCCTCGGTGTTTTATATGTATGTATGCATATATATATACACAACAGTCCTTTAAGATACCCAAAGTTGTTTTTGTATATATATATATATGTCGGAGACAGTCATGAAGATGATAGTGAAACGAAGCTGAACACGTTCCAGAGCGATGGCCACACCGCGACGAGTATGTCAACACTCAAAGAAGTTCAAATTGCGATAAAGGCTGGCCGAATTAAAGAAGATAACGTTTTCTCACGCTTGGAAAACGAAGTGTCAATAGATTGACTTTTCGTATAAAAACAAAGACAACATATTCTTTTGGTTCTTGTCCTGTGACATTCTATAGTTGACCATTGCAGACGATATATATATATATATATATATATATATATATATATATATATATATATATATATATATATATATATATATATATACATATATATATATATATATATATATATATATATATATATATATATATATATATATATATATATATATATATATATATATATATATATATATATATTTTACTTTGAATGTGTCTAGACTAAATGTCTTATCTGCTTTTGGTAGGAAATATTGAGGTGATATCTCACTAAGCTCTTACTACCCTTTTTGCGAAGTATATATGGAACCAAAACTATAAAAGATTTAAAGCTTCTTACTAATCATTATCAAATTTGTTGTAGTTATAAAAATTAGATACACTTACGAATAAAAATTGAAGGATCATGTTATTTAAAACCTTGTAAGTTATATTTAATAGTTATTAGACATAACTAAATAAACAATAAAACTGAATTGTTTGCCTCGGTTGTAAATCACGTTTAGGTATTATCATGTACATATATACATATGATATATGTATGTATAATAATTCAATTTGGGGCCAGTCGTGACGCAGAGGGGAAGAGTGTGCCTGTAAAGCGACTGGTTGTGGGTTCGAGGCCCACTCGAGGAGGGGAAATATTTAATATTTCCATTTTCTTCGCTCTGGTGTCGAGGCAAAGTTCCGCCACTTAACACGCAATGCCTTCGAATTTGGCGGAAAATGGGAAACGGAGTGTCATAACACTATGTTCCCTTTGCCAACCCTGTTATGCGCGGGATACAGCGTGAAGGTAAAAAAAATATGGTATACAAATGTTGAGAAAAAAGTAAACTGCGACTTGTTCATGAATGAGTGAATAACAAGTCTGCAACGAGATTTGCGCATAACGTTGTATTGTTGTTTGCTTTTATTTGCATTTTGTAATTCCACTTCAAAAATGAATGAAAGGTTTATTTTTTATATTTTCAACGTGCATTTTCCGTATTAACTATTACAGGGAAATCGTAAATAGTGCAGTCAAATTGCATTCGTTCATTATTACATTTTCATTTTTAAATTGAAAGCTCAGCATTTATTAAAGTATTATCTAATTTAGAGTTAA
This sequence comes from Dryas iulia moderata, assembly GCA_019049465.1. NCBI lineage: Eukaryota > Metazoa > Arthropoda > Insecta > Lepidoptera > Nymphalidae > Dryas > Dryas iulia. The sequence goes on from CM032434.1 coordinate 12,340,236, forward strand.
TTATTTAGTTATATGTATGTTATATTTCCTCTTCTTTATTGAACATTTTACAAACGGGTAAATATAAAAATCAAAGGAGTGAATTTGAAATTTATTAGAATCAGTATTAAAACAAATGAGATAAAAGTTGTTTTAAAAAAATGGATATGCATATTTGAACGCAATAGGATTCAAGCCCCCGCCTCTTGGAACGGTCCATTATTTTTTCTACACGCTTTCGAAAAATCTTTTCAATTTTCTAAGTATGTTAAAAAACGAGTACCTCAAAAATAGTAAAAAAATGGTTTAGTCACATTTCTTTTTACTCCGTTAACTATACGTCACAAATCCCATTGGGTCAAAAAAACTTGGTAACACTAAAGTTAACACTATATATCTACGCGTATATGAAAAGTGTCGATTCGACAAAAAATTGAGAAATCATACAATGACTATTGTCTGCATGTAGGTCAGTTCGGCTTGTTAAAATATAATTCCCATAGTATAAGTCGTATAAGATTATAAGTTTTTTTTTTTTTAGATTCACGCTGTATCCCGCACACAGTAGGGTAGGCAGAGGGAACCTAGTGTTGAGACACTCTGTTCTCCACTTTCCGGCGAATTCGGAGGCATTGCGTGTTAAGTGGCGGAACTTAACGCTGCGCTTTTCCTGATTTCCTGAGACTAGAGAAAAAGCGCGTTTGAAGTCACACGTCTGTGCCACTGGGCCATGACTGGCCCCAAATACCACATTTTCAAATAGTAGTTTTAAAACATAGCTTTGATTCTGGGTTTGAGTTTTATTTTTAGACCGGTGATTATTTTTTGTGTAATCTATACTAATACAATAAAGAGGTAAAGCTTGTAACTTTGCTTGTAACGGCTAATCTCCGGAAATGCTGAACCGATCATTTTTCACAATTAGAAAGCTACTCCACTCAGGAGTGCTACAGACTATGTTTTATTAGGATTGAACAGAAGATTCAAAGGAGCTCAAATAGCGCATGTAAGTTGTCGATGCCAGCAAAGTCACGAATGGGTCGCTAGTTATAAACATTTTTTTGATAAACACATAATATATAATCAATAGTTCATTATGTAAACGGTAACTTTGATTATTTTAATACTTTTAAAGTAATATTTACATACGTAAAACGATATTGTTATTATAAGTTGCAAGAAGTGTATGTAAATTTTGAAGTAACTCTATAAGAAGGTATAATTGGCGCCAAACGCTTTCTTTTTTTTTTTTTTTTTTTTTATTAAAAAAAAGGACAAGGCAAACGAGCGTCCGGGTCACTTGATGATAGGTGAACACCGTCGCCCACGGCCCCGTGCAACACCAGAGGAGCTACAGGGACGTTGCCGGCCTTTGAGGTGGAGGTAAGCGCGCCTTTTGAAGGTACCCATGTCGTATCGACCTGGAAACACTGCCGCTGGTAAGCCATTCCACAGTTGAGTGGCGTGTGGAAGGAAATGACGACGAAACCGCACAGTACTGGAGTGCCAGGTATCCAGGTGGTGAGGATGGTATTTCAACCTGGCACGTACTGTGCGGTTGGAGAATTCAGCGGCAGGTATCAGGTCAAACAGTTCTCCAGAACACTCCCCGTGATACATGCGATAGAGAACGCATAACGAGGACACGTCTCTACGCAGCGCCAAAGTGTCAAGCCCAGCACAGATTCTTGGGTCCCTGATAATTCGAGTGGCTCTGCGCTGTATGCGATCAAATGGATCGAGCTGATACTGGGGGGCACCGGCCCAGAGATGAGAACAGTACTCCATATGAGGCCGCACCTGGGCCCTATAAAGGGACAATCGGTGTTTGGGCGTGAAGTACTGTCTAGCTCTACCGATGACACCCAGCTTCCTCGAGGCCAACTTGGCCTTACTTTCCAAATGATCGCGATACTGGCACTCACTCGAAACTTTCAGGCCCAATATGCTGATACTGGGCGCGGCATGGAGGGGAGTGTTCTGGAAAAGTGGTGATAGGACAAATGGGGTTTTCTTAGTGGTCAACGCGCAAACTTGTGTCTTCTGGGGGTTGAATTGAACCAGGTTCCTTTCAGCCCATAAGGAGACATTCACGAGGGATGCCTCAACAGAAGACACAAGTTTTGTTCGGCTCTCGTCGACGTTTTCCCGAGAAAGACCTGCACGGCCGGTGTATACGGCGTCCACCGTGCTGTCGTCCGCATAGCAATGAATGCTAGGGTCTTCTAACATGTCATTGATATGCAGAAGAAATAGCGTGGGGGACAGCACACAGCCCTGCGGGACGCCAGCGTTCACGGGCATAAAGTCAGAGCAAAAACCGTCGAGCGCTCTTCCACGAATCTGGGACTACGCCGGTTGAGTAAGAGAGCCGAAACAAACGCGTTAGCACCGGCGTCAACTCAGGAGCACATGTTCGGAGCACAATAGGAGAAATGCCATCCGGTCCACTCGCCTTTTGGATATCCAAGGAAAACAGAGCTCGACGAACAGCCTTTTGGCTAAACTTAACGTCAAGCATTGCGTACTGGCACCGCGGGATGGTCGGCGGAGTAGTTCCTTGGTCATCCAAAGTCGAGTTCGAGGCGAAGAGAGTGCCCAGGAGATCGGCTTTCTCCTTCGCCGTGTGGACCAGGGTGTCATTCTCTGTGCGTAACGGTGGAAACGAAGGCTGGCTAAAGTTACCAAGCACAGCCTTGGAGAGGGCCCAAACTGCCGCGTTCCCGACGGGCACCTCTCAAGTTTCTCACCGATTTTGGTGATATGCTGGGACTTTGCTCTAGCAATTTGCCGCTTAAAGTACCTAGAGGATCGGTTGTACTTCCCTTTTAAGGCTTTCGCCTTCGGATCCTTAGCGACTAGTGCCGCGGCCCAGGCTTGATAAGCTTCGCGCTTGCCAAAGGCAGCTTGTTTGCAGGTCTTACCAAACCAAGGCCGTGATTTGCCACCGATGGGCACTACAGAGCTAGGAATATAAAGTTCCATACCCTGCAGAACCACGTCGGCGACAGCGGCGGCACAGACACTGGGATCATCAGAAGAGAAGCACACCGGCCCCCAGGGATAAGATGAGTAAAATGTACGCATCCCATCCCAATCTGCTGACTTGTAGTGCCAGACACGTCGAGTCGCGGGTGTTCTGCAACTGCTGCGTTTGATTGGCACCACACTCCGTACCAGGCAGTGATCAGAGCTTTACGTTTGGACGGATTCCAAAGTATGAGTTCAAGCCCCGAACGTTTATTTTTATGGCTTGGCAGTTTCACGCTTTTGCCCGCAAAGCGGGGTAGTCAGAAAGAACTAGGTTCTTTGTGTCAAGACTTTTCGTTCTCCACTTTCCGCAATTGAGACATAGCGTATTGAGTAACGGAGCTCAACTGAACTCTTAGCTACCAGGAAGGTCAAATTAAAATAATTAAAATATAATCATAATTTCCTTATGGGTAAATGGAACCTGTTAACCAAATATAGCGTCTATAGTTTTAAAAAGTATATCTGACGCTGTCTTACTGAGGCACGATGGTCTATTTTTTTATACATTACATTTTTTTGATCAATAACCTATCCAGTTGTGGCGCAGTGGCACAAACGTGTGAGTATAAACAATTGATTGTGGGTTCGATTCCCACTCGAGTCAAAGTGTGGCAATATTTAATATTTCCATTTTCTTCGCTCTGGTACCGAAACAAAGCTCAGCGTTAAGTTTCGCCACTTAACACGCAATGCCTCCAAAATTCGGCGAAAAATGGGGAACTAAGTGTCTTAACACTAGGTTCCCTCTGCCTCCCCTGCTGTGTGCGGGATACAGCGTAAAGATAATCATTAACCTATATAAAATATTTATAAATAAATATTTATAAGGGGCTAGTCTAAAAAAAATATTTATATTAAGCAATAAACCGTCCACGACACCACATGAATTGAAACACAACATAGGTTCAGCCATAATGTTAATGAAAAATACACCTAATATATCAAGTGTTTAAATAGAGAAATCTAAAACTTACTTTTTCAAGGAAATAAAAAAAATAAAAAATCAATATTTGTTAACTTAAGTTAACAAAGTAAGAGTTAACAAATATTGTTTTTAATATTAAAAATGAGTATTCAGTACGTACATATTATCTTTTATTGCAAAATACAATAAAAAAGTCCTAAATATTAATCAATCAATGCTCATTGAGTAAATAAAAAGTGACCTGTTTTTTCTATTCATGTAGATTTAGTAGGCAAAGCGGGCGCGTCTAAGTGATTAAACGCTATTGCCGTACAAATAGTTTCCAAGCGCCCACAGATGTTGGGTTTGAGAGAAAGGTACAGCTTTTTTATAGATAATCCATATTAATATTCTACATGTTATTCTTATAAATCTACCGGCCCGGTTTGGATGAAGTTTAGAATAAAAATAAATTAAAACTCTGAATCAAAACATGGCAGTTTTATTTCAAAAACGGTTAAATAAGGGATGAGTTCATATTATATGGTGTGTAGTTACGCGAGCGAAGCCGCGAGCAGTCTCTAGTAGTTTTATATATCTGTTATGGTTATATCGTACTAAATATAAATTGCCAGTGACTTTAGCTATGACACTTTAATAGTGCAAATTGGGCACTTTTTACTTGAGTGTCCATGTCACGTTGTATCGGGAATACACCAAGGTATAATAACAAATTTATTAATTTTAGTCCAGTTTACAGTAGTCAATGTGTTCAAAGCACCGATTTAATGTAAGTTAAAAGTTAATTATCATGTCTTTTGCCACTATATTATATATAATATTACTATCGCTCGCGGGTTCACCGCGTGATAGGCACCTTTTATCCTCTGATTGGATTGCCCCTTTACGATATTCTGAGCTTTCTGTTTATTCTGAACAAAATACAACCTAAACCACTTCTGAATAGAGTGACTTCCTAATTGTGAAAGAATTTTTTTGATCGGTTCAATAGTTCCGAAGATTACTCCTTACAAATAAGTTACAAACTTTACCTCTTTATTACAATAGTATAGATTCATTCTATTAATACGTGATAACAACTGTACTGTTGCCCCTTTTACGTAACACTTGTTCTATGGAATTCCTCTCAATAAATTAGATCCGTTTGTTTCAGTAAACATAAATCTAACTTTATTTCGACTTAGATTCCTAATATATTAAGTCTAGTGATAACAAGAAGGTTGCCGGTCGTGATAGTACTTGAAAGTAAAAGTCCTACTTACATGTCTAATACAAATGCGTAAAATACATAAAATGTTTATAATGTGTAAAATATATGTAGGAGTAAAATATAAATATATGCAGACCAATGACTTAAATGAACATTTCTTTTTCTCTGCCTTCCCTTTTATTAGGATGCCTACAATCTAAATAGCGTCTCATTTTTTTGGTTTTCATGCAAGTTAGCTTACCTACGTGGCATTTTCGTATTTTTATTTATTAAAGTGTAAAAAAAAATACTAGTTCGAGCTTCTCAATAGTAATTATCTCTGTGTTTATACCTCGATTCACCGTTGTTCGTTTTAAAGAAAGCTGTGACACCAACCTTCTTTAGGTTAGATCTACCCCAGCCATCTATGACATATGCATGAAATAAGAAAAACACTATTGCAAAAAAATTAAGCTAACCAACCAAGTACAAAACAATTAGGTCGTGCAAAACTAGATTTATATTCTCACAAATATAATGGTATGTTATACAATATGAAGAAATGCGTCAACAATGGCGAGGCCGCGGAGCATTACCACCGGATGATATTGTATGTATGTGTTCCCACATTCATTAAACGAATTTTGAAGGCTATCACACAATCGGCCCATACCTTTCTGTGCTAATGATGTTTCTTAATGAACGCCTTGGATGACTTGGCGGTTAAAATAGTTTATATTAAGGTTGCACTCTACATACCTTAATTTGGAATAAGTGAATTTTTAGGTCACTTTATTTTTAAGTTATGTCCGAATTCATAAATACTGTACCACAAATACTGTTGTAGAACGCATGGCTCAGTGGTGAGAACGCCTAGACGGTATCAGGAGGCGGGGGTTCGAATCCGGCTGCGTTCAAATTTTTATACGTTTTCTTTAAATGCCTTTTTCAATTTTCCTAAGAGTGGAATAACACTTTAAAAATGTTTAAAAATAAAATACTGTACCGATTTTGAAACATCTTTCTTTTAGCTTTACGCTGTATTCTGCACACAGCTGGGTAGGCAGAGGAAAACTAGCGTTTAAACACTCTGTTTCCCATTTTCCGCCGAATTCTAGAGGCATTGCGTGTTAAGTAGCGAAACTTAACGGCGCACTTTGCCTCGGCATCAGACCGAAGAAAATGGAATCGAACCCACTACCAGTCGCTTTTACACTTGCCTCGAGTATTTTTTTTATTGGCTTCATTTTTAAGTGTGTCCGAATTCACAAACACTGTACATTTTTTTTAATTGAAATATACGAAACTATATGGAACGGTAAATAGTATTATGTTTTTCTGTCTATTTTGTTTTTATATTGTTACTTCATACTAATAAATTAATCCTTGACACTGCAATCGTGCGGAAAGGACGTTTATATAACATTAATTTCTGCACGTGATAACATTAGGTCTGTTTTGTTATAAAGTATACAATAATTCAATATATAATAATATTAATTGACAGATAGTTTTCGTAATCAAATACGTAATATATTTTACAGTGCCCGCGACTTCGTCCGCCGGGATTTTACGGAAGCAGCAGAAATTTTAGCCAGTCGTGGCCCAGTGGCACAAGTGTGTAACTGTAAACGACTGGTTGTGAGTTCGATTCCCACTCGAGGAGTGGAAATTATATTTCCATTTTCTTCGCTCTGGTGTCGAGGTAAAGCGCGGCGTTAAGTTCCGCCACTTAATACGCAAACCTCCGGATTCGGCGGAAAGTGGAGAGCGGAGTGTCTTAACACTAGGTTGCCTCTGCCTACCCTGCTGTCTGCGGGATACAGCGTATAGCTAAAAAAAAAGTTAAAATCAAAGAAGCCTACATACTTGTTATTCTGGACAATTCAAAAAATATCTTTATAAATTGTAGCTTACGTTTTATACTGATGTGTAAGCTGCATGATTGTAAAGTTTTACTAAAATCCATTCAGGGTAGCCAAAGAGAAATTGTGACATTGCATGATGAATGACGGAACTCCACGTCGCGTTTTTTTTATCTATCTTAGTATTCAGTACATGATGTAAATAAAAAAAATATACGGGGCAATAATGATAAAGAAATAAGAAAAGATACAATCAGGCACAGATCAAACAAACACATAAAAAAGTATTGTTCTTGTCTAAACTTTCAATCCACAGTCAAGGATGTTAAGAAAAGCTTCTAATACAAAAAAATAGCAACTACTAACTGCGAATATAAAATATGGATGGTGTTATAATAATCTGAAACACGTTTCGTCTATTAACGAATCCACATAACAGCGTTACGGTTACTACGTAATTTATAATTTGTTCAAACTATACATTCATACATACATTCAATTTGTATTTTAACTTTGTTACCAAATAGAGGAAACGATTATATTAAAACTATGAATATTTATAATGTTTGTTTATTTATAATGTAAATATAAGTATGTTTGTTGCAATTCTCATTTGCATATGCAATTTTACGGTAATAAATTAAATAGGGGGCGGATTTCAATGCCGAAGTATGTCTAACCAGGTCAAAGAACTATGCATAATTTTCTATATAAACATAATATGTTCTATTAAAATTGTACTTAAATACACTTTAAAGATAGGTAGAATAACTTATATGTCTTGATGAGGTTATGTCTAATTTATAAAAGACAATATTGTTCAAATTTAATTTTAAACTAATAGTAATTCTAAATGTCGAGCTGAAAATTGTAATAACCTAGAAAACAAGCAAATTTAATGTAATATAAATAATTTAATCTATAGCTTGTCTTAATTTTCTATACTTAAGGTAAATTGAAGAACAGAGTAGCTTTACACTAAGTTCTTTCTAACTTACCTGTTACGCGGTAAAAGGCGCAAAGCTTCACTTAATCATATTTGATATGTATAAGTACTTTACAACCTATTACGATAGCATTGTGCTTTTTTCTTATCAGCGTTCTTATCATCCTACCAACGAACAACTGTCAAAACTAATTACTAATAAATACTAATCACTTGCAATAACTAGGAAAAGGAACATTACATAAAACTTAGATAATATTATATAAACGATAGGAAGACGATAATTCTTAATTCGCTAAACCTAATTGTTCATTGTACCGCTATATATATAGAGTGTTGTACCGCTCCATATAATTAACGGCTAGGTTACTTAAAACCAAGTTATTATTAATCTTCATTAAAAATTAAAACTGTCTGGTGTCTGCGTTATGTATAGTTAGTTATTAACTTATTGGTAATTATTACACGAAGTTACGCTTTCAGTATTTTGATCGTTGTGCATATCGCGGTAAAAGTAAAATTGTTATTCGACTGTCTAAACAAAAGAACGATTAGGTCTTATATAATGTAGTTTTGATATAATTTACACAGAGTTTGTATTACAAATACATTCTTTACAAATTTAATCTGAATTTCAAAAACACTGGCTTCATTTTTATATTTACGCTTTTGAAAGAGTTATAAGAAAAAAGGAAAAAAAAACTTATAAATCTATTTTGTTAGTAAAAAGCTAAATTTAGAAGTTAAATCCTATATTCGTTCTACATATTAATAAAATATCATACATCTATGCTTTAGTTAAGCGATAAACGCAATAGACGCTGTAATTGCCGATCCTTATTATCACTAGTCGAACGGATATTACTCTAGCAGCCTGTCTAGATATATCCACCTCGCTCACTTATTAATAGGTCCCGGTTCAGGATACAATTATTGGCTGTAAAATTGAATCACAGGCATGCCATAGCCGCTAACAAGAACGTAAATTGCATTTAAAAATGCGACTACAGTATGGTATAAGGTAGTCAAATGCTTTTTTAGTCCTTATATTTCCTAGAAGGCGAGTAAAAAAATTACTCTGGGCTTTCTTTTTAAGTTATTGATAAAAAATAATTTAGCGATTTAGCAAAAAATATCATTTTTTGGTGTTATATACGCCTACCTACCTAATATTCATTTTGTATAGCTTCAGTTGAAGTGAGTGAAACACATGAAGGTAGACAGAGGGAACCTAGTATTAAGTCACTCCCTTCCCCATTTATCGCTGAATTTTTGAGCCATGCGTGCTAAATGCCAGAACTTAACAACGCGCTTTGCCTTGTTTTTGTGAGTTTACCAGAGCGAAGAAAATCGAAATAATAAAAATTTCCATCTCTCGAATGGGATCGAACCCATCACCAGTCGCGTTTACCGATACACTCTGTGCCACTGCGCCTAGACTAGCCTCTATATATTTGAGTACCTTCAATTTTACAATATATTTTATGCTTAAATCCAAATATAAGTAGATATGTCTGGAATGTTGTCAACTCGAGCAAATTAAATATCCCAGGTACGTGAAATGTCAATTTTCGCAGCGTTTTGCAAAAACTTTAGTCCGTCTTCGTCTTCGCCTCACGCAGTACGTAGTTTATATAAAACTAGCGACCCGCTCGCGGCTTCGCCACGTGAACTACTTTCATCCTCTATTGCCTCTTTGGGATTGTTTTTTTTTATAAAAGGGGGGTAGTCTATATTTGACCTTGCGTCACTAATTATGTTCTTGAGAAAATCATCGATACATCTAGTATAATGTCTATACTATTTGATAACATATAGCAATAACTGTTATAGTAAGAAAACGTACGAAATCTGCTATCATATATCTATATGATAGCAGATTTCGTACATATGTGTATATACCATCTGGTATATAGTATTATAAACCGGTCATAATATCTTAAATAAATTTTACGCTTTTTATTTTATTTTACAATTGTGTTACTTATTGATATTAAAAAATAGCTTTACTTGCAAATAATCCGATAGCCTATGTTTGACCTTGCCTTATTAACTATATTTCTGAGAAAATTCATTCATTCAGTCAAGGAGTTTAGATCTTTCATTCTCACTATATACTAAACATACATAAGTTTCATCCACTGTTTCAACCTCCTAGGGTTTGATTTTTTAAAAAGTAGCCTATATTTGACCCTGCGTCTTCAACAATCTTCTTTACGAATTCCATCTAAATCGGGCCAGTAGATTACCCGTGAAAACATAACAGATAGAAGAGATTTTTTATAATCATAATATTAAAGAGTTCGGATATATCTAGTACAATGTCAACTATATAATAACAGATGGCGTTACCCGTTCCAGAAAACGTAGTGACATCTGCTGTCATATAGATTATATAAAGTTTTATAGACCAGTCAAATGTATCTTTAATAAATGTTATGCTTATTTTATTTTATAATTATTTTAATTAGTGATATTAAAACAAATTAATTTGGTTAAATTAAAAAATTAGCTTCACTCGTGAACTATGAACATAATTTAATTTTTTTTTTAACTTTATTTTTCTGCGGGAGTTGTGTTGAATACCAGGATGAAAACTATCCCATATGTTGCTGTAACTTCTAAACTAACTCTATACAAATATTCATTAATTTCTACCCGGTAGATATCAGTATATAAATGATTTACTTATATCGGTTTTTTATTTTTTCCAAAAAAAACTACATGGAAAACCGGGAAAAAAACTATCCTATTTGTACCTTTGGACTATAAGCTATCACTATACCAAAATCCATTCATTTCTGTCCAGTAGTTTTTGCGTGATTGGCGAACAAATTAACAGACAGACAGACAGACAGACAGACAGACAAAAATTCTACTGAGTGGTTTTTTCGCCTCCGTTATCGATATATTAACATACCCATTTAATTTTTTTCTGAAATTTTTCATGTACAGAATTCACATTTCTACTCTTTTATTATATATATAGATATTCGAGTTAAACGTTAAACTTCGTTATTCTTATCCGCACAGTGCTTTGATTAAAGGATAGAAAACGAAGAACAGAGTGTCTAAATTCTCTGTAAATAATCGTGAAATGCGGGAAAAAGCGTGAAGCATATATACTCGTATTATTATAATACTTATGACGATATCAAAAATATTACACGAACATGTTACAGCAAGATGTTTTTGTGGTCTTAATTAAACAATATTGAAGGACATTATTGACTGACTAGTTATTTTATCTTAAATCTATATTATTTTTATTAAATAGATACAGCTTATACTTTATATTAAAAAAGGTAACCACATAATAAAAAAATGAAATAAAAAAAGTACTTTCAAATTTCCACACCCCCTAAAAATAACCAAAAATAGGCAGTTAATACCTACTTAGTATGTCTGTCTGTTGTTTTTCTCAAGGTAACGATATCCAGACGCTTTACATACCTTATTAGACGGCACAGCCATCCCAGGATTCCTTAACGCTTATTACACTACCGCATACAGGATGCACGGTGTTAAATTTACATCTTAAGTTAGTGGCATTAACATCTATAAAGTATGAGAGTCTTCTGGATTCATGTGAATAGTTACAGTTGCCAATTAGATCAGGGGTGAGCAAACTGTGGTCCGCTTAATAATTTTACGCACCACGTCAAGTGTTTTTTTTTTATAATTACACATATTCTTTCTTTAAATCATTTTACACCAACCAACGCTTATTATTCTTATGGTGTAAGTGTGGCCTGGTAGAGATCCCCTGCGTGGATAAGGCTGATTTTAGACTAAAATTGTGCGCCATAGTCCTTTTTCCCCGTGTTTACTGTTAATTTTTTTTAGTGTAATTAAGTAAAAAAAATAATCTATACGTGGCCTGGCTAAATTGTACCACATCGTAATTTCCTACTAAATAGCACTATTTTTTATTGCTGGTAATATCAAAGTATGCGATGACAAAGGTCTACTTTTACCTTACCTACCTTTTCTACCTACTTTTGTTTTTGTAATGGCATCGAGCAAGTGCAATTTTAGAGGCAAAAAACGTTTCTGTGTAAATCATTAGTTTATGGTATTAACGTCTATAAAGTATGAGAGGAGTCTTCCGGATTCATGTGAATGGTTAAGGAAGATAGCCAATTATATCAGGCATGTGCAACCTGCGGCCCGTTTAATTATTTAGTATGTGCATTCTATAAAGTGTTTACGTACATTTCCAGATATTTTCTAGCTATTATATTAAGGTTAAAGTAATAAAAAGTGTTTTCGCGTTCAATTTGTTTCTTACATATTGTTTTTTAAATAATATATTACTTAGTTTTATTTTACATTTCGTGTTATTATTACTTAACATTTTCAATAAGAATACAATTTCAAATATTATCACGAAGTGTGATCATGATTCGCGAAAAAAAATTGAAGTCCTGTTACTAAAAAGACTGTCCACCCCCGACTTAAGCTATCCAGCAACCGGCCGTGTACGTATAGAATGGTAGTAGTTTATCTATGTTAATAAACATAATAGTTGTAGGTTCGACGTCACTCGGTACTCTTAGACGTTATTCACTCCGTCCTATGTAATAATACCATATTTAAGTTCCGCAATCTCACATAATAACCTTTTATTAGGTAGAAAATCAAGACCAGCGACAAAGTTATTAAATGATCGGTAAAATAATTCCTTATCCTAAGCCCAAATTATCGATAAATAAATATTAAAAGCTACAATATAATAATTATCGTAAAAAATATTGTTCGTAAATTAAAAAAAACCACTACTCGTTTCTCAAACGCCAGTGTGATAGGAGCTTAAGACACCTCTCAAAATAATGGCTTTTCCTGACTCACCACGAATATCTCGATTAATCTCTCAACCCGAAAATACTCGTAGTCCATAAAGTAGATTGAGCGAAAAAAGCTTCAGCATAAAGTATGTTCTTAACAATATATGTAGGTAGAAATGGTAATGGTTAGTTTTACTACAACAAAAAAATATTTTGTGTTTTTAATTCATGTGAATTTACTGTATGTGGCTAGTATACTTTTTATGTTTTATATATATTATCGCGTAGCATGTATTTTCTTATGATAAGTTTTATACTTTTATCAGACTTAATATACATTTAATAATATTAAATTATATAGGCAAGTGATTTTAGTGGCAAAAATCCTTGCTTTTTGTCTGAATTTGAGAATTGCGTGTTAAAGAGCCTCAATGCCTTACTTCTTCTTGCAAAATGGAATTACGTAAATTATTAAATTACGATCATTCCACCAAATGGGACTCGAACCCTAACCCACAACGTCTAAGACGATCTTTACACCATGATACCTTCCAAATTAATTATATGTTTAAACGAATGGTTATGTTACAAAATTTATATATTTAATTATATTACTAGTAAATAAGAAGTCGTATAATTTTATATAATATCCAATAACAGACGCCTACCTATATCCATCCATGAAATTACTTGTAACATCAAACTTCTCCGAAGTGACAGTTCATTCGCACCGGATTAAGCTAGCGGTAAAGGTCGCATACGAATTGGCGTCATGGTACTTTAATATCGTGACATTATTTGTATTGCTTATTTGTAATATAAGTATATAGATTTTGATTTTTCAGATTTTTTTCCTAGATTCACTCTTATTTCACATAGAGTAGTCAGAGAGAACCCTGTGTCGAGACACTTTGATTTATACTTTTTATAATATTAAAATTTCACATATTTTCACAAAAGATTTGTCTTGTCGTTGTCAATTTTCATCATCTTTCGATATTACATATATTTTTCTTTTCTTCGCACACTCTGTTTTAAAAAGCTAAACACAATGTAATATCTCTGGTCTCAATGCAGTTTTTTAGGCGATAATTATCGCCCACGACGGAACATTCCTCATACACTGATAATCCCCTAAAAGTCACTATCAACTTTCTTGCTATACGGTGTCTAATCACCGAGTCACTGAGTCTGCCTTGCAACATATGACCAAAAATATGTATATAAAAGTTCTAAAAAACTAAAATTAAGTAATAATTCCAACGTGGATGTAAGCAATTTGATAGACTTTGAATTCTTAAACAAAAAACCAAACCTTTATAACCAGGGTAGGTCACTAATAATTATATAACTGCATAGCAAGAAAATATTTTCTAATGGACTCTTATACCACAATTTCCTTGTAAACGATGGGTAAGAGAAAAACTAATCATAATATTATGCATCATAATATTACACAGATAACACGGAAACCCGTAATGCTTGTAATTTGATAGCGTCTATTACATAATTAATATATACATGAAGATATGTGCTTAATTTTTGCATCTTCCAGCATAACAAGGATCAAAACACTCTGTTCCATTTCCGGCCGGAAAGTGGAGAGTTTGTGTGTTGATTCACGAAACTCAACGCCGCAATTTGCTTTAACAGAACGGGAAAAAGGGAAATGTTTAAATATTACGTCAGGCCGTTATGGTGCAGTGGGACAGCATCTGCTTGTAAATCCGATTGTTGAGAGTTCCATACCTGCTCTGGGCAATTATTATATATTATATTATTTTTATTTTTCTGTTCTGCCACTTAACAAGCTATGTGTCGACTTCAGGTTGAAAATGGAGGACGGAGTGTCTTGACACTAGGTCCTTTCTGATTACCTTACTAATAAAATAGCATAAAACCGTAATAAATTATTACTTCTCCTAGTAGAAATCAAACCTATAACCAATAACATTTACAATTAGACGCTGTCCTACTAGACCACGATGGCCTCAATATATGTGTATATAATTTTCACGAAACAAAAACAGGTAGCAGATTCACGGATAACTAGAGAATAGAAGGCCCGGCTTGAGAATGCGATTGGAATCGTATAATTGTTCCAAGAGGTTTCCAGGCTCATATTGTATACACACATGTGTATTGTTAACTAAGTCGTAGCGGAAATATATTATGGAAAATAATACAATGGAATATTATTGCGAATTGTATTTGGAAATTATAATTAGACGTCATTTTTGAATTAATTGTACTTTTTTTATTGTTTGAAATGTCTTGAAATGGTTAGATTTTGTAATAGACAAAAATGTCAGGCAAAAAATAAATTACAATATTAAATTAAATTAAATAGCTTCACGCTGTATCCCGCACACAGCAGGGTAGGCAGAGGGAACCTAGTGTTAAGACACTCCGTTCCCCACTTTCCACCGAATTCGGAGGCTTGCGCGTTAAGTGGTGGAACTTAACGCCGCGCTTTACCTCGACACCAGAGCGAAGAAAATGGAAATATAATTTCCACTCCTCGAGTGGGAATCGAACCCATAACCAGTCGTTTACAGTCACACTCTTGTGCCACTGGGCCACGACTGGCCACAATATGAAATATAATAATGATAAGTTACAATATGAAAATAAGGTTAATATTGTTGAATTAAAATGTCGCTTACATTAAGCAAATATTACAATTTATTGGAGCATTAGCCAACTGAACTAAACGTCCCTATTCGAGCTGTATCGATAATTTTAAAGTTGATTAGAACTTTTGTTCTTAGTTCTTAGGTACAGCGGAATCATAAAACATTATTTTTACGACTTTTTTTTTTTTTAGTAAAATCAAATATTACGGAATTAAAGGACGAAAGAATATTGAGTTAGGTTAGTTTCATTCTGAGAGTTCTCCTGATGGTGGAGAGGGTTTCCGCTGGGTTTTAGTGGGTAGTATCGGGCTCATTGGTGAGTCCCACCGTATCATCCGTTTGCAGGGCAGTTCTGCCTGTCTTGCGAACGGATGGTCTGCGTAAAAGCATTTCCCAGCGAAAAAAAAAAAAAAAAAAAAAAAGTTTCATTCTGAGAGTGATAAAGTGATAAGTGCATAAAAAAGTTTACCACAAGTCACTGATCGATCTCTGCCTATATCCGCTAAATGTATATACTGATAATAATAGCAGTTAAGTATTTAAATTTCATAACTACCAAATAAGGTCATAAATATCCCTACAAGTTACTTGAATTTTCTATGTATGGCATACTTTTAATTACAAATAAATTAACGGATACTATTAACTATTACGTGTTAATTTTATATAATTATAATGTATCCTGTGTCCAGCTTGTTGCGTAGGTCTATCAAATTATTAACAACCGAAAATACCATTTTATTTTCCCATAATGTGGGAAATTTACCATTTGAGAATATTTGTTGACATTCATATATTGTATAGAAAAATTGTGAAGCGAAGTATTTATGTATAGAGATATTATAATTAGGTAGTAATTTGTTCATTATGCACCTAATCAATAGAAAAATGGACTTTGGGTCGGATTTTGATTTCTAGTCGAAGGGAAGATTATATATACTTATTTTTTATATTTCTCCGTTTTGGTAGACATAATGCGCCATAGAGTTACGTCAATGGACATGCAACATTTCAAGTTAAGGCGGAAAGTAGAGAAAGATATTCTGTGTTCTCTCTGCCTACCATTATATAGGAGAGATTATAAAGAACAGAATTGTACTAAACATCTGAAAATTAACTTGACCCGAGTCCCTAATAACAGAAGTAAAAGCTTTAAATTATTTATTACTGAACCCACCATATTGCTATACTATAGAGGAAATTAAATTTCTTAGGAAATTTCAAATTTATTTAAAGGAAATTAAAGGCGACGGAGACATGTTTAAGATATAATTAATTGACTACAGCCTATTCAATATTAAATTTATATTCTCAGCAGTGTGCCGCAATGTTAACCTATGGATATATGCCAATTTGAATATGCTATGGTTCTTTAGTAACGGTTGTGAAAATCTTCACAGTACTTGACTTCAATGCTCGATGAAAAAATATCAACATAAATAACGAAATTTCATTTGGCCATTTAAAGCCACTCACAATTTCTTCGTTTCACAAATATCTTTTTTAGACGCTAACGTAATACTTAAGTATTAAAGTAACTAAAATTAAATAAATTATTTCTATGTCATATATTCGATGAAGTATGTTGAGCATATCAATGTCAGTAACATACATAATTATCTGCTTAATATCATTAAGTAAGAACACTAGAGCAGAATACAAGTAGTTTATTAATTACCACCTTTTTTAAGTTTGTATACCACGCGTTTTAAAAGATGAATATAAATTTTGTTTATATCATATCAAAAAAAAAATAACTTCACACGTTCCCCAGTAAGGGGTAATATGAAAGAATATAGTGTCATGACACTTTCTATATTCAGTCCAAAATCTGTTGAGGTGCAAAACTCAAAATCACGCTTTGTTTTAGATATCAACGCAAAGAAATGAAAAGAACCTATAAACATCGCAGATACAGTTAGAAGCTGTCTCACTGTACCACTAGGACCACAATATTCTAAAGAATATATTACTATATCAAATTACCTTTAATACAGTAAGTAATGTAATATATAATACGTATAATATAAATTGTATGTGAAATGCGAATTTAAGTGGAAGAAAATTGAAGCCAACATAATACAAAATAACGTAATCGAACGAAAATAATCTACGATTAAAATCAAATGACTTGAAAGTAGCGCTATTTAGCTTTTATTGAACTTTGACTCTTTGAAAGCCACTTCTGATAATAGTGTTAGTTTTATTTATTTATAAATATGTTATAATTTACATGTTACTTAGTGATTTGAGTACCTAGAGCGTAGTGTCTTTTCACTAAGTTTTTTTGTTTTTTTTTTAGCTCCACGCTGTATCTCGCACACAGCAGGGTAGGCACAGGGAACCTAGTGTTAAGACACTCCGTTCCCCACTTTCCGCCAAATTCGGAGGCATTGCGTGTTAAGTGGCGGAACTTAACACCGCGCTTTGCCTCGACACCAGAGCGACGAAAATGGAAATATTAATTTCCTCCTCCCCCTTTTCCACTCGAGTCGAGTGGGAATCGAACCCACAACCAGTCGTTTACAGTCACACGCTTGTGCCACTGCGCCACAACTGGCCTACATTAAAATAATAACATTTTCTTTATTTTTCAGCTTCTCGCTTTTCCCGAATAACAGGGTAGTCAGAGAACCCAGTGGTATGGCACTCCGCTTTCCACGTATAGTTAAGTTAACAATATATAAAAAAAAATCAGATGTTCGGTACTTGCTATACCAATACTTTAGGCCTAACTTTAATATTCAAATCAGAAAATAATCTTAAAAAAATATAGTGGGTTTTATAAACTGACTCAGCACTCAAGATTAAAAGAAAATTAATATAACTACATGCATTCGTAAAGCTGAACAACTTTGTATGCCTTAAGAAGAACATATATATTGTAAATTAATAAAGAGATTGTCATTAGAAACTTGAAGTCACATACAAATTACAATGTTACACATCAACCAACTACTACATTAAATATCTTAAAAAATGCAGCTACACGCTTTTTTAGAGAGCATCTAGTGTCAAGGCACTTAATCTCCATTTTACGCGCAAAATCGAGATATTGAGTGGTGAGTGGCGGGACTCAATGCTACGTCCTGTCTTGAATACTAGAGCGGAGAAAAAAAAAACAATTTAAATGTCCATTACCCGAGTGGAAATCGAACCTCGAACCATCGAATCATTGTATTTACAGTCAGACCTTTTTCCCATTGTACCACGATAGCCTCTATTTAATTTATATTATTTATATTTATATAATTATTAATTATATTCTTGGGCCAGTCGTGGCGCAGTGGCACGAACGTGTGATTGTAAACGATTGATTGTGGATTCGATTCCCTCTCGAGGAGTGGAAATATTTAACATTTCCATTACTTCGCTCTGGTATCAGAGGTAAATCGCGGCGTTAAGTTCTGCCACTTAACACGCAACGCCTCCGAATTCAGCGGAAAGTGGAAAACGGAGTGTCTTAACACTAGGTTCCCTCTGACTACCCTGCTGTATGCGGGATACCGCGTGAATCTAAAAAAATATATATATTCTCATATAATTATGGTCAAGAAAATTTAATATTTATCACTACAATCTAGTAACTAATAGTTAAGTAGACACATGTTCTTATTAAAGGAACGTGTAGGAGTGCATTTCTCCTTACCTTATTATTTTCCAGTACAATTCCTTCGAACTGTAATTTCTAGAGTATTTTAACTGCCTGAAGGCATTTAAAAAGTAGCTTATCGGCAGCGGTGCAGAATTTTCTACTTCTATTTTAAAATTTTATATTGATAGATATCATTGTCGTGCAATTGGTTAAGAAAATTTGATTTAATACGTTGAATGCTGGTTCAAATTTCACTATGTCGATTATATTATTTAAAGATAAAAATCAAATTATTGTAGTATATATTATTTTTATATTTGTAATATTCGTGTTTATTAATTATATTGTGTCATGGCGCAGTGGAATTTTCATGAAACATCATTAGTTGTGGGTTCAGTTTTCACTTATAATTATTATACTTAAATTTTGGTACATAAGACAAAGCGGATGTTGAATCTCACTCTTAATATCCCAAATTCTGGAGAAAAATGTAAATCATGGTACTAAGTTTAAATCGAACCCACAAACATCGCGTTTATAGACAGACGCTGTGCCTCAACACTACAATGGTCTCAATTAGCCTTTCGTAATTATAGATATATTTTTATATTTCTATTGCAAAAATCAGTTAATTCTAATTAATTAATTTTAATCATAGTATAGAGATACTTAAATTAAATTCCTTAACCGAGTACACAACACTTTCCCACGCATTTTCCACTCACTGACTACGCATTCAAGTATATGCAGTTTTTCTTAATAAATTGAATAACAAAATTGTTACTTTTTGTTACGAAGCGTACAATATGGTTGTACAAGATATTATTTGTTTGAAATTACAAATTGCAATTTGATTATTACTACTTGTTAAATTAAAATATCCTAACGTTGACGTATATATAATATCATTTGTTTTTTTAACATAAAATTATTTTTTTTTTTTTATAAATATATTACTTTTGAAATAAAACAATGTGTATTAGCCAGATTATACAAGTATTAAGCATTTTTGAAAACCCGAGATTTTGAACACTTTACTTTTATCCGTGGTAACGGTTAGATTTTAAAATGTGTAAAAACCGCGAAAAGGACACTTATATTAAATAACAAGTTGCCCGCTTGTGTAAAATTAATTTTTATTTTTTTTTTTTATATACATTACTAAATTTCTTGCAAAAGAAATAGCTTATATCCTCAGTTTTTGAATAAAAAATTTTAATATTAAGATCGCTTCATATCTTTAGCGGAGAATTTAATTTTACAATAAGTAAACGAAGACTCCTTTTAAAATATGTACGAGTATATAATACAATAAAACATATTTAAAATTAACTGAATTAATTAATTTTAGACAAAATTTTCATTAACTGTAATGACAATCAGTGAAAATTTTTCACAAATCAAAAACATTAAATAAAAACAAACAACGAAGAAAACAAAATTCAGTAAAATATAGGCTGCAAAATAATATAATAAAAAAAAACTCACCGAGAAGCAAGAAAACAATCTTCATTTTGTCTATCTGTTATTTCAAGAACACTGGCACGAGATACAAAAGAAATTTCAAAGATTCGAGATTAGTGATTTTTTGCGGTCGCGTTCGTCGCGCGTGACCGCCAAGCCGCATGTGGTGTAGCGTTGTATGCGCGGGCGCACTCACTTTCTACGTGGTGGGGTCCTAGGACCGGGAAGCTAAGGGTTTGTTGACACTGGACAGCCGTGTATAATCGGTTGATTGGTAATTAGCTGACCCTGGGGCTGGAGAAAATTGTCAGGGTAGTGTAGAGTATAAATAGATTTATTTGTAAATAGATAGATGATCTCATCTTTCTATCTATTTACAAATAAATTAAGTGGACCGTCGTGGCCCAGTGGCACAAGCGTGTGCCTGTAAACGACTGGTTGAGGGTTCGCTCCCACTCGAGGAGTGGAAATTATATTTCCATTTTCTTCGCTCTGGTGTCGAGGTAAAGCGCGGTGTTAAGTTCCGCCACTTAACACGCAAGCCTCCGAATTCGGCGGAAAGTGAGGAACGGAGTGTCTTAACACTATGTTCCCTCTGCCTACCCTGCTGTCTGCGGGATACAGCATGAAGCTAAAAAAAAAATATCTGTTCCTAATATCACCTAACCGTATGTACCGTATGAACCAATTTTGAGAAAACTATCACTGATAGATATATAATGAAATGAGGAGAAACTCGGGTTACTTATATTTTAACTTAACTTTTTTTTTTGTTAAATTCGGAAAGGACGAGGTCGTGTGCACAGCTAGCCTTAACATATAAAGTAATGCTGTTTCAGATCTTTAAACATGTATTCTACTTATAATAATTTCTAAACGGGACATCTAAAGCTTAGTTTAGCGTATTTTCGGATTGTTTTCAATTATAACAATTGCATATTGGTCTTATATTATTATTTGTAACATTAGCCTCTGTCAGCTAAATTAAAATCATTAAGCAAACTTGTAATTCTCTTGAAGACGCCGTTTTAAAAGAAAATAAAATTGTAATGACAATAAAATTGCTGTTTACTTAAATTTATTTCGTAGATGCCGCTATCAATCAATTGTCTGTACGTTTGATTGATTGTACTTTTATTGACATAATGTGTATCTAGCAATACGTAATCAGCGTATTGCATTGTACGTCTACTCTTAACATTTTTTAAGCTTACAAGATGATTTGCAACAACAACATATTTGCAGCATCACGCTATAATCTAGTATCAAAACACTCTTCGTTCTTTCCACCTGAATTTGAGTGGTGGAACTCGATGCCCCGGTGGAACTTGCTCTAAGGGGAAATAAAAATAATTTAAATATGATCAAAAATTTAAATATACCTAATTAAAACCCCCGAGTGGAAATCAAACGCTGCTTTCAGACGCTGACTGCACCAAAATAGCCTCAATATGGTATGTTTCTATAACGAATTTGCTATAACGAAAATAAAACCCTTGCTTTTATATAATGTATTAATAATGCATTGAATGCACACTTTATGTAGTTACAACTATATTTTAACTTTCATATTCTTATATATTTCATTATTCAGAACGTCAAGTAGTTGTTTGATACTCTTATTAAAAATTTAAGGTTCAAATGGTTATAAAGAGGATAAGACACATTACTATACACAAAACTAGAGTTCTAAATATATGACATTATCCAGTACTAAAATGTGAATACTTAACTATTTTTAATTGAGGTGAGGTTTTTTGTTAGCAAGCAGGTTAGGCAGATGGAGCCTAGTGTTAAGACACTCCGTTCCCCATTTTTGTCTGAATTCCAAAATTCAAGTGAGAAAAAAAATAGAAGTGGCGGAACTCAACGTCGCGGTTTGAGATGATTTAAATAAATTAAATAAAAAGATTTTTGTCCCTTAATTTATTGAAAAAAAAATAATTCATATCTATGAACAAGGCAAGTTGTGCAGGGGCACAAATTGTGACCTGTAACCCCGACTGGTTGTGGTTCTGATTCCCAGTCGATGGATGGAAATATTTACTATCTCTATTTTCTTAGTTAGTGTCGAGGCAAAGCGCGGTATGAAGTTTCGCCACTTAATGCACAATGCATCCAGAGTTCTGCGGAAAAAGGGGAATGGAGTTGCTAGGTTCTCTCTACCCTTATGCGTGAGAGACAGCGTTAAGCTAAAAATCTATGTTCTTAAAATTGACATGATTTTTAACAACGAGGCCGTCGTGGCACAATGGGACAGCGTATGACTGTCAACGCAATGGTTGCGGGCTCGATTTCCACTCGGTGAGTGATTGTGTATCTTTTTCGTTTCCCTAATTAGGTACTTAAAGCCATAAGAAAGTATGACGTTGGGCACCACTAGACGCTAATTTTGGATTTAGGGAGGGAAGTGGAAATGACTGACTTTTCTAATCTACTATTATAAGCTAAATAAAAAGATATAAAAAAACTTTAATAATAATATTTCTGGAAAAGTTTTGGTTTGTTGTATTTGTCACCATTTTGATACCCATATAAAAGTACTAGTTATTTTCATATATAGCTTAAAAGCTATATATATCCACAACAAAAATTTCAATATCATCTTCGGCTCTGCCTACAGCAGAATGATTCCGCGATTGATCTATGCGACAAACATAACGTATGTAGGTCACGTCACGTCGCTCTGTAACGATCAGTGAGCTAGAATGAGTCAATATTTTGCTATTTGACGAAAGTTACAGTTTATGATCACGTTAAGATAATATATGTTGACAACTTATTTTACTATGAAAATGGATATAGGAGCCAGTCGTGGCGCAGAGGCACAAAATATGACTGTAATGCGACTGGTTGTGGGTTCGATTTCCACTCGAGGAGTGGAAATATTTAATATTCCCATTTTCTTTGCTTTGGTGTCGAGGCAAAACGTGGCGTTAAATACTTATTTTATTTAACTAAAAATTAAATAAGTATACATTGCGTATTGTCAAAATTATAAAATCAACCTAATACCTTATAATAGAGATTGGAACAGTGTTTGATCGCAAATGCAATTAGGGTTCGATTCCCACTCGGAGTTAATTATTTTATTTTTTCTACTGTGGTACTTAAGAAGAAAAGTCACGTTGAGTTTCGTCAAATAATGAAGTTAGAACGTGGTAAGTTAAAAAACGTGTGCTTATAGGTTAGATTATAGGTTCTTTCGGAGTACTCTGCTATTCAGGTAAAAGGGTGAAAATTCTTTTTATTTTTAAAGGTCAATCTTAAGCTTTAACAACATATGTACTAATAATGACACACATTTATTTTAATTTCATATTTTAAAAGTTTCATCGATAAGTGTATATTTGTTACAATAAAACATAATAAGCGAAATACTTAAAAAACACAATGACTGTTTTTAATCTAATAATCAACCAGCACCTTAACAAAAGATTACTTAATGCTTAATTTTTAATTCTTATTACACCGTAGTTAACGATATTATCACATAAATTAGAGACTTTCCTTCCCGGATTCCGTGTCGCATATCGCGTGTGGTACACGGTGTAACTGAAACCTACAAAATGTATAAAGAACAATGCAGTAGAGTAATTAGCGTTGCCTTGCGGAAATCCCTGACCTATTAGGTATTAAGCTCTACAATGGAAATGAGAATTACCACTTAACGTATTGTAAATTTGGTATGATTTTTTGTATATACTGTCGTGATACAGTTGAAACGGTTATAGTACTCGTGGTGGTTACAGGTTTGATTCTCAGTTGGGAAATAAAGTTATATTTTTTATAGCTTCACGCTGTATCCCGCACACAGCAGGGTAGGCAGAGGGAACCTAGAGTTAAGACACTCCGTTCCCTACTTTCCGCCAAATTCGGAGGCATTACGTGTTAACTGGCGGAACTTAACGCCGCGCTTTGCCTCGATACCAGAGCGAAGAAAATGGAAATATTAAATATTTCCAGTCCTTTTTAATAATCATTTTAAATGTACCAGAATTCGAACCTGCGATTTTTGGAAACCGTCCAAGAACTATGATGTAGATTTTAAACCCGCTGCGCCCAAATTTTTACAATTTTTGATAATCTACTGGTAAGTAGGTTTCTTTAAAAAGTTTTACTTATCTAAAATATGTGAGTAACCCTTTAATAATAATAATAAATATTTTTGTTTCCCTAAATGAAACGCGGTATTAATTACTCGACCATTTTTTTTCTTTTTGGGTACAATACTGCATGTAATCAAAGGGATTACTTTTTTAGCTTTTTATGTGTGTGAGTAAAATTGGCTTATTTTATTTAAGTCTAAATTATATTGAAATATTCGCACTCGCTTATTTGCCACTCATTAGTTGTAATGCAAATTAAGATACTCAATAAACATTGAGAATAAATATTCCTAAAATAAAAGGTTACTTGCTTAATAACCATGTTCTAGAAAAAATTACAAGTTCAATATTATTTGCAGCTTCACGTTTTCATCCGCATAGCATAGTAGTCACAGAAAGACAATCGGTTCTCCACTCCACTCTTCTGAAATCAAAACATTGTGTGTTGAGTGGCGGAACTCAACGCCGCACTGGTGTTTAGCACTAGAGCGGGGAAATATAAATATTTTATATACTAGGAACCGCCCCTTTGCTCTGCATGGCGGGAAGAGCTGGGCGAAGTACATATTTAATTGTATTACATGTTGAAAACGTTTGAAAAGCAAACATGTAACACTTAACTTTCCATAGCCTAAGTTTATGGGCACTTTTGACCATTTAATTACCATTTATTCAAAAACTACTATTACAATTATCACAAAAAACTTCACACAAGACACTGTGTTCGATATCCCTGCCAAATTTCAGAGGTCTACTACAAATAGCCCAGGAAGAGTTAAACCACAACGAAACTTTTGACCAGTAACCTCCCTAGTCCCTGGAATCACCGGGTGGTAATTGAAACCATAATTACTCGCCTTTAAAATCAGACACAGTCCCAATGGACTACGATGAAGGCTTTATATATAATAATATATTCAAAATGCATTATATCAAATAATATCATATCACTAAAGGGTCTAGTAGTAAAAAGTATAGTCGCTATGTTCATTAAATCCTTCAGATTCCGTTACACATCATGAACAAGGGTTAAGAAACAGCCTAATGGACCTATATATACATACTTATGTAGGTATATGTATATAAAATATATAATACGATTACTAATACAAGCTTAAAGAATATAAAATTGAGACCACCGTGGCGCTATTGCTTATGGGTTTGAATTCCGCTCCGTGAAATGTTTTTTTCTTAACCTCACGCTGCATCCCGCACCTGCTGCTTGCGGGATACAGCCTAAACTGAGGGAACCTACTGTTCCGTTCATTTTCCAATAAAATCTAGAGGCAATGTATGTTAAGTGGCGTAATTTAACGCCGCAAACGCCGCGCTTTGTCTCAACACCGGAGTGAAGAAAATGAAAATATAAATATTTCCACTTCTCGAGTGGGAATCGAACCCTCAACTAGTCGCGTGTACAGTCACACATTGTCTCCCTGCGCACCGACTAGCATCTATATCTTAATTTTATTATGTAAATTTCTCTGCTCTGATAAATAAGACAAGGGGAAGCGTTGAACTCCGCACTTAATGAAATATTTTGAATTCAGCCGGAAATAGTGGATAAAGGATAATCAAGACACTAGGTTTTCTTTGACTACACTACTATGCGAGAAAAGGTGTAATAAAAAGTATATATTTATTAACAAAGTAACATTTTCTTCAAGGATAAAAAGTAATAATAATAGTAACAAGAATCGAAAGCCGAAATCAATATCCTAATTTGCGCTATAAGCCGGATCAAGAAAATTTAACGATGAGAAAGGTTTACTCAGCGGAAGGCGTATTGCCAGTTATCTTAAGTTAAATCATTTTTTTTTTATATTTCTTTTATTAATAACTACCAACTGCTTGGCAAACATTTTTATTACTTACGTAGGTACATACATACGTCATTTAAGAGATATGCAGAAGAAATGTAGAAATAAGTTACTAACTTACGCTCTAATTATTAAATTTTTAAATACACCGCAGGCTAACTAGCGAAACTCTACGCTGCCTTTTGATATAAATACCCCTAGGAAACATCTATTTGTAAATATGATTTCTCCGTTGCGCTTTGAATTTTTAATAGTCGCTTTAAGTTAAAACGTTGCAGTTGCTCCACGCAATTATGAGAGAACCTAGTGTCAAGACAGTCTATTCTACGCTTTCCGCCTGAAAGTTCGACACTGTACTTTGTCGTAGATGATATAAGCGTATTTTAGTAGAGAAATAAATAGTAATTTAAATTTAATGCCTCAAATTGAAATCAAACCCATAACCATTCAACATTTACAGACGCCGTTCCACTGGGCCACGATGACCTCGATACTGCTATTATGCCATTTGCAAATACAAAATATTCTAACATAACATTTTCTGATAAAACCAGTGTTGATCCAAATACAATACTAGTAGATAGTAGATCTTTAATCTTGACTAGAGTAATTAAGTATTTAGGCGTAAGGATACCCTCATAAATCTTACACGGAAAACACTTATATCTAAAATATATGCATAATAAATTTATCTATAAATAATAATCGAGACCAGTCGTGGCGCAGAGGCA
This sequence comes from Dryas iulia moderata, assembly GCA_019049465.1. NCBI lineage: Eukaryota > Metazoa > Arthropoda > Insecta > Lepidoptera > Nymphalidae > Dryas > Dryas iulia. The sequence goes on from CM032434.1 coordinate 12,367,315, forward strand.
CAAAATGTGATTGTATACACAACTGGTTGTGGGTTCGATTCCCACGCGAGGAGTGGAAATATTTAATGTTTCCATTTTTTTCGCTCTGGTGTCAGAGGCAAAGCGCTGCGTTAAATTCGAATGCCTGTCCAACAGTAATGCCTCAAGAATTCGGTGGGAAGTGTGGATCGGATTATTTCAACCCTAGGTTCCCTTTTCTTACCCTGCTGTGTGCGGGTTACAGCGTGAAACTAAAATAAATAAAAGTTATAAAAAGTTATATTTCAGATACCATCGTGGCGCAGTGTGTAACAGCATATGCGATAGTTAGGGGTTTGATTCCCACTTGAGGTATACTGTATTTAAATTTTCATTTCTCTCCTCTAGTGACAAGATCAAGTGTAAAATTAAGTTCCAATGGAAAGTAAAGAACGGAGTGTCTTTATATTATATTACCCTGAGTTATATTGGCAAAAGCGTGAAGCAGCTTTTTTAAATTCAGTTAACAAATCTATTTTTTTTTATAATTAATAGAGATTTTGTAATAAAAAACAAAATTAAAAATTTTGAAAATACCCACGACGGTTTAATTGTAATTGAAAAAGGATAAAATAACTAGAAATCCCCCGCCTAAAAGAATATATGTAACGAGATGATGGGGACGACTTCGTCGGAGCTGCCATTACTTTAAGTTTGCTAACTTCTCCTAGGTTTTCATGCTGTTAAAACAGGTTTAGGAAAAAATTAAAATACTAATATGAATTTACAGTTTTGATAACTGGTATTCCTTTTAAAAACTTTAAGAACGAAATCTATACTGTTAGCTACTATATTTAAAATAGAGGTTGCAACTGGCAGCCCCCGACGAAGTTGTCCCCATCATCTCGTTACATATATTCTTTTAGGCGGGGGATTTCTAGTTATTTTATCCTTTTTCAATTACAATTAAACCGTCGTGGGTATTTTCAAAATTTTTAATTTTGTTTTTTATTTTAAACTTTTTAAAGTGTATAGATACACATTATATATTATTACATAATTTCGAAATACTTTATATTAATCTTCATGCAAATCCAAAAAAAATTATAAGCCCAATGCTTTCTGGTTATCAAATGCCTATTGCAGCGCCTGGCAGATTGTCACCGCAACATTTTTAGGAAACTTAAGTTTAACCAAATCAGTGAAAATCACAAAACCCACTAGTAGTTTTGATTTGGAACAAATTAATTTATACTGGAGCGCCCCGTGGTAGTTTGTGATATGGCATATAAAAACACGCAACAATTAAACCTGAACCTATCACAGAAAACCGCATCTAAATAGGTATCACACAAAAATACAAGCAAATGCTTACTACAGCGCCCCCTGGTGAGGTGTCACCACGACACATATACGAGAACACGCGCTAATTGAGCCTGATCCTATCGTTGAAAACTGCATCAAATTCAGACTCGTAGTTTTAACTTTGCACCATCAAATGTTTAATGAAGCGCCCCCTGGTGAGTTCTTAACGTAAAAAAAAACTAAAACTTGAGCTTATCACTGAAACTGCATCTAAATCGAATTCGTCATTTTAGCTTTGCACAAACAATATTTTACTGCAGCGCCCCCTGGTGACTTGTCACCGTAATATAAATTTAAAAACATGTACTAAACAAAGCGGAATCTAATACTGAAAACTCTTTCCAATCGTACTAGTCGTTTTTGTTATACACAAAAAATGGAAGCAGCTACTTACTGCAGCGCCCCCTAGAGAGTTGACACATACTTGAAAATATGCACTAAGTAAACATACATGACACATATATGAAAATCTGCACTAAGTAAACTTGAATCTATCATTGAAAACTGCATTCAAATCGGACTCGTAGTTTTAGTTTTGCACAAACAAATGTACTTACTGCAGCGCCCCCTGGTGAGTGATCACCGTAACGCATATATGAAAAGATGCACCAATTAAACCTGAACCTATCGTTGAAAGTTTCATCTAAATCGGACTAGTAGTTTTTACTCTACATAAACAAATGTTTACTGCAGCGCCCCCTGGTGAATTTTCACCGTAACGTAAAAACAAAAAAATTAAAATATGTACGAAGTAAAGCTTAATCTAGTTCTGAAAACTCTAGCCAATCGGATAAGTAATTTCGGTTTTAGACAAATAAATATAAGAAAAATTTTGGTTTTACACAAAAAAACTCAAACAAATGCTTATTACAGCGCCCCCTGAAGAGTCGTCACCATAACACATATATGGAAAGACGCACCAATTAAGCCTGAACCCATCCTTGAAAGTTTCATCTAAATTGGACTAGTAGTTTTTGCTCTGCATAAACAAATGTTTAGTGCAGCGCCCCCTGGTGAGTTTTCCCCGTAACAAAAAAAGAAAAATCTTAAAATATGCACCAAGCAAAGATAAATCTTTTTATGAAAACTCTTTTTAATCGGAGCAGTAGTTTCGGTTTTAGACAAATAAATACAAAAAAAGTACAAACAAATGCTTACTGCAGCGCCCCCTGGTGGTTTGACACGATAAAACATATCCAAGAACATCCACCAATTAAACCTGAATCTACCACTGAAAATCTATTGAAATCAGACTATTATTTCAAAAGATAATTGAAAACATTCGTTTTCACGTAAAATGCTTACTGCAGCGCCCCCTGGTGAGTTAAGGCAATAAGACATACCTAAGAACATACGCCAATTGAACCTTAACCTATCATAGAAAACCGTATCAAAATCGGACTTATAGTTTTGGAAATAATTGACATAGTAATTTGCACAAACACACAAACAAACAAACAAACAAACAAACAAACAAACAAACAAACAAACAAACAACCTCTCACCCCAAACACATATACTGTCGCCGTTCCGTCGCGGGTAAAGAGATAATTGAAAAACAGATGCGAAAGATATCGTTTTTAAAAGGACACGTATTTTTTAAAATATATAAGAAAAAATATCTATGGTGTAATGATTATGTTAAATCTCGAAAAATATATTTTATATTTTCGAAGTCAAATAGAAAACAAGTTACAGTACAAATAAACATTTTAAACGTACCTCTATTTGAAAGATTTAGTTGACTTAAACAAAATTGTACGTGAAACTTCGTACGTGAGTGATCCGAAATTTATTGTACAGATAGTAAAACTCTAAACTCCCTTAGAACCCATTTACAAAGTTGTTTTTGTACCTCTTTCGTTAATACTTTGTTATTTCTAAATATATTTTATAGCCTACCTTTTACTTTTTTGATTTCAATACGTTAATATTTATTTTGTTACTAGCGAGCTACTCGCGGCTTTGCTCGCTTGAACTAAGGAACATATTTTCAACAGTTGTATTTATTGCTAAGTTAAGCTCTTTATAATTCTAATACGAATTTTCAGTTCTTATTTCAGCCTTTTTGTAGAGGTTAATGATAGCTATCTTTTTGAGAAAATTCACCGTTATCGGTTTAGGTTTGCTATCCAACATTTCTTTCCACATTTCAACCCTTTAGAGGTTGATTTTTGAAAATAAAGGTAGCCTCTGTCTGTCTTGTTTTTATTCGGAATTTCATCCAAATTAGGCTGTTAGATTAGCCAAAAAAGCACACAACCAACAAACAGTAAATTTTTGGTATTCATAATACTACTAGCGGCAAGCACGCGGGTAGAATTATATAGTTCATAATACATCGTTTCATTATATTGCAACCTTCAGAGGTTGATTTATGAAAAAATAAGTAGCCTATGTTGGACCCAATAATTTTTACCACTTACATTCACAATTTCATCAAAATCGAACTGGTAGATTAGCCGTGAAAGCGTGACAGACAAACAGACAGACATTCGCATTTATAATATAAGTATGAATGGATAGACCCTAAGATCTATCCATATAATGATATGTATATTATGATAAATACAAGTAATAGTATTATTTTACATGAAAAATAGAACATCGTTATATTCTGTGCCACAGGAAATGATACTTTCATGTAACTTTGCTCTTGTAACGCTGACCCCGGAAGTCCTCAAAAAGGATTTTTTCCCGTCTTAAGTTACGAATAACGTTGTATTCGCATCTTTTCTTATAAAATATCCATATCTCATTAATCATACCAAAAAAAAATATATGTATAAATCATTAACGTAATACACTCCCTTTTCCACCTTCTGTTCCTATTTTTTTTTTTATTTATTAAGTACTGAAACTCTACAGACACTCGGTCTCGTATCCTTTTTTTCCTTAATTGTTTTTTGGTTACAAATCTTAAATTACATACTACTCAAAACTAAAATGATGTTTTAAATTAACCTAAGCGAGTATTACATTTACTATACTTATGTCTACATTTAAATGAACTATTAATTAACACAATATACAATTTACAAAATTAGCTATATCATAAAATTTGTTGGCGGGAAAAGGGCATGACTGCTATGGACGAGGACGTGGCCGTTTCATTTCGGCCTTTTCTGTCCCTATTTAAGGTATTCAGTTTTCAGTAGGGGAGCTCAATGCGGTGTTATGTTGTACCAGAGCGGACTAATGAAAATAATTAAATATAATCTTTCTTTCTAGGAGAAATCGAACCCACAACCATCGCCTCAAGCCTCAAAATATTGGTAAATAGAGAACGCAGTTCCTTGACGCTAGATTATCTCTGCTTGTCTTACTATACGGGATTTTTTATATTGCATGGAGGTAAATAAGTAGAAGGACCACCTGGTGGTAAGTAATTACTATCACCTATGAAAATCCACAACATTAAAAGAGTTGTGGATGCATTGCCGGCCTTGAGGGTGAAAGAGGAAGAAGGAAAGATGAGAATAGGGAATAGATAATAAAGAAAGGGGAAAAGCGAAAAGCTACAAAATAACATATCATTCCGTATTGCACTTGAGCATATAAATAATTATTGCGTGCTGTAGATATTGTTGGATAAATGCCAAAAAAGCCACGCCGTCAATTAAATTTTTAAGCGTTAAATTTGTAGAATTTAGTTGAGGAAGTAAAAAATTCTCATCACGTTTCTTAGTGCGGGATAGATTTATTTTTATGGATGAACGTGAGTAATAAAATATCAATCGCACGAGAGTAGCGCTATCCCGATTTTGATAGAGGCTTCAATATAGGTTCTTCAATATTCACTTTTAAGTTTTTCAATTTTTTGGAGGCCATTGTAACCCAGTGAGACAGAGTCTGATAGTAAACGCGATTGATCGTGGGTTCCATTTCCACTCGGGGGAAAGCTTACATTTAAATTATATTCATTTCTCCGCTCTGTTACCTAAGACAGGCGGTGTAAAGTTCTACCAGTCAACATGTAATATCTCAATTTCAAACGAAAATTAACAGCCGAGTGTCTTAACAGTAGGTTCACTGTGACTTCCCTACTATGAGGGAATAAGGTGAAACTATGAAACTGTTCTTTTTTTTAGCTGTACGCTGTATCCCGCATACAGCAGGGTAGGCAGAGAGAACCTAGTGTTAAGACACTCCGTTCCCCACTTTCCGCCGGAAGAAGCCGAACTTAACGCCGCACTTTGCCTCCACACCAGAGCGAAGAAAAGGAAGATATTAAATATTTCCTGTCTTCGAGTGGGAATCGAACCCAACACCAATCGCTTTACAGTCACACTTTGTGCCACTGCGCCACGACTGGCACCTTTTCTTTTTTTAATTTTTCAACCAAATCCATTCAGCCATGCTGTTTCGGACTGCAATAGTTCCCACGGCTTAATTAAATTGGCTCGTTGCATATTTATCTCACTAGATAGATAGAATAGATTGTTTGACCTTATGAAATAATAAAAAAAGTATTTAAAATTTAAAGTTACAATTGAGGACAAAGATGATATTATTTTGAAATAATTGAGCCATCTCGCGCGAGATCAATATTTCGCTGTTTTTAGTCAAGTTTTAAAAAATTAAAAAAATGTATTCCTTTGCTAAGAATCATTAAAAAAAACATATATAATAAAGCTTTGGAAAACTTATAAATTATGAAGATTGAACCTGCAACCATCGGGTCTAAACAGGCACGTTTTACTACTTCACTTTATTGAATATTTTTATTTTTGTATGCAAATAAATAAAATTAGTAAATCGATTTACAATATTAAATTTTACTATATACATATGTATGTTTGAACGGTACATATTAAAAAATAATATTTTTTACAATTTTTCTCTGTCTGTATGTGTGTTTGTTCCGGCTAATGTCTAAAACTGCTGCATTATTTTAGCAAGAATTGCACTAGCAGATAGCTTATGTGATAAGGAGTATTTAGGCTTCTTTTATTTTAGAATTGACCTTTTTGTTAAACTCCACGCGGGCATAGTCGCGGGCACAGTTTGTTGGGATATATAACTTGGTTAAAATAATTTTATTTGAACATAATTCTATAAAATTATTAGAAAATTTTGAATATTTTTTAACCTCATTCTTTATCACTAGCGAGATAGTCAACAAGAATAGAGTGCCAAATACTACGGCCTTTTTTCTTTCACTACGTCTATCGTCATCAGCCTTTTCATACACACTCTCCAGGGGTCCTTATGACTTTTACCCGACTTGCCTCCAGTATCAGTAGTACATCGATACTGTGTTCTCGAATTTCCTCTCCCTCACCACCTATGAGCACAGCTTGATTTTTCTATGCAATAAAATTAGATTAAAGCTATTAGTCTAGACTAGTCGAGTCTACATACATTGCGTCACAAATTTACATCCTCATTTCTTGATGAATACGTTATCGTATTTCACTTGTAGGTAGGACCTACTTGCACATCAATCATTACAGATTTGCATGATTAATTGATTAAATATGCATCTAATATGACTTTATTTGCTTTAAAATTATAGATCTCGTGATAAGCTAATCAAATATTTCTCTTAGTTACGTAAAAACAGCCATTGGTGTCGCTATCTTCGTTGCGGAACGAAGAACAAACGTCTTTAACAGTTGCCGTCTATATAATTTAATATCGCTTAATGTTCCCACTTGATACATCGACAATCTCCATACAGCCTTGAGATCGGAAAGGCGAATTCAGTTCATTCTTTACATAAATACATTGCATTTGGTAATAGTTAAAATATGTAATTGCAGCTAGTTGTGACCAAAAGTGACATTGCAAGCGGATGATACTTTTTTTTGTATATTTAAGTGTGCGAAGTATTTTTATACGGTTGCGTTGCGTTAGTAATGCATTGCGTTAGTCACTCAGTAATATATTTATCCCTTAATGATACACGTCTGACTGTAGACGAGATGGCGATGGGTTCGATTCACACTCGAATATATGATTATATTAATTTTTTTTTAATTACCTTAACCTGGTGGTGTCTTGAATTAGCAAAATGCACCAAACAGAATTTCTTGATATTAGGTTCTCTTAGCCTACCCTATAAAAAAGAAAAATAGAGAAGCGCATATAAAATTCGAAACTTCGATAAAGATTCTTTTTAAAAAGTATGAGGGTTATGAAAATGAAATGTACTTAGAGTTTATATGTAGATATAGCGACGAAGTGCATAAAGCAAATTGTTTTAATGGGACTTTTATATATTAAATTAATTAAGCCAATACTTCTATAATAAGACAAAACGCGGTGTAGCCCGAAATCGAGATATTTTGCATTTTGAGTTCTGCCACCACGCAAATATCTCGATTTCGGGCAGAAAGTGGACGGAAACTTTGAACACTACGGTCTGTCTGACTACCCCGCTATGCGGGAAAAACTGTGCAGCTGCTTTTTAAATTAAATATTACGTATGTCAAATACACTATTGTAAAAAGTACGTATATGTAGTAGACCATCGTGGCAAATTCGACAGCATCTGACTGATTCCCCCTCCGGGGAATAATCTCTCTGGTACCTAAGACAAAGTCCTGCATTAAGTTTTGCCATTAGTCGCAAGTGTTAAGACATACAATGTAAAACGCCCTAAGTACTTTCCAACCACTCTGCTACACGGGAAATATCGTGAATCTGCGAAAAAATTGCGTTTACACGTCAACGGTTCTATTAATATAAATAATTATGATATCAATATATGGCAAGCATACATAATTCGCTATACGATTATTTTTATGGGACCTAGTTGAAAAATTAATGCTACATGCATTAATGTAAAGCGTATGTTACGCTTTTTGTGTGTGATTATGTACATTTAACTTTAAGACAAGCATTTGGTAATTTCTAACATCACGATTTCATATATAAAATTAAATATTACAGGGGCTTTGTCCACGTAATAACATAACTTAAAACTAATTTTTACGCAGTTTTGCAACTTTCGGCCTAAGTACCTGTTAGAGATATAATTAAGCGCAATTCAAAATTGTACAGGGTAGTGTCATTAGAATGTATGTACTCGTACCTTGTGAAAAGTTGCAAAATTCATACTTATATTATAAATGAGAAAGTCTGTCTGTATGTTTTACGGTCTATCTATTATGCTTTTACTCCTAATTTGGCAACCTGATTTGGATAAAATTCTAATTGAAAATAGACGAAGATCCAGGGTTAAGCTTAGAATACTTTTTATAAGAATCAACCCCAAAAAAGATCGATCGATTGATAAAGAATAAACTGTTTGTTTATATAAAAAATCTAAACCCTGATCAGTTTCGATGATTTTTCTCAGGAAGATAGTTGATGACGCAAAATCAAAGATAGGAAAATTACTTAAAAAATAACGACCCCTAGCGGTAACGAGACACTAGTATACCTATCAGTAATAACCTGTTGATTCAAAAATATAAAATTACTGTCATCTGTCGAGTATCCTTAAAGTATCCAGTCTAGCCTTATCCTAAGGCATCTCCTGCATATTTCGTGGCAGGTTACAAGATTAAATGATTAGTTATTGTATCAATTAACCCATATTTCATCTATTATAGACATCCGTCTTTCTTAAAACATAATAAATTTTTCACTTAAAAAAAAAACTTAAGTAAAGATTTTGTTAAGTAATTTTTGGTGTAGGTAAGTAAGAGGTAATCAGTATGAGCATAGAAAATTTCCTTCCGTTCCGACCTTCTTACAATGCGTATTATTTATAATTAATAAGTACTTTGAACTTTTCATTAACATACATATATTATATACCTAATATACCTATTATGTCATATACCTATAATATACATATATGATGTATATATTTTAATATTTAATTTAAAAATAAATGTTATGAGGAAATACTCTCCATAGGAAAACGTAGAAGAACTTGAACGCAGCGAGACTCGAACCCGCTCCTCTTGGAAATTGTCCAAGCGCTCTAATCACTAAGCCCTACATCCTATATCCGGCTTCGATTAAGTCGAAGTCTTGAACTTGAGTCACATTTAAATTTTTATACGTTTTTCTTTTTTTTAATATATGGGTTCATAATTATGGTTTATTTAATTAACTAAAACATAACATTTACTTTAGAAATAAAAATTGCGTAAGAACTTTATAATAATGTCATAATATTATAAAGTTATTTCCTATCCTATTGTTAATGAACCAATTCTAATCGAAACTAATACAAAAACTTTCCTTTTTACTAATGACAACTTTCAACGCATTCTTCCTATATAATTTAGATAATATATATACGTGTTTAAAGGCTTTTGTTTGTTTTACTATTTTTTTACACTCTATATATTTTTTATATCATAAATTATTATTTATATATAATTTATACATTAATAAATATTTATAGTATTTTTTTTTAATTTCATTAATAATTTATCTCGTTAATAATTTGCACTAAAGTATCGTATAAATGATATAAAAAAATAGATAGATAGAGAAAATGATATAGATTTTTTGTCATGTATATTTCTACATTACATTTTTCGAAATTATTACACATTTTGAAATAAGAATATTTTTAACCGGATTAATCGCATGCATTTATGGTATTCAGATTCGTATTCGTGGCGGAACTCAACGCCGTTCTTTGTCTTAGACAATTATGAGAAAAGTATCTGTGTATCACAATTATAAGTGTACAATTTGCTATTTCAATACTGTCTCAATATATGATTTTTTTAGCTTCACGCTGTATCCCGCACACAGCAGGGTAGGCAGAGGGAACCTAGTGTTAAGACACTCCGTTCTTCCACTTTCCGCCAAATTCGGAGGCATTGCATGTTAAGTGGCGGAACTTAACGCCGCGCTTTGCCTCGATACCAGAGCGAAGAAAATGGAAATATTAAATATAATATATGAAACAACCATGTTAATAATATAAAATCTAAGAAAATTTTTAACTCTAATAGCACTTTGTAGCTTATTGGAAAAGCGTCTAACTGTAAATGCGACGGTTGTGGGTTTGATTCTCACTCGAGCTAAGCTAAACTCGAGCTAAACCAAACGAACTGTGGCGTTGAGTTCCACCACTTAACATTTCAACTTCGGGTAGAAAATGGGCAAATGAGTCATCATCATCATCACACTAGGTTATTGTTGACTATCTTGCAATGTGTAGAACAAGTAAAGTGCCTAAAGTTAAAAAATTGTAACAGCGCCACCTATAGAAATATAAAGAAAGCTCTTAGGCATAAACATGCGTTTTGCTACAACAACGCTATTAGAACTTTGTGGTTTATAATCCTCACAATAGATGGCGCTAGTAAATATTTTTCTTCGAATTCAATTTTAATTTATACAAATTTTATCACATATTAATAAGAAAATTTGGCTTACAAGCACGGGTCAAGACGATTTATTACTTCGTTGATTGTGACAGTTTTTCTATTTATTTTACTGGAATAACAACTATTTTACATATTGTTCTAAGCTCTAAAATCTAAACATTCAAACGTATATACATATATAGTGGGTACAACTTAACGTATACATAGTGGAAACAACTTTATTCAAGTAATATACAACCTCTTTTTTGCTACACACTTATTTTCATAATTTTATCTATACATAAAGATTAAACGAATTAGACTTTAAAAATATTGAAATAACAGATTTCTTCTATATCTATGATAATAAAAAATATTTGAATTTTTTTTTTAACACTAGATAATATTTAGAATTCATCTACCTGTTGAAACCTATTAATTAAATTAAGTCTTACTACGTATTTTTGTACATACGAGAAAACCTTTCAAAAATGTTTGACCTTCATAAAGAAACAACAGAAATACGCTTTTTCACACAAAAATTAGTAATTTTATATACAATACAATACGTGAGATATGTTACAAATTATAATGGAAGTCTTTTGAAAAATGGACCGGATTTTCTGTCATGTTGAAGCTGTACCGGAAGCTACTCGGTCCTTCCGGTGTCCTTATTAACGTGTCGCATAATGAGCATAGAGAAAAATTATGTTTTAATGTGACCTATTTAACATTAAAGGAGCCTTTGATGACTTTTGATATACATAGTAATTAGTAACATGTATATATGTATGTATGTTAACTTGGTATGGAAGATGGAGGTATTTCGAATGTAAAATGTACGAAAGGCTATTGTGGCATCGTGTGACAATTAGCTAGGTTCGATTCCCGCTCAGAGAAATGATTATAATTAAATTATTTTCATTTTTCCTCTATGATGATAATACAAAGCGTGGCGTTAAGTTTCGCTACTCAACACTTAATGTCTCGTAATTAGGTCTCTACTGGAGTGGAGAAGTTGTTTTGATACTAAGTTCATTCTGCTTACCATATTATGCAGAACTTGATATTAAAACTAAAAGGCTGTAAAACAAATGATAAACCTAAAGAGGACTAAAGATGCTTCGGGAAGTGAAGGCAGATGGATTTTTTGGTTCTTTGTTATTTAGTATGGATATTTTATTTATAGACAATTTGTTACTTTTTGGACGCTAATATTAAAAACGTATGTTATGTAACTTTGATTTCTAGCTATTTAATAGTGTGTATTTTATTTAAAATAATTTTAATTTTATTATAGTGGTCTTTATCTGCCGAGAGAAATATTAATGCCTTATTATTTAAGAAATACTATTATAGTAAAACCCTGTTTTTTTATATTTTATACATTTTCACTTCACATTGTTCTCTCTATTAGTAATATACTGAGTTCTCAACTTTTCGAATATTTAAGACTACTGCTGTATCCAGAGCCAACTTTGTTTTACCAGACGCGAGTATCATTTGCATATATTATGATTTTGTACATCTTACAATGTATACAATACATTGTATATGTCTATGTTCTATCGTAGACATTAACCTATCAAAGAATATATAAAGTTATACAATATTTATGTTTTTCAATAATTATGTTTCAAATGTAACGCAATTATAACTAAGGGGCTTAAATAAAAAATGAAACAAGAAAGAGAATTGTTTATAAACGTATAATTTATTGATCACATTCAAAATATATTATATCTACAATACATATAAGAATTATAATGTTAGAAAATTTTTCATAAGAATCTAGAAGAAATACAGTGGCAACGTTTAGGAAAAATTCACGGTATTTTTTTATTACAGAAATATATGTAACTTATTTCTAATAGTAAGTAAAATGTAACTTAGCATTTTGAAACTAATTAAGAACTTATAAACACGAATTATAAACACAAATATGCCAATAGTTGTAAAGACAGTTCGCTCCTTCAATACAATAGTACCAAAAGTAAAAAAAAAGTTTAATATTAAATGTGTATTTTAAATATCTCTAGTACTCTTTAGCAGCATTAACAGTTTTAAGTATTTCAATAAAAAACACAAATATTAAGGTCATATTCACATCCTAAACGAAAATATAAACCAAGGAAAAGGTTGATTATGTACTTCAAAATCCGAAATCAATGTTAGTCTTTTATAAATATAAAAATGTAAGATTAGTCCCTTATATTAATTTTTTGCAATTAAAATATTTTCACATATTTTGGTACTGCGGTACTTTTAAATTGAAGGAGCCAGTTATTGACTGTATTTTTAATAAATCAGTATACATTTTTAGTAAGTATTCAATATTTGTATATTCTAATAAGTAATTATTTAATTATTGCTTTTTCATCCCATTTCCTTTAATAACATTTAAATCAACTACAATTATCTATAAACTTAATCTAATTATTGTTAACTTCGTAGAAAAATCACCTTTGAAAGTCCATGTATGTAAATATTTATGTATTTAGAAAAGACATTTAGAATACGTATAAAAATTTAAACGGAATTCGAACCCGCTCTTCCTGTTGAGAGCGCCTGGACGGCATTCAGGAGGCGCCGGTTCTTTAAAATGCCTTTTCAAGTATTTATGTATTTAGTTATTTTTTTTGTATGAATCAGTAACTAGATAAAATTGTAAATATTTTATAATAGTATACAGTCAATATTTATTAATTAAAAACAAATTATACTAACCTTGAGAGAAAATTTTAAAATATTTATAGAACTAGAATAAATGTATAAATTTATAATATTAACAACATTTGGAAAACAAAACATCGACTTATTATCTAAACAATCACTTTTATTGATGTGGTAACGTTACTTAATACTACGTATTATTAAAGAAAAAAGAAGAAAGTTTTAATAATCTAGTCTAATATTTAGTCTTTTTGAGTTAAAAAAATATCAAAAAATCTTAGAAAAAAATTTTTTTATGGTATACTAGTAGTAAAAAGTTTTTTTTTTAATAATATACTACACTTATTATCTATTATAGTCATATATAAATCCAAAACCAACAATTAGTAACAGAATGATTACTTAAATTATTTATTAACTACCAAACGAACACATAACTTGTACCTCATCTTAATAATATCTAAGAATATATTTATAAAAATAAAAAGTAAAAAATTGCTTTTGCAATTAAACATTATACAGAATATATCGATATAGAAGTTTCTTAAAAAATATATCTACTGCGAATTAACATATAGTTTTTGGTTTTATCCAATATCAATTTCTTTTTTTTATATAAATTCATAGTCGTTATTTAGAATCATTATACATGAATCAAAGAGAGCAAGTAGCAAGCACTATATATAAATCTCCGAATTCGGCGAAAAGTGGGGAACGGAGTGTCTTAACACTAGGTTCCCTCTGCCTACCCTGCTGTGTGCGGGATATAGCGTGAAGCTATTTAATTAGAAGTCATTTTCAAGAGTCAGTCAGGACAAGGAGAAATGATCAATCCATTCATAATATTAGAAAATCATGCATCATTTTTTCACATTTTGATCCATTTCTTGGCGTTTGCTTTACTTGAAAATAAGCACATGCGTCCGGATCCGGTAACTATACAACATTTTCATAGTATGAACTTCAAACCCTTACGTGACAGCTACGACGATAACAATGATACGAAAAAATCAATGTAAGCGTACTTTCTAATTTCCATTCAAATTTAAACTAATTCGTTACTTGTTATAAAACCCAAGAAAAAATATTTTAACTAACACATTTTTGTACAGATCTATTAAATGAATTTCTAACTATATTATATATTTAAATTTTGATATCTCCAAGGACTTTTTCATCACATCCCCGTCGTTTGCCCAACTGGTGACAGAGTTGTGGGGATCCCACTATATCTCCGAGGAACACACTGAGTAGGTACAGCTCTTTGGCCTGGTCCGGTGAGCTTTTGTACTGGCTGTAAACAAACATATATTATTATACTATTTAAGACGTCAAAATTTTATAATATTTTTGTTTGCTTGTCTCAATTTATGAATTCTTCTAATATTATTTTGGTGGTTTTAAATTAAATACAATCATACACTGTACATTCTCATAATTTATTGTTAAATATTTCACTTATTTTATTTGTGACTAAGGGCTCAATAAAGATATTGGTAATATTAATAACATCATATACACCAGTCGTGGAGTAGAGGCACAAAGTGTAATTGTAAACGCTACTGGTTGTGGGTTTGGTTCCCACGGAATTCCGTTCCGTCTGAACATGTAATGTCCGCATTCCAAAATTCGACTGAAAATGGGGAACAGACTGTCTTAACACTAGATTCCATTTGCCTACCCTGACGCGTGGGGGACATAGCGTGACGCTAAAAAAAAAAAACGTGTAGGTACACTACTAGCATTGGTGGTACTAAAATTTGTAGGTTCGAATGCCATAATAACATATTTTATAAACTTTATTTGCAGCATAGTTTATATTTTGTTTGTCATCATTCTTTCTAAATCGCTTGACCCTATATCTATCTATATAACAATACGGCTCCGCCGCGTGAACTATTTCGTTATATTGCAAACCTCGTGGGCGCATTTAAAAAAAATAAAGTAGCCCATGTTTAAGCTTAGATTATCAAATATATTTATGCCGAAATTCATTAAAATTGGTCAAGCCCTTTAGATTTTTCATATAAACTTTCTTCCCATATTTCAACCTTTTAGAGGTTGATTTTTGAAAAAATAAGTAGCCTATGTTAGACCCAGTCACATTATTTACCTTCATTCCAAATTTCATCCAAATCGGACCCGTAGATTAGCCGTGAAAGCGTAACAGACAAACACACAGACTTTCGCATTTATAATATAAGTATGGATATGAAATACTTGCAATGTTGTTTAAACCCACTAGTCTTACGATTTGTTTAAAAAATTGCATACGTTTCACCCTTTTTCCACATAGCAAAGTGGTCAGACAAGAAACCTAGTGTGAAGACACTCCATTCACTACTTTTCAGAAGACATCGACACATTGCTTGTTGATCGACGTAGCTCAACGCCGCGATTGTTTCTTATCACACTTATAAAAAGGTAATATTAAACATGTCCATTTTATAAAAATGTTTTCCCTTTTTGAATATAAAAACTCTTGTCTTAACTAAAATATACAGGGAAGTGATCAATACTGTACATTGGTTAAACCAGGAAATAGCTACATATATTTAAACTTAACACTGAAATTTACTTATAAATTGTCCGATCAACAAATAACACAAAGTAATTGGTTTTCTGTATAAAATAGGTTGCAGTTCCGGTTTAAAAGTATCATTAATCCTTAAATTTTATATGAACGGTAAAGTTTATTATTTCATTGAAAGCCACCAGCACTTAACTAAGACCACCTACTACTTTTTAAAATAAATATTACAGATTTTTTGAAAGAAATTCTAGAATTTGCACTTATTATTTCTATTATTTCTACACAACGATTTTTTTAATTATTTACTACTGTCAACTGCTGCTAATTATTTATTACTATTAATTGCGTGTGTGTTATATATAACTGTAACTACTACATAGTATAAATTTATGTTATCTCACTAAATGTAAGTTGTGTAAATGTACATGTAAGTTTGCAAGAAATACAAGGGTTTTTTATTTTTTTTATTTTTTTATTTTATTATGAATTGCGTGGTTTACGTGGTCATTACGCTGAACAACTTTTGCTAGGGTACATTTTCTTTTAGTTCAGCTGGACTGTTTTGATGTATCATCTTAAAATTAATTATAACCTAAGTTATACGTAAGCTAAAAAATTAAATAACAAAAAGGTTTCACTAAGATCTGTAAGTAGTTTCGGAGAAGTAAGCGAACAAGCATTCTATTTTTACTGTTATAAATTACTATTAAATATTAATATTATAGTTAAATGAGGTGAAACTTAATAATTTAATTTAACTGTATGTTATTATTATAACTAGGTATATAAATAATTAAGTTTACAAAAAAGTACCGCAAGGAAATCGATTATTACTTTGAACAACGAAGCCGCAATAGAAAAAGAAGAAACCGCTTCAATTCAATTTAAAATTAACAATAGTTATTTTATATAGAATTAAAATAATATTTACTATTAGCCTTGTTCAGTGATCGCGTCAGATGTTAGTTTTACTTAATAGAAAATCGACATTCTTCAAATACTTATAGGGCTTAAAATGATTTAACCGGTTAGTTAAACTAACAGTGAAAGTTTGTGGTATTGTATAATACAAGCTCACCTCGATTATAGGAAACCTAGATACATGTAAATACTTCAAATATTTAACTTTTATATCCTCACGTCCTAAACGAAACGTAAAACAGGAGTATTTTGGGGCTAGGTTGTCTCTATCAACTTTTATATGAAGGAGATCCCTTTTATATGGAGGGGAAGGACGGTGAAGCTGGTAGTATATGACATGATAGGGTTCTTAAATTTCGCAATTTTTATTATTTTTAATTTTTTTTTAGCGTCACGCTGTATCTCACACACAGCAGGGTAGGCAGAGGGAACCTTGTGTTAAGACACTCTGTTCCCGACTTTCCATCGTATTCTGGAGGGGTTGCGTGTTAAGTAGCAGAACTAGACGCCGTGCTAAATAAAGCACTACCTCGACCTCCACCAGAGCCAAAAAAATTAAAATATTTCCACTCCTTGAGAGGGAATTGAAACCACAACACATACACTTTGTGCCCATAGGCCAAGACTGGCCGCAACTTTTTATAAAATAAATTAAATTAAAATAATATCTACGATTTCCATTTTCCGTAGAAACTGAAACTTATATTGAACACGCGCCTGTAATTCATTTAAATAAGTAGGCCAAAGTTTAATTTTTCAGTATGAAAAAATATATATTACATCTTTATATATTCATTAACTTAACATGTTTTAATTTAGACATGATTTAGAGGCCTTAGGGACTGAAAAAGTTTTATTAACGCAATATGTATAATTAATTAATGGCATAGGTATATCATATATGAGATATACGGTTGACAAATGGACACACTAAATTATTATAAACTTAACAAATATATAGGATATATAAATACTCGAAAAAAAATACCGTGGGGGGACGGATTAAGAATATAATTCCCCCCGCCGCTGGGTAGCGTCCCGTAAAAGGCGGGTAACCCAGTAGCTTGGTGGTAGGCGATTCGCTCTCCGACCACTATCGTGTCAAAGACGAACCGCCAAACATCTGATGATGTGTTCCGGTTCGATGGCATGTAAGCCAGTTCTCCCTATTCCCACCGTTCCTATCCCTCGTCCTTCCTTTTTATCCTACATCCCCGAGGCATCGTGGCAACGCATCCACAACTCTTTATGTTGTGGATGTCTATGGGCGAAGGTGACCACTTAACACCAGGTGGACCTTCTGCTCGTTTGCCTCCTTTATTCCATAAAAAAACTATAGACAGATTTCAATTAGTTGACGAAAAAGTACGTGACGCATCGATTTAGTTGCTAATTATATACCTTGCAATGACATCACTGTCCCACTTTTAACGAATTTCTACCTGACCTACTCAATACCCTTGACACCTTGTAATAATTACTGATAATCGATAATACTTGTTTCTTTTATTTTGGCCATTTGTAATGACTCAATAACTTTTAAACATTTTTAAAGTGTTATTCCACACTAAGGAACGTTGAAAAAGACATTTAGAAAACGTATACAAATTTCAACGCAGCGGGATTCGAACCCACGCCTCCTGAATACCGTCCAGGCGCTCTCACTGCTGAGCCATGCGGTCTACTACTAGCTGCGCCGAAATTCTTATACGCTTTATTAAAACTTTTATATTTCAGTAACTTAGTGTAAAATCGACAAGATACACAAGTAAATATTGTGGTCGTCATCTTTGTTTGCTAGAACTTTACGACTTTTATAACGTATTTCTTTTTCGGATTTCCAGAGTTATCCTGTTACCATAGAATTTCTTTTTTAGTGTCCAAGTAGTAACAAGGAAGACACATGCTAAATTTTTAATTTTCAACGTCCAGTAGATTGCGATGTGATGTCTGTTCATCAACATGAATTTTACATGCATATATTGATTGATTAATTGAAGATTCAATGCGGTGTATTTTTTTACACCTTAACGTTTTTTCCCGCTTAGCATAATAGTTTGAGAGAAACTAATGTCAAGATAGCTAGTGTCAAGTCTCCGTTCTCCACTTTTTGTTTGAAAATCGGAACATTGCCAGTAAGTGATGGAACTTAACACCGCGTATTATCTTAGGTTTTAAGAGAAAATAAAATAATATAACATAATCATTCCCCTGAGTCGAAACCGAACCGACAACCATTGCGTTTCCAGACATACTTTGTTCCACTACACCACGATGGCTTCAGGCTAAAACTTAATACACCTAATGAGGTGCACAAAATTTACTTTAGTGTTAAAACTAAAGGAACAAGTTTATGATTAGCAATAAATATAATAATCAAGGACTAACTCGAGGAGTATTATATTTAACAATGTATAATTTATGTATTTTACTTTCATAACGTGACCTTTCCTATTCGCTTGTATAAGTTATTTCATTGCGATTCACGCAATCGCCTTTTAAAAGTAAAGTATAGCTAAAATATTATACCGTTTAATAAAAAATATATTTATTAGATTCATATTTACCCATTTTTAGCTCGATATTTTGTTGAGGTTATCGTGGTGCAATTGGAAAGCAAATGTCTATAGACACGATATGATAATTGAATTTGAATGATTGTATATTATTTTCATTTCTTCGTCCCAGTACCTACAAAAGACGGCGTTAAGTTCCGTCACTTAACACGCAATGTCTCAATTTCGAAATGGGAAATGGAATTTTTTGACACTAGGCTCCCTCTGGCTAAATTGCTAAGCGGAAAAAGGCGTGCAAATGCAGGAAAAAAATATTTAGAACCTACATATTTTACAAAAAATACTTCAAATAGACTACGCTTATCGTTCATAGTAGAAAGTCTAACATTATTTATTTTTCATCGTATCACGATTCACTATTTCCTAGCCTACGTGACAGGCCCATATAAGTGATAGTTACATAGTAATTACATCATAGAGTTATCCACAACTTCTAGTGAATTCTCATACCACCTGTGCGTCTGACCTGAATGGCCGTCCTTGAAAACTTTTACATTATTTAAATTAGTGTTGTAACCGAGTTGCGAGACATCGCATTGGGATGGCAGGTCAAGGCCGCCTATTGTAATAGTGCTGGGTTGTCGAACTTACGATCTATTGTTTCTTTATTAATTATTTTTTGTTTTTTAAAGCATATAATGCAATAAATATAATTAAAAAGCGTTGTTATATATTTTATATCTAAGAAGTTAGAGAAGATAAACCTTAGCTTTCCATGAATTCACTGCATGGGTATCTATCACATGGCGTTGCAAATAGAAAGATTCCGAGCAGTGCCTGGGACTTGTGACTCAAGCCTAAAATTTAAGAGATCTCTTTAAAATGTATTAACGAACTTTTCCACCGTTTGAGCTCTTATCTTTACTTAACCAAATTTGAAATGATGTGACGTCAAGACACTGTTGAAGACAAACTTCAAATAAGCCCATTTTATAGCATAGGTAAGCATTTTTGAAAAAAACAATGAAGCTCACAAATTTACTCGTTTTTGCTAAAGTTAACAAGAGCTATAGAAAAATAAATAAGAATTACTTAGCACTTTGCTATATTCTCGTAATTACATTCTTTTGCACTGAATGGCATTACAAAAAGTCCTTTAAGAGTTTCCGAGTTAATTAAATTATAAGACGTTGCGCTGTTACACTGTACTTTTCATTTCTAATTACTTTTGGCGTGGTATAAAGCATACAATTGCAAGAAACAGTGAGTCTTTCTTGTAGAAATGTTATTTAACGTTTACATTATTATTTAAACCTAATGAAGTTTAAAATTAGTAAAAATTAAAATATTGAACCATTTACTACTTGTATATAGGTAGATACTTAAGATGGCGTCTTATTACTTTTAAAAGTTATTATCAGAACAATTAAATTGAATTAGTCACACATGTTATATGACAATCTGAATTGATCATTATCTTAGTAAGAAAAATATGATATTGTGTTATTTTACGCTGATGTAATTTTCAATTTCATATTTTTACCCCTTTTAAAAACCATATAAGAAATCTAGCTACCTTAGTACTTAAATCATTTATAATACCTGAAAACCTGCGGCCAGTCCATCTGCGGCTTCGGTTGTTCCCGAGCTCGTGTAGCATAGTGAGCGCATACTCTCTCGAAAATGCATGCACGTGCGCCGAATTCTCCAATGATATATTTTTCGACCTCTTGTGCATCGAACGATTCGGGAACGTCACTCGCGAAAGTAAGTTCACGACGATTACGGGAGCGATAAGTTGCTGTAAAAGAAACAAAAAATATATTTATATTAAAAGACTGTGATGGGCAGCTACTAAATTTGCATGGTTTTAATGGCCCTTCCCATTAAAGTACCCATCAAGATGAACACCTATTGTTAAGACGCAATTTCCTTATAGTTTATCTGGATAATTATGATGATAGTTCTCATTAGATTATACACTTTTCAAAATCAATTAGAGTAATAATAGTCCTGTCTAAGCTTAAAAGCTATACAATGAAAAAGGTTTCTTTCAAATCATAAATTAGTTCCGAAGATGAGAACGTATAATCATGTTATTTTTATTGTTTACTATAAAATAGATTTATACAAATATTTAATTAACTGCATTGTTATTGGGAGCATTGTTTTTTTTTATTTTTTTTATTAAAAAATCGTCACAGATTTTTTGTCAGATAGGTGTTTAAAATAGAAGTGAAAAATGGCAGTGAGTTTTAAAATTTAAATACACTTGAGTTTGGAATTTAAAATTGAAAAAGAATGTAGAGGTAGTTGTATTTTTCTTTTTAATTATTGAATTGTATCTAATAAAGAATGTTGAGGCCGCCATAGTGCAGTGGAACAGTGTCTGTGTGTAAACAGAATTGATTATGTGTATGATCTCCCCTTAGAGGAACGATTATGTTGAAAGTTTTTTTTCTTTTTTTACTCTAGAATAAAGAGATAAAAAAGTCATTCACTACATAAAGGCTCGAGATCGGTCCCAAAGTGGAGAGCGGAGTATCTTGCCACTAGGTTCTCTCTGAGCCTGCAGCGAAAAAGGCATGAAGCTGGGTTAAAAAAAATATGTATCATTTTTTCCAGTTTGCACGGTATTTGACTTACGAAAGAAGTATATAAATGTAATATTTTTCGATAAATCTTTAGCAATTAATATAATACAACTTTGCTTAATGAATACAGTCATTTTATTTATTCATTTTCCTACATTATTTTCATAAACATATTTCGCTTCTCCAGTATTTATATCAATCAATATTCGTTAGACGCACCGCTACCGTACTGACGAGATTAATGATAACATTATCATATTTTATAGCTCTTAAGTATTTCTGTCCGCAGATAAGCGATGTATTTAAGGAAGTTAGGATATATTACCGCCCATTCGTTATCTCTATACTTTGACAAAGTGGAAGCTTGAATTGCGTATCTTCTTGCCCTAAAAGCTTAGATAAGATCTGTTAGGTTTAGGTATTGCTATGCGTGGAACGTTTATTTTCTTAGATATGTAAAATTCTTTTATGAATATTTAGAGTTCTAGTACTTTATATTTTTCAAGCGACTATTACGTTTTGTGTTGGGTAATAATTGGGTTCGTAATTTTAACATTTCGTTTCGTTTCGTTCTCGAATTCGAGCTCATTTTAAAGTGTTATTTATTGAAGATATAATGCCATTGTGGCACGACTGATTGTATATTTGACAGTTGTAAGTTCAAATAACAGTCAGAGAAATGAAAATATCTGAATTATCATCAATTCTCGTCTCTGGTAGACAAAAAAAGCGGAGAACGGAGTGTCTTAAATCTACATTCTTTCTGACTACCCCACATTGATAGAGAAAGCGTGGAACTGATAAAACAATATTGTAAACGTCTAAACAGGGGGAAAGGCTGAAATTCTATAATCAAGTTTATATTGCCTAACTCAAAATTATTCATAACATTCTACGACTAACTGCTATTTTGACATTCACCGAGATTGCAACTAAACCCTAAACAAAATATTTACGCTCTGGTTTCAGTAATTACATTCCCCCTTTCTTGGTTATAAATCAAGTGCAAACATTGTTTTCAATAGCTGTTACGGAACAACAAGTCAAACCTGTTTTGCTCATCCATATGGATGTGGTATAAATACATACATACATACATATATTCAAAGTGATATATTTGGCGATACTAAATAAGTAATTAAATAGGTATATCGCAGTAAAGTATATTAGATAATAATAATTGAGTATTACGCAAAAGTGGCCTTAAGTAATGCATATCTTAGGTAACGCATAGTTGTTTGTACACACTATATTTTTAAAAATTAATTAATCGGCAAGTGCAAGCCGAACGCGTTTGTCAGTTTCCGCATTATTGTGTTAGTTTATTACTTTTACTAGTTATTTGTCGGATGTTTTCCAGTTATTTGTTGGCTACATTCATATATTTTGATTGATTTGGACATATAGAAAAAATCGGAATATCTAGTGAAGACACTCTGTTCTTCATTTCCTATTTGAAATCTAGACATTGTGTATTGACACAATGTCTAGATTTCGACGCCGCACTTTGTCTTAGGTACAGAGAAAAAATATTAACAAAAATAGAATAATTTGCCGAAGTAGGAATCAAACCCAAAACCAATAATGTTCTCGTTATTTGTATATCAATGCAATACCCATTCATATTCTTTTCCAGTATCAAATTTAAAAATGTCAATACAACTTTAACACGTAATAAATAAATAAAAGCCCAGATGCGAAACAAATACAAAAACAGGCTTTTATCTTCGGGCTTAGTTATGAAAAATTCAATGAAACGACCCAAGCAGTAGCCACGTATTGTGCCTGCCGCACATGTCGCACACCCAGAACTAAAATGACCTAACTCAGAATAACGAAATTTTGCTCTAAATTACAAAAAAACATGGAGGCCAGTCGTGGGTTAGAGGCACAAAGTGTAAACGCGACTGGTTGTGTGCTCGATTTCTATTGAAATATTTCATATTTAATTACTTTGCTCTGGTGTCGATGCAAAGCACGGCGTTACGTGCCATTTTTTAATGCCTCCAAAATTCATTTAAAAGTTTGAAACGGAGTGTTTTAACGTTATCTTTAATATTGAAAGAAAACTGGACTCTCTTATGGTATATTTAATAAACTTAGTTTTAAGCTCTGATATTGTTAACGAAAATAGGAATTTATATATAAAAAAAAAAGGTTATTTAAAAAAAAGGTACAGACCTTATGTCCGTAGTGGTATAAATAAAATTGTAAAAAAAAAATTAAAAAATAACGTTAGGTTCTCTTAAAATAGTATAGTACAGATAATATACATAGTACAGATAATCTTTCCCGTTACGGACGGGTTAAGAATACAATTCCCCTCCGCCGCTGGGTAGCGTCTCGTAAAAGGCGGGTAACCCAGTAGTTTGGTGATAGGAGATTCGTTCTCCGACTGGCTCGCGACCACTATCATGTCAAAGACGAACCGCCAAATATCTGAAGATGTGTTCCGGTTCGATGGCATGTAAGCCAGCACTTCCTATTCCCACCATTCCCATCCTTCCTCCCTCCTTCTGTTCTACATTCCTAAGGCTGGCAACACATCCATAACTTTTTGTTGTGGATGTCTATGGGCGAAGGTAACCACTTAGCACTCGCTCTTTTTCTGCTCGTTTGCCTCCTTTATTCCATAAAAAAATAAAAATCTTAAAAAAGGCTTTATAGGGTCGTTTTTTTAGCAAAACCAAAAATTGCGTAAATTTAGTCGGCGAGTTGAGTCACTTTAATTCTGAGGGTGTGATGTGTCGCAACTGAATTTACGACATACGGACGTCAGATAATTCATGTGTATTTATGGTTTTCGGATAGCGTGAAATCATATTAGATTTTCATTAATTGACGATTTTATAATGAAATACTTTAGTTGAGATCAAAATAAAGGTGAAACTTATATAAATCACAATGTTTAATGAAAATTTATGTTATTTTCCTAATTATCCGTGCTTTTAATAGCAAATAGTAAAAAAAATGTTTTAACTATACATATAATAGCACGTGATCGCTGTGCGTAAGTGAAGAAAAATTATTATTGAAGGAATTTATCAATGCAATAGAACGTAAAACAATGATTTTTAAAGATTATTAATATTAAATTCTCTTTGTCTGTGCGCTTGTGTATACTAATCTCAGAAATGGCTAAACCGGTTTAAATGTAATTTTAATAATTGTATTTTGGTAACATTAAATGTTTATTTTATATCAATCGGTTCTTAAATAAAAGAATTACAATTTAAATTTTATCATTTTAAGTGAAAAAATTAAATAATTATATTCGTATAGTTGAAACGGGCAAAGTCGCGAGCTAGTCGCTAGTCGTATATACACGGCACGTCGACAAGAACATTGCGTATAATACAGCAATCTAAAGATGCCCACACTTATATTGTTATAAGGCAACATCGTCATTGACTCATTTATAAACAGCACTATTACATACGCTATGCGAAATAGCATAGATGGTTTTGCAATTTAACATGCGCTATTGTAAAAAATGAAATATTTTGTAATTTGCATAAAATTGACAGCTTTGATTGTCTGTCTTGACACATGCTAAATATATATTTTTCCTTTTCTTTTTTATCTTCACGCTGTATCCCGCATACAGTAGGGTAGGCAGAGGGAAGCTAGTGTTGAGACACTCCATTCCTCACATTCCGCCGAATTCGGAGGCATTGGATGTTAAGTGGCGGAACAAAATGCCGCTCTTTGCCTATGATACTAGAGCGAAGAAATGGAAATATTAAATATTTCCACTCCTCGAGTTCGAATCGAACCCACAAGTCTACAGTCACACCTTCGTGCTATTGCGCCACGACTGGCCCCAAACATAATACCTAATTTATAAACATTTGTATATTTTAAACTTCATATCGTAAGGTCATTGTGGTGCAGTGAGACAGCGCCTGACTGTAAACGCTTGTGACTTCGATATCCAATAGGTAGAATTTTTTTTTTTACCAATCTTCATTTCTCTATTCTGGTACAAGATGCAACGGCTTTGAGTTCCGCCACTCAACTAGCAACATCTCTAAAGCGAGAGTCATGACAGTAACTCTCTATCTATCCTATTATAAAAAATAAAGCATAAAACGAAAAAGAACCCACTTATTAATACCAAAATCCTTTTTCAAATATAAAAACAGAAACAAAACGTTCACGTTATAAAATACGTTTTTAATAGTGAATACAATAACAATATTTTTTTCAGGAATCGTGTACTCGCATATGCCGTGACAGCTTCAATTTACGGCATCGCGTTTAATATTTGCTTTTCCCACAGTATTAATGGATTGTAGATAGCATCTGCAGTTTCCGTAAATGATCTCTGTATGAGCTTTATATGAATGAGGTGTATTTTTTGTTATTTTCATATACTATAACAATTTTTGTGTTTAAAATTGTAAAGAAGACTAGCTGAATAAATTATTTTGTTTCGCTAGTAAATTGTAAAATAGAACTCGATAAATATAAATAAATCCAGTCGTGGTGCACAGCACAGAGTGTGCCTGTAAAGCGACTGGTTGTAGATTCGATTCCCACTCGGGGAGTGAAAATATTCATTATTTCCATTTTCTTCGAGAGTGAAAGTGAGAGGGAAAGTGGGGAACGGAGATTCTTAACGCTAGATTCCCTCTGCCTACCCCGCTGTATGCGGGATACAGCGTGAAGTTAAAAAAATAAGAAAAATATATAAATATTTGTACTTTTTCAGCTTTACACTTTTTCTGCATAACAGAACCTAATATTTATACACTCCGTTCTCTTATTTTTACTCGAAATCGTGACTCTATTACATCATTTTATTCATGAGGAAATAAGTTAGAATTCGTATATTAATTTTTTTCTTTATATAATGAATATCAATCACATATTATCGATAATTTTCATAATATAATTTGTTCAAGTATAAAGTTATTATAAATAATAGACCAAATTATCAAAAAATAATTACTTAAAACCTTCAATTTCTTCAAACAATTTAATTGGTGGTAAATTTTGTGAATGAAATTAATTATATTTAGTCTTTAATTAATTTCCTAATCACTGTGATAAAGGTCACGATACTAATGAGGCAAATAATTATTATAATAATCACTTTTAATTTATAATTAAGAGAAGATTTTTAATATATATTTAGAGTCAGTACTCGTATTTGCAATATTAAATATTTAAACGGTATTTAATTTAATTAATGATTTTTACATTAACCTAATATTCTATAATTCACCTGTTAATAATAAAATACATATAAACATATTTTTTAATATAATTTGTTATTATTTGTACTTTTTTTTTGCTACTTACCAGGACTAAGCGAATATGCCAATTTCTTCAAAAAATTTGTGAACCTAACACTTCCAACTATAACTGGGAAGCCGACTAATTGCACTGGTAGTTCAAAATTTGTTTGTTGCCCGTTAACGAAAACAACGAATGCAAACACTAATAAAATACATTTCAACTCCATTGTCACTATATATAAACACTTTAAAAATTCAAATATATATTATTATATATTTACGATCTCTAAAATAATAGTTTTATGTATAAATTTATGTATAAATAATAATAAATATAACCGCGTGTACTGTCGCGCTAAGTAAATGTAAGTCTGTTGAGTGCGTTTGGAACGGCGTCCCCGCTTTATTTTGTTGGTCAATACTTGCGTTATGTCATAGCGGTCACTTGGAAGTAGGTTAGCTTCTACCGGCTGATATTTATTATACGCACACAAGGTATATCTATTTATATAAAAATAAATATCTTTTTTACAAAAAATAAATAAAAAGCTATATCTTTTATATAAAAAAAATATATTATAAATAAAACAATTTCCCATGTGTGAACCGGTGGTAAATTATTTGACGTTCAAAAAATGAAGCATGTAACTTATTGTTTTGAATAAAATTATTTGGCTTTGACTTTGACACTTAAGAATGTTAATATTCTCTCTTATCAAACGATTGTTTCTAAAATAATCTTTGGGTAGCAGAAACTTATAAAATATCTCTCTAGAGGGATGTTAAGAACAAAAAATAGATTGTATAATATAGGTAAAAGAATTTAATAAAGGTAAAGAATTTCGACGAATATATAGCACGCATGGCTAAGCTCTCAGAGCGCTGGGACGGTTTCCAAATGGCGCGGGTACAAATCCCGTTACGTTCAAATTTTGATACGTATTCTAAAATTGTATATTTTTGGTTTTAGATTTGCACAAAGAATTAAGACTACGCAAGAATATTTTTTAAGACAATTTGATTTCAAAAAGCTTGCGCCACATAAGATGAATGAACAAATAAATGACCATATTTAATTGCCAATTGCAAAATATTATTTGACTCTACAGAACTCTCGTCATCATGAGATATGAGGCATAAATCTTATTGCACATCGGCAACCATCAAAACTTAATCGTTGTTACATTAGAATATCTGGCATTTAAAAAGTTATTTGGGGTAAATTACGCAAAACACAAGAGCATCGTTAAAGTTCAGTAACTTTCCAGATCCACATTTGAGGGGTAGTCCGAAAGGGGTGGTACGAAACTGTCAAGACACTCTATCCTCCATTTTTCGCCCAAAATCGAGATATTGCATATTGAGTGACGAATGTCAACACTACGCCTTGTCTAAGGTATGAGAGTAAAGCTATAAAAATTTAAATATAATCATTCCACCAAGTGAGAATCGAACCTATTACTAAGACAGTAAAGACATAAAACAAAAAAGTATTCAAATATCCTTCATAAAGATTTTTCAGAGATGCCAAAAGTCAGTGAATTTATATATTATTTTTCGGCAAATTACGTTTTTAACCAAAAAATTAAATAGCTCGAGCTTAAAATTCACGATCTACTAAAACATAATTCATAAGCGTAAATATTAAAATATTCAAATGCATCCAGAAACCGTGAAATTATTCGAAAAGGCTGTTTGATAGAGCTACTTAAAAGGTCGTACTTACTGAGAAGAGTAATATGAATATTTTACAGAACAGTGCGTATCTTATGTATTTGTAAAGTACATTTTGTTAAATTAATTGCTGACTGATAAATGAAGAATGATACTTAATTAATAATTTCATTTTTTAATAGATGTAAATGTTAAATTATTTGAATTTCGAACTCATTATTTAAATATAAAGTTTGTCTGATCTCTCTAACCGCTAAGCCTTGCATTCAATAGTGCTGGGCAGCAGTCTAAGTGCTTGGACGGCTTCCAGGAGGCGCAGGTTCATAACCCGCTGCGTCCAAAACGTTATACGTTTTCTAAAATGACTTTTTGTTATTATTCGTTATATTTGTTAAGTATACATTTTTTTTCTTTTGTATACCATTTTATATGTGTACATTTATCACTCTGTTCTTTATTTTCATTTAATTAAGGAATATAGCTTGCCATACCCTGAAGAATCTTCCCTGCACATATCGAACCAAACTAAAGGGTTACCTATATTTTACGCATAATTACAACACAGAGTTACACTTCAAGCAATTGCGATGAAAATGTCAGTAATTTTAGTATTTCAAAGTCGACATTAGTTATATAAAAAATACTATAAATTACACTCTTCTCTTTATTTATTTTATGCTAATAACTGCGATGTGCCAAGAATTTTTGTAAGATTATTGCATAAAAAATCTCGTTAAAATTTTCAAATCTGCAACTAAGGTATATGACCCATTAGTTAAGTATGCCGAATACTATTACACTATGAAAATTCAAATTAAACATTAAATTAAATTACATTAATTAAAATGATAAAAATAGCAACTTACTTAACTTGACAAAATTTTCTTATAAATTATTAGTATAAATTATAACTGTTATCTATTCTATATATAGATTCTATTTAAACATGTTCACAGTTTTCATATAATATTTAAGGAAAAATATATTTAAAAGCCACGCTGGGCAAGCGAAACAACTTTTCGTGAACCTTTCTCAATTTTTGCGAAGGTCGTCTGACCAAACCCTCCGATTAAAATCGTATTTCTCACACGCCGTTACCAAATGTTTTAACTGCATATTGTAATATTTTAATATTTCTCTGCCATTACACATTTATGAAAATACAATATTGAAAATAATATAAATTATATTCAAATATGCCATCTGTTTGAGACCACAATGGCGCAGTGGAACAGTGTAAGTGCGATTATGGGTTCGATTCTCGCTCGGTGGAATAATAATTTAGTTATTTTCATTCTTCGCAACAACACGAAATATTTTAAGGCTCAAAATTGACGAAATTTTAGGCTTAGGTTCTCCCTTGACTACGCAGCTATGAAGAGAAAAAGTTTAAAGTGAAAAATCCAAAATAAATAGGACAATTATTGGGGACCACTATCCACTACGACATTATACTACCTGTATAAAGAATCTTCAGTAAGCAGACAGAATCAATACATTTCTGAACGCCATTTAATTTTAAGCTGTACGATTTTCTATTTCTATTACTATTAAAATAAAACATTTCAGCATAAAATATCATAACCTTTTTAACTAAATTATTTTCACTATTTCTTCTATAAATAAAATTATTAAACGTCAAAAAATATTTACCTGGACTTAGCGCATACGACAGTTTCTTGATGAAATTGGTGACCCGCACTGCCATTATTATGAATGGAAACCCGACCAATTGTACGGGTAGCTCAAACCCCGTTTGCTCAGTACCAACCATAACACTTTGCAGCACAATAAACGATATTAGAAACCACACATAGAAAATCTTTATCACCTTCATATTGCTCGTTTAATCTTATCTTTGATTTACCACGACCCTTATTTTGCGGTCTAATCCGTTCTAACACGACGACCTTTACTCGAAACCCAATTATAACTGACCATGCTTAACACAACCTAGGTGGGGTGTAGTAATCATTTAGCTATGCATTACTAAATCACCGTATCGATAATTCGTTACCTGTTTGGTCATCAGGACGAGTTATGTCAACGGTTAAGTAACAATGCTGGAATGTTCCTTGAGTCATTTATTTTTGGGGTACTTAAAACTTGCTTAAATTGGCTTAAAATCGTTACGATTGAACCAATAAGTTAAATATACAAATAATTTTCAAGTAACCTTTTGCAGTTACTTTCATAGTAAAACTTATATGGAAGTCGTAATTATTTTAAACAAGCGTTTATTCATTTATCGAACAACAAATCTTGGTATCTGTTAACAGTACTATTACACGAATTATGTTTACGAACATTGAGATCGAAAGTGAACGCGTATACGTATCTCTGCGTAGACGATGTCAAAATGACTGCACTTGTATGCAATTGTACTATACCCCACTATTCTTTCATGTCCTTTAATATTTACTTTACTTGACAACAACTTTCTTTGTATAGCAACTTTGATTGATTAAATTATTAAGTAAGAATATTGGTATTAAAATTGATAATAGTACTTTGAAATAAATTATTTTTATTAATTTGATTTCTAAACTAGTAGCTTCACGTTTTTTCCTACGTAGCAGAGTAGTCAGGGAGAATTTAGTGCCTAAATACTCCTTTAAATTGTATGTCGACGCTGTGCTTCGTCTTGGCCCCAGAGCGGAGAAAAGAAAAAAAAATTGTAATTTCCGCAAGCGGGAATGTAACCCACGACCATTGCGTTTTAAAGTCAGATACTCGTTCACTAAGACGTGACGGCCTCTAAGCAAGTAATACCAATATATCTCCATAAATTAAATTCTATGATATTCTTGAGTAGGTACTAACTTTCTTCACAATGTGACATTGTAAAGCATCTAAAGCTATATACATAATGGTTATAATTTTACCGGGACACTTGCCTACTTTAAATAATTTGTAAGGAAGTTCTTAAATTTAAAAATATATAATATGTTACAAATGTTAAATAAAATAAATTGAATAACATAAACAGGCGGAGTACAGCGTCTAACTGTAAGCGTGATGGTAGCTGGTTCGATTTCCCAAGGGGAATTATTATAAAATATTTCTATTCACCGCTCTAGTAACAAATACAAAGTACAGCATTAAGTTCCGCCACTTAATTACTATGTCTCGGTTTTTGGCGAAAAGTGAATACGGAGTGTCTTGGCACTAAGTTCTCTTTGATGTGGCCGGAAGCGTAAAACTGTAAAAATATTACAGTCTACTTAAAGTGTCTGATTCTCTTATATTTTAGTTTACAGTGATATACACTTATTAAAGCAAAGTGTTACGAATCAACGGTTCTACCAGCATTTTATTAATACGTAACGATACCTCAGTTCGTTCTCTTCAGCAAAATATGCTTCAAATATATATAATAGAGATTTAAATGCTCATTTTATATAATAATTATCTCGCCAACTCAACATTGAATTAAAATTTCAGCGTACAATCGTTTAATAATTTTCATTTTGTATATGCACTTGCTAGTAACAATTTAATGTATTTTATAAATTTTAAATACGAGATAAAAATTTAAAAATTTAATACAGCATAGCAGCTTTACGCTTCTTCCCTCGTAGCACCCCTCGTAGCGGAGTAACCAGAGAGAACTTAGTGTTAAGACACTCAGTAATGCGTATTGAGTGGGAGAACTCAACGTCAACGTCGGTCTAAGGTACCAGGGCGAAGAAATGAAAATTTAAGTATCATTATTACTCGGAGCCAGTCGTGGCGCAGTGGCACAAGCATGTGACTGTAAATGACTGGTTGTGGGTTCGATTCCGACTCAAGGAGTGGAAATATTTAATATTTGCATTTTCTTGGCTCTGGTGTCGAGGCAAAGCGCGGCTTTAAGTGCCGCCATTTAACACGCAATGCCTCCGAATTTGGCGGAAAGTGGGGAACGGAGTGTCTTAACACTAGGTTCCCTCTGCCCTGCTGTTAGCGGGATACAGCGTGAAGCTAAAAAAAATATCACTCCGAGTGGGAATTGAACCCATAACCATACGTTTAGTCTGACGTTGATACACGACTACCTGTAATTTAAAACTTAATAAGAAATTCTTCTCTGCAGACCCTTGAATTTTAATTACAAGTCGTTTCTCAAAAAACATACATAAATAATTTTGTTCCAGTAACTAACTGATCGATATCTGTAACAAAGGCAATCTCTTCGAGATTTGTTGAGGGTCATCGTAATGAACGCACATATCTTCATTTACGGAAAATAAATCTTAATTAAGTAAATGGAAGGGAAGGTTAAGTGATAAAATATTTATTATGAAATATACAAATACACTTTTTATAAAAAAACAAGGTGATTTAAATAATTAGTAAAAAATAATCCTAACATAGATAAAGGTTCAACTTGTGTTTCATTCTTAGTACATTAAAAACTAATTCGGAATAACGTTGATCTTCATTTATTTTAATAGTATTATAGTAAACATACATACGTTTGCCATACATAGGGGCCAGTCGTGGAGCAGTGGCACAAAGTGAGACTGTAAAGCGACTGGTTGTGGGTTCTATTTGCACTCGAGGATTGGAAATATTTATTTCCATTTTCTTGGCTCTGGTGTCGTGGATAAGCGCGGAGTTAACTTCCGCCACTTAACACGCAATGCTTCCGAATTCGGCGGAAAGTGGGGGAACGGAGTGTCTAAACACTAAGTTCCCTCTGCCTACCCTGCCGTGTGCGGGATACGTGAAGCTAAAAGAACCATACGCTTGCAATAATTAAAATATAACGTTTTACAGATTAGTTTTATTAAAGAACATTATTAGAAAACGTATAAAAATTTGAACGCATCGGTTTACTTTGAGGCAATTAGCGCATAACGCATGGCGGGTTACACTCTTGCACGGTTTCCAGGAGGCGCGGATTCGAATTCCGCCGCCTTTAAAATTTTATATGTTTTCGAAAAATGTTTTTACTCTACCTAATATGCAAAATGACATATGTAAAAAATAACAAAAAATACGTATGTTAATTGTTATATACTTATTACAAATGTATGTTTAATGGATTTCTATTAAAAATATTAAAAAAAAACACAGAATGTGATTCAACTCTCTATTTCCATTAAAATTTAGTAAAAGGGTTCAAAAACACAAAAGATCAAAAAGCCCTACAAATCAAGCACGCTTACAAATTCTGTGAACGCAAAGACCATTGTAGATTGTATCATCTTGTATGCAAACTTATTAAGAAAGGTTATTTCGCAAATTGAGGTCATGCGGCAACTCCGATTTCCTGCAAAGACAATGGAAATGCCGTCTTCAGACACATATTTGGGGTCGAGCGTGAATTCTGCTAATAATTTCGGCTACCCCAAGAATTGTAGCTTCAACAAGAATTAGATTGTTGTGATTAATGTATTATTATAATATTTGGGAGCAATCGTGAGACAAAGTTTGATTGTAAATGCGATGGTTCGATGGGTTTGATTGCATCTCTGAGAAATAACTTTTTTTTATTTCTTCACTCTGGTACCTAAAACAAAGCGCAGCGTTAAGTTTTACTTACTTTCGTCTTTACTTTTCGTCTTCGATTTCGAGAGGAAAGCGACAAACAGATTGTTTAGATACTAGGGTCTCTCTGACTACGCTAGTAAACGGGAAAAAGCGTGAAGCTAAACATGTGGAATGTCGTAGAAATGGATTATGTAATAGATTATGACATTGCGATATCTAGCTAGGTATACGGTATGGGTCAATGGGTATAATTTCGGATCAATTGCAGCAAGGCATAATTTCTTATATTACGCACACAGTTATTAGTGTTATTGTAATAAACAAAGCATCCCAATGGAAGCTTTTAAGGAAATGCTTATATTTAAAAGAAAGTAGTAGAAAAAATTGTAATATCTTACATTGAATATTCATAATCTACACAGATACATTATAAATTTATAAAAGCAAAAGGTCACTCAAGAAATATCGAAAAACGCTTGACGTTCAAATGTATAATTTGGCAGGGAGGCAGCTTATAGCTAGTAAGGCCTTTTTTGCTACATGATTGAAACTTGGTAGAGAAATCTCTATTTTTACTTAGACGAAGTTGCGAAAAATAATTGAAAAGAATTTGGGAACTATTTTGTTTACCATAAAAGTACTAGACTCAAAATATAATGATTATTATTTTATATTATTACATTAAAGACACCCACAACCTTTGTCTAAGCCAGCGTAAAGGCCGAACTAACTTACAAGGTTAAGCCCTAAAAATTTAATAGTTTGTGACCTGTAAACATGATAATAATATATATTTATTAGAATAAGAAAATATACTAGAGCATCTTCTAGAGTCACTCATTCTTTCTTCGATCAAGCCTTTGTATCATAGCAAAATACTAGGTAGGAAGAGATAATCAGTCTTACACTTTCTATCATCTTAATAATTTGAAATATTGGTATTGAGTGGTGGAACTCAACGGTTTTCCCCCAAATGGAATTTATAATCATGCTTTATGAAATCACAATACCGATATAATAATAGCTTGGTAAAAAATTAGTCGTCAAACTTTATTTCATTCATTGGTGGCCACCATTGCTATTATATTTGTACGTACGTGACCGACATGGCAAAGTGCCCTAAATATTAAGATTCTCAATTAGATAAGTAATACAATAATCTCATAGACTACGAGTACATACCCTACAAAATTAAAGTTATTTCGGAAAGAATAGGACAGTCTAGAAAGCAAAAAAAATTCATTTGTCTTTAAAATGTTAGTTATTTAGTATATATTTAATAAAGAATAATTATTATTCTATATTAAATTTATTGTCTGAAGGTAAGAAGAGTCATTGACCCATAAAATGCATTTCGCTTATACAAAAGTATGTGTCAAGAACAAGGAAGTCTGTGTAATATTTTTATCTTCGTTGCTCCAGCTTCGTTTTCTGGCTCGTGATCTTCGTTGAACATTGGAATTTAACAAAAATATTACAATTTTAAAATAATAGTATCCTAAAGTAAAAAAAATCGTCGACTTGTCAAAATCGATTCAGTAATTTCCGAGATCAATCGAGGAAAAACAGGTAGACAGACAAAAAATGTTTAAAATATATATATACCATATATGCCGTATGTGTTGTTTTAATATTACAATTTAATTTATTACTATTAGTAATAAACTATTTTTATTTTTTTTTTCACGCTGTATCCCGCACACAGCTTTTTTTTTATAATAAACTATTTTTAATAAAAAAAAATGTATATTTGTATTTTTCCTTATTCATAATACATGCGAAATATCACACACGTATAATTTTCGTAAAATCGATCCAAAAGGTCTTTCCTCGCGTATTAATACAATGATTATCTTAATATTATAAATTGTAAAATACATACAAAAATCTTATATATGAGTTGATAAAGTGTAAACTTCTCTTCCCCATTCCATAGAAGAAGTTTTATTTGAAAATGCATGTAATATATTTTATAACATCAAAAGCAATGTAATTTCAACTTATTCATGAAATTTCTGACTGCTGCGAGATGCTAGGTGCTTTTTAAAAGCAAAATTACGTTTGGGCGTTTCATATTTCAAGTAGATAGGATACTAAATTAAAATAGAGTGGATACCTATATAAAGATCTGAGTTTATCGTATAACATATATTTCGGATTAGATGTATTTCGTTACTTTTTTATTAATATGGGTGAGGTTTTTTTTGTAATTTTATATATTTTTTATTTTAACGCATTTATTATTTTAGAATGCAGTGAGAATCTCACAACATTCCATTTTCTACTCTCCAATCAATTATTGAATGAATTGCTGGCGGAATTAAACGCCGTGTGTATAACCAGACTCAAAATATTAAAAATATAAAATATAACTATTTATTAACTAGAACTTGAGTAATAGTATCTATCACCCTTATACCAAAATCCCAAAAATCGAGAAAAAAAATATGTTCGATAAAACAGAATATTTCATATAATTGATTTTACTTTTTAAATAAAAAAATATATTAAAATTTACTATATACTGTTATAAAAAATAAAAAAAAAAAAACAAAAAGTATAACTACGACCCTGCCAGGATTCGAACCTGGAATCTTCTGATCCGTAGTCAGACGCGTTATCCGTTGCGCCACAGGGCCTGTGAAGTCAGTGCTCTAATTTAATATAGCTTTCCACTTATAATCTTATCATAATATCTAGGTCAATAGCATTCATTTAAAAATGAATATTATTTTTAATTTTGTTAGTGATTTTTTTTATAATCTATATATTTCTTGTTATTTTTTAAACTTATATTTCACTTCTTTGCAAAAATTCTCAATATAAAATGTTTAAAATATTAGAAACCCGAATATGAACATTTTAAAAATACACCGTTCTCATAGATAGGCAGAGAGTAGGTGTCAAATCTCTCCGTACTCAACTTTCTGTCTTTAAATGCTATTGAATTAAACGCAAAGCTTTTTTTACTTAGAGCGGATAAATATATATGCATATAATCAAGATATAATCATAAATTACATAGATTTTGTTTGTAAACTTGGCTAATATTAAAATAACCTGACCTTGACCATCTATCGCAACCAGAGGCCATCGTTGCACAGTGAGAGAGCGCCTGACTGTAAATTCTTTTGATTGTTGGTTCGATTTCCATTTAGAGCAATAATTATGTTTAAATTGTTTGTTTTTCTTCGCTCTGGTGCGATAACGCAAGACAAGGTCACCCACTCAACTTACACTCGCCGACCGGAAAGGGAAGAACGGAGTATCTTGACAATAATATTAACATTGAAGCCATCTTGGTACAATGAACTAAATGCAATTTTTATAACATCAAATAATTTCACTCAACGAAATATTTTTCTATAAAAAAATCTTATATAATATATTGTTATAGCATAAAAAACATATTTATTATATCACCAATTTCGGTACAAGACAAACTTGACGTTGACTGATTTCTCAATGCGTCTAATGGGCATAATATGAAGAACAAAATATTGTATC
This sequence comes from Dryas iulia moderata, assembly GCA_019049465.1. Classification (NCBI taxonomy): domain Eukaryota; kingdom Metazoa; phylum Arthropoda; class Insecta; order Lepidoptera; family Nymphalidae; genus Dryas; species Dryas iulia. The sequence continues at coordinate 12,405,064 of CM032434.1, forward strand.
ACTACAAATTCTCCGCTTTAAAAAAAACAGCTTTTTCCCGCATAGCAGAGTAGTAAGAGAGGACCTAGTGTCAAGACACTCCATCCTCCACTTTCCGCTCGAAATCAATATATTCCGTGTTGAGTCGTGACTTAACGCCGCGCTTTGTCGCGTGAACTAAAATAAGAATAATAAAAAATAACTAAAATTGTACTAACCTTGCAGCGTCAATTCACAGCAACAAAATAATAAGAAAAAGGAACTAATCTTTCCCATAGTTATTTTTTTGTTATACGAAGACAAAAAATAAAATGTATTCACACTGTCACTCAGTTAAGACCCCCGCAGCTTGTGAGCCGTTTCCATTCGAAGCAACTTTGATAACATTACGACACTTACGAATGTATTTCTACTATGGTTCGGTATACTTATTATATTACTTTACTATAGTGACTAACGTATATATGATATAAGTACTATATATAGAATTTTCATAGTAATCGAAGGTGAATATGTTTATTATAATAGCTTAAATTATTATGTCATATTCTAGCTTTATTCGTATGTTATTTATGAGATAGAGAAAGTATCAAGTGATAAAGCTCTCTTTTTTAATTACTGATAATTAATATTTTACTTTACTATAAAAAATTAACAAACATAGAGTTTCAAACCTAAAATGTCAAACATTTTTACAACTTAACGTATATAATATCGAATTAAAATACTTCAACTGATGTAGAAAAAATAAATATATTATATTTTTTAATAATTATAGTAAGTCCTTAACGGATTAACTTTAATGGTGAGGTATTTTGTGAAACATTAATTTATGGTTTCATTTTATAATTTTATAAAACCTTATTGGTACATTATTAAGAATTTTCTATCCATTTGCGACACGCTGATGTGGCAACACACTTAAGTAGGTAGAAGGTACTTTGCAATGAAAGTTGCTTTAACGGATGAATGCTTGACATACCTTTATTTTGAAGTGTTTTTAGTTTTAACTCAGTTTTAATTTTTTTATTTTTATTTTTCCAATATAGGAGATAGGCTGTCGTGGAGCAGTTGGCTGTACCTTGACTGTAAACTCGTTGGTTGTGAGTTTGAATCCCTCACAGGGGTAATCCAAGTAAGATTATTTATTATTTTCATTTTTTTGCTCTGTTATCTAAGACAAAGAGCAGCGTTAAGATCCGCCACGCAATGTCCCGAAATCGAGAGAAAAATGAAACACGGAGTGTCTAGTATAGGTAAGAACGTAGTGTAAGTTCTTTCTGAATACCTGTTTTGCGGGGAGCATGAAGCTGCATATATATAGAAGTCAGTTCTGATTTTAATTTATGATATTTTATGATGTGCTTGTATTGTCTACACAGTAATGAGTTGGGAGTAACCACTTCAACGATGTCTTTGTTCAATCATGTAGAAAGAGGTATTCTGTTTTTGCGATTTTTACACATTTTGAATGTTAAAATAGATTTAACTGGATTAATCGCAAATATTTTTAGTATTCCAAAATACATTTTAGAAGACTCGGTGTTTCGAACAATAACCGTGGCCACAGATAGAATTTTAAACATTAATAAGTTAATTATTGGTAAAGCAGAGGAATAGCATCTGAATGAGAACATGATTGGTTTTGGGTTCGATTCCCACTAAGAGGAATGAGTAAATTTTTCATTTCTTTACATCAATTAAATAAAGCACGGCGTTGAGTACACCAAATTCCCTAGTTTCTCTTTAACCTGACATGTGAAAAAAGAATACAAATATTCAAATTGTTAAACAATACGCAAAATAAAATTATCTCAACTTTAAGAAATACAGTCATTTGAGTCCAATCTTGGCGCAGGGGCACAAAGTGTGACTGTAACGTAACGGTTGTTGATTTGTCCACTTTAGGAGTAGAAATGTTTAATATCTAAATTTTCTTCTTTGTGGTGTCGAGGCAAAGCGCGGCGTTGAGTTCCGCCATTTAACAAGCAATGCCTCGAAAGTTCGGCGAAAAGTGGGGAACGGAGAGTCTTAACACTAGGTTCCCTCTGCCTATACCTCTGCTGTTTGTGGGATAAAGGTTATCCTTTATCAGCTTAGAAGAAAGAAATACATCTAATAAATAAATATTTCTTTATACTTTACCTAGTATTATTAATAAGTACATGAAGTTTTTCATAGACTATACTCGTAGACACGGTCATCGTACAATAGCGGCGCGTATTACGTGATACAACGTAACATTATACGTAACGTGAAAATTAGGTCACACGTTACGGTCTCTAGTTTTTTGGTGCGTTAGCTTCATTAATTCTAATCAAGTGTTTTAGATAGTTTCACATTTTCCTTATTAACCGCTCAAGGATAATATACTGGGATATAAAAATTCGATTACGTGGACTTATATGTACATATTTTTGTCTACCAGGGTAGTCAGTGGTAATCGGATAATGGGTGGAGTGTTAAGACACTCCGTTCTCCAATTTCCTCCCGAAATCTATATACCGCGTGTTTAGTGGCGTATTGAACACCGGGCTTTTTCATTTGTTGCTGAGAGGAGAAATAAATGTATTATAGTCATTCCCCCATATGGAAATCGAGCCTCAACCATAACGGTTACAGTTAGACGTTGTAACACTGCGCCACAACGGCCTCTTAGTTGATAGCATTAAAATTTAAAAGCTCTATGAAGCTTTATGAATAAATATGTTATAAGACATGGTTATAGACTTATGTATGTACCTTAGTGACTAGTGAATGTGTACCTTAGTGAATACGTAAGACTTCTAGCTTTTAAAAATAGCTGACATTGCGGCACATAAAGAGAAAAATGATTCAAAATGTTCTTTCTTCTTTATTCATTTAATTTTCAAGAACTTTTGAATCATCACAGTAATATATACAAAGCCTACTATTACTACTATTAATAGTGATATTGTTTTCAAATTCAGGACTGATAATAAAATATATTAGATAACTATGTATAAGGGAAGACACTGAAAACAAAAAACGTAAATAGTTGAACCATAATACATACTATTATATTTTTGCGTTTGTAAAGTATTACTCAAACACTTGTAATATGAAAAACGTTTTTACAAAACGTTTAATTTGAACGCATTACGATTCAAACCTGCGCCTCTTGTGTCTTGAAAACTGTTCAAGAGTAAAAAATGCTAAGCGTTCGTTGTAAACGCAAATAATAGAATCCCATTACGTTCAAATTTTTAAACGTTTTCTAAAAATATTTTTAATACTATTTACCTTTATAACTAATGTTGTAATAAATTTATTAATATTGCATTCTGGCGCCATTATTCTACGTACGGTAGGTATGTGTATAACACGACTTAATTACACAAACTTGCTGCACGTGTACACAACTGGGAGACGGCGGAATCCCACAAATCTAGCAATTAGTGAGAATACAACAGCAGGTTAAACAAAACAAGTAGTACAGCTGGAGTAAACATATGAAACTAAAGTTTTGTTATTTAATATATATGTATGTACCTCTCTCTCTCTTGCCAACTTTATTAGTATGCAAGATAAAGAGATGGTTAAGATTCATTTCTTAAATTTCGTTTTATATTTTGTAACCAGTACTTTGTAACGTTTGTGATTAAAAAGTCATTTAATATATTTTGGAAGGCTATCAAGAGTTAAATTTCTAAAATAATTCTGTAGACAATATTTTTACTGATTCCAAATATTGAGACCATTGTGGCGCATTATGAAAGCACCTAACTATATATGCAATGGTCCGATGGATGGATTCTCATTCAAGGGAATGTATACATTTATATTCCCTTAAATTTATATTTAAATTCTTTTTATTTCTTTGCTCTGGTTCCGAATACAAAGTGCGGAAGCTTCGCCAATCTGCTTCAACACGCATATTGTCTCGAATTGGGGCCGAAAGCACAAATAATGTATTTTAACACTGGCAAGACAGAGAAAGGAAGGAAGGAAGGAGCTTGAAGCTGAAAAAAGAAATATTTTTAGATACTATAGATAAAAGTAGCACTAGCGGCCGCCTCACTATCACACCACCTTAAATGTTGAATTGCCAAAAATAATTTCTTAATAAGCATCTGTTTCAAAAAATCATCCTACTATGACGAAAAGTTATCCCTAATTCAGTAGTTTACACTCGGCGATGATGAATTAGTCAGTTAGTAAATCAATACAAACTGTTTTATAAGTGTAGTTAAGTTTATACATATGTAAATAAGCCATCTTGTTATTATTCACAAAAAAAAAATACATTATAAATCAAAAATTCCAAATGCTATCGGTAATTTCAAACTTTTGTATTCAACTCGAACTCAACTTCAAATCATGAAAATTCCTCACATGAATATAAACATAACGAGAGCTCTCCAATTTAAAAAGTTTAGGATTCATGAAGTTGTTTGCCAAACACATCATAAACTTTTTTACATACCTAATATACTATATGAATTATGAATTTTACATAATAACAGAAGAACTAGAAGAACTAGAATTAAAATAACTATCATAATTTTATTTTCTAGGCTTATAATATGTATGTACTTTAATTTTATACTCAAAGCACATTACTTAGCTCTTAAAGTATTTATTTGAAAATAGTAGCTTTACTCTGTTTTTGGTAGTTAAGAGAACATAGTGTTAAAACATTCCGTTCTCCGCTTTCTGCCTGAAATCGAGACAAGTTAAGTTAAGTGCCGGAACTTAACGATGTGCCTTGTATTTTACTATATGTTATTAAAGTTTCAATTAATCTTTTTATGTCATCTCAATATTTGTATGTATACGTAATATATGTATATTTTAAATATTTGTATATCTTTTTATTATTAGTCATATGTTTACATATAAGGGGCCAGTCGTGGCGCAGTGGCACGGACGTGTGACTGTAAACGACTTGTTGTGGGTTCAATTCCCTCTCGAGGAGTGGAAATATTTAATATTTCCATTGCCTTCGCTCTGGTATCCGAGGCAAAGCGCAGCGTTAAGTTCCGCCACTTAACACGCAATGCCTCAGAATTCGGCGGAAAGCGGGGAACGGAGTATCTTAACACTAGCTTCCCTCTGCCTACCCTGCTATGTGCGGGATACATCGTGAAGTTAGAAGCATACTAATATACCTGAGTACTAATATAATTATATATTAAAATGTACGTCGCCTACTAATTTAAGCTACTCCTACAGTTTAAGGTTACTTGGCATAGATCGCTTACAGCGATATGAACGCCTGCTACAATTATTATTCTGTTATTTGTCTTTTTTGTTTACTGTAATATTTTTGGTGTACTTAAAGTACATTCTTAGTAGTATTAAATGCACAAATATTCATCAACACTTTTTGTAAATGTTAAATTAACTTATTTTTATGTTATGCACTTATGATTTTAGCCTTAAGCTTTAGCTATAAGTAGTATTTACTATTTGGCAGCTAAAAAAGAAGACTTTATAAAATATATACCAAGTGAATATTAAATCCTTAAGAATATTTTTACTCTAGCACTTCAGTATTAAGGAGATAACTCAGCATTTGCAAAGATCAATCTTCGCTTGGCGTCACAGCCAGGGTTAGAGCTAGTACAGTGCTGGTCTAGTAAGATTTAAGGAGGTCAGATGGCACTCGACAGAAATATAACTTAAGCCAAATTTTAATAGAAATACGTTTTTGCTATATTTTTTTTAGGAATTCTTAATTAAAGAAATATTTTTCTATGGATTTGTGGTTCAAGCATTATTATGAATTTAAGGGATATATTTACAAGTAATCATTTTTATACATTACTAGCGACCCGCTCGCGGCTTCGCCACGTGAACTACCACTTTCATCCTCTATTGCCTATTTGGGATTGCTTTTTTTTTTATAAAAGGAGGGTAGTCTATATTTGACTTTCGTCACTAATTATGTTCATGAGAAAATCATCGATACATTTAGTGCAATGTCTATATTATTTGATAAAATATAGCGATAACTTCTAGTAAGAAAACGTACGAAATCTGCTATCATATGATAGTAGATTACGTACATATATACCATCTGGTATATAGTATTATAAGCCGGTCATAATATCTTAAATAAACTTTAAGCTTTTTATTTTACAATTGTGTTACTTATTGATATTAAAAAATAGCTTTACTTGCAAATAATCAATGCAATTTGACTTTGTCAGTTTTTTACTTTTCTGCGGGAACTGTTTTGAATACCAGGGTAATTTTTAAAAAAAGAGAGATAGCCTTTGTTGACCTTGCCTCATTAACTATTTTCCTGAGAAAATTCATTCATTTCAGTCAAGGAGTTTAGATCTTTCATTCTCACTCTATACTAAACATACATAAGTTTCATCCACTGTTTCAACCTCCTAGCGTTTGATTTTTTCATAAAGTAGCCTATACGACCCTGCATCTTTATCAATCTTCTTTACGAATTCCCGTCAAAACATAACAAATAGAAGAGATACAGATTTTAGCATTTTTATAATAATAATTTTAATGAGTGCTGATATGTCTAATACAATGTCAACTATATAATAACAAATGGCGCTACCCGTTGCAGAAAACGTAGTGACATCTGTTGTCATATAGATTATAAAAATATATAGATTATATAAAGTTTTATAGACCGGTCAAATGTATATTTAATAAATGTTATGCTTATTTTATTTTATAATTATTTTAATTAGTGATATTGAAACAAATTTAGCTTCACTCGTGAACTATCGACCATAATTTGAATGTGTTTTTTTTAATTTTATTTTTCTGCGGGAGTTATGTTGAATACCGGGATGAAAACTATCCCATATGTTGCTCTAACCTCTAAGCTAACTCCATACAAAAATTCATTAATTTCTACCCGGTAGATACCGATATACAAATGATTTACTTATATCGGTTTTTTATTTTTTCCAAAAAAACTACATAGAATACCGGGATAAAAACTATCCTATATGTACCTTTGGACTATAAGCTATCACCATACTAAAATTCATTCATTTCTATCCAGTAGTTTTTGCGTGATTGACGAACAAATTAACAGACAGACAGACAGACAGACAGACAGACAGACAGACAGACAAAAATTCTACTGAGTGGATTTTTGGCCTCTGTTATCGATATATTAACGCACCCAATTAAAATTTTTCTGAAATTTTTCATGTACAGAATTGACTTTTCTACTCTTTTATTATATATAGAGATTATACACATAGTTGAAATTTGCAAGACATAGTTTAAAAGCTCTAGCTCCCTCTTCAACATATAGTATTAATTTTATGAAAAACTACATTTCTTAGAAAGTTATGGAAAAATTGTATGTTAAATATTTTCAGAGGTGTACATATGTAATTCCATCACATTGTTATGTAAATGATCTAAGTAATAATCTCATAACGGTAATGTTTCTAGTAAGTCTTGAAGAAAATGTAAAATATATTTTCTTAATGGAATTAACGTTTTCTTGAACTGAGCTGCTATGGTCTCTCGCGCTAAAGGCTTAGTGCATTCAATCAAACACGCTGTTATTTGACTTGAATTATATTAGAATGCCCAAATGTAGAAATAAATTTAATCTAAAATTTACAATTATATAAGCGAAATTGAATTGAGTAGCTTTCTTTAAAGTAAGAGCAAAAAGGAAGTCAAACATGCCGTCGACCGTTTACGGTGAAGAAGAGGGTCCCTAATCTTAACGCATACATACGGTTAATTTAACTACAAGAGATTAATATTAACAAGCGAATACACGAAGCAGAGGCCTCTCTACTGATTTTGAATGTGTAGCGAGGATAAAGTCCGGCCCCTCGCAACGGCCGGTCTTCGCGACAACATCGGACTCCCCGAATGTTACATTCACCACAGTTGTTTTATACTTAGTTACTAACAAAATGGTTATAGCGCGATGTAGAACTTGTACTGCGATTGGTCAGAAGAATTCGGTTCCAGTCATTGCACTTCAGCAGCAAAAAATGTAGCGTGCGGAGTCATTATTTGGAACGGCCACTTAGAGATATCTTACCGCATTAAGTAAAAAACTCAGCTATTTTTGCTCTTAAAATAACAATAGACGAGCAAAAGCATTAAATCTCTCTTTAATTTAATTTAAAAATATAGATTGACTTAAACTGTTAATTTCACATACAAATTGATATATAATGAAGAGATTCCAACAGGCGTCTATCTTTACACCATTGGCTTAGACTCGCGCCTGACATTTGAACTTAGACGAGTGAACTAAGGCTGTTGTAGAATATATACTTATATTTGTTAAAAGAAACAATAACTCGTCGTAAATGTATTTAAGTATTTACAATATTAATGAATCAAATAAAAATATCTTTAAAATGTTATAAAAAAACAAAAAAACTGTATCTTTATCAAAACTAGCAATCGTACTTAGATATATAAAACAAGTAGGTATAATAAATGTTCCAAAAATAAAAGATAATGATCCAAAGCTCAAGCCTTTGATATTTTACAGACAAAAGTAGAGCGACCTTTGTCACATAAATGTCAATTTTAAGCGATTTGTGGCACATAATGACAGGTCAAATAAGTGTATTTTTTCTATTCTTAGATTTAGTGTTATATATAGAAGAAAAAAATTCTTTGGACTCTTATATACGAAAATTATACGTACAGAATAAAAATTGGGCATACATTAAATTTATATGGAGAAAGCCCAATATTTTCCATAAATAAAAAATGGTATACCTTTTGCTACTTATTTTAGCGTTATCCTATGCGCTGAAATCAGAGAGAATAGGGCACCAAACGCCTGTATACTTTCGCCTCGTCCACTGTCATCAACCTCTTCATACACGCCCACCTCACTCCGGAAGGTTCTCATGTTTTCTATGTGACCTTCCTCCAGTATCGAAAGTCAACTGAGGGTCTCCCTTTACCTCTCATATATCTCACTATTGTTTCATATATAAATTATTTACATATTTCAAATATACAAACTACCATGTATTTGACAGAGCCTTTGTGTAATGTGTCAATAGAGATAACTAGTATACCTAATTGTAAGAATAAAAAATAAAAAGCGGCTACTAGTTTTTCCGCATGACATGGTATTCCGGACCTGCCGTCAAAACACTCCGTTCTCCACTTACAGCCTGAAATCAAGACGTTACGTATAGAGTGGTGGAACACAGCGCCATGCTTTGCCTATTTACCAGAGCAGAGAAGTAAAAATAATATATAATCTTTTCCCAAATAGTAATCGAACCTGCAACCAATCGTATTTACAATCACAAGTTGTGCCACTACGCCACGAAGATCTCAAAAAGAATATATTTTCTTAAAAACAAGTTATATGTTACTTAATTTACTTTTAATAAAGTTGTAAAACAAAAAAAATTAAATAGTACTCTGAAAAAGTAAAAGAACATTTTGATGAATATATTTCGCTAAAAGTATGAACAAAAGCTTTCGCAAAAATTAAATCACGTTTTATAGAAATCTCAGGTCTTATAATCAACGTGTTTTCTTTCTTTTGTATTAAATTCATATCCGACGGGAACACCCTTTTCAATCTCTTCTTTTGGATATCTTACTCGCGTATTACATTTTGTTTTTCTGAAACCTCTGTCTGTTTTAGGACTAGGATACACTATAGTACGGTTAATATATTTTTAAAATGTAATTTATGTACATATATTATGTACAGTGTACATAGATTTAAAACTGAGCAATATTTCTGCAGGATTGCCAGAAAAGTCACAAATATTATAAGTTCTTTTAATTATTGTTTTTGTTTATTTACGTATTAATATGAAAACCAATCTTCGATATTTTGTCTGTTTTTTAGCAAAAAAATATGCTACGATGCCTCATTTTTGGAAAACGATATCGGACTCAACTAAATTTTTGATATATCGAGAAGTGGAGAAAAATTATATTTTTCATATATGCTACATGTAAATACAAAAACATATATGTACATAATACATATATGTATAAGTACATACACAAGGTATCTCTAGAGAGTGGGATGGCGTCTGACTGTAATCTATTGATTGAGAGTTCGATTTCTAGTCGAGGAAATTAATAATGATTACATTTGAAATATTTTCATTTCTTCACATTCGCTTTTGCATAAAGCGAGGTTTGATCTAAAATAGTCTCAATATAGTAAATTCAAAGAAGAAAGATGTAGTAATTTAAATCAACATTATATGCGGCTCATATGTATGCATAAGGTAACATAATAGAAAAAGGAAAACAATGGGAATACAGAAAATACAAAAAGTGTCAATTACTTGTTCGAGAACCTTTTCAATTCTATCGGAAGTATAACAGGAATAGTTTTTAAAAGCAATTCTATATTTATAAATATATTTTGTTTTATTTAGCTGTAGGCAGGTATAGGAACCGTAGTGTCAAGCCACTCCATTCTCAAATTTGGAACATAGTGTGCTAAGTGGCGGAACTTAACGACAAAATTTGTGTTGTTCAGGAGAGTGGTCAAAAGATTTTTTTTTTCAATATAACCATTTACCCAATTAGGAATCGAACCTACTACCAATCCCGTTTACAGTCAATCTCTGTGTCCCGCGCACAGCAGGGTAGGCAAAGGGAACCTAGTGTTAAGACACTCCGTTCCCCACTTTCCACCGAATTCGAAGCCATTGCGTGTTAAGTGGCGGAGCTTAACGCCGCGTTTTGCCTCGATACCTGAGCGAAGAAAATGTAAATATTAAATATTTCCACTCTTCGAATGGGAATCGAACTAACAACCAGTCCTTTACAGTCACACGATCGTGCCTCTGCGCCACCACTAGCCCCAATACACATAAGTGTAAAAAATATATACAAAAAATGTAAAACATATACATATAATTAAGAAATGTAACTATACATTTTTATGTAACGTAAATAAAAACGAATGAAATGAAAAGACGCTTGAAGTGAAAAGATTTATCCGAGTTATTCACCCTTGAATAAAAGTACGAGCAATTCATTCGGTTTGCTGAATTTTGTTTTATTAATTTTCAATATATTTAAGTAGAAGGTTTAAGTATATTAGGGTTTGTAATTTCGAAATCTTTATAAGGCAACTTAATGCTCATACAAACTAATTAGGGAGCTTTGCTTGTATTAGATTTTTGTTTGATTACAATACATTTTTAGATACCAGCGTACAGAAGCGACAGAAGACAGCGTTTGATACGCCGTGGTTGCGGTTTCGATTCTGACTGGAGGAAATGATTATATATTTTTCCCAGATTTGGTATAAGACAAAGCGTGGCTTTAAGCTCCGCAAGTCAAATAAAATCAGCAATCCGCAAAAAAATAAGGGAAGGGAGGAGTACCTGAACACTACTCTCACTACTATCTTTGACTACTCAACTATAAGAATAAATAAATGAAGCTATTTGTAGGTAGGTTTAAGGTTATTTAATGTGCATACAAAAAAACAGAAGCTTTTACTTTATATTTGATTTGTGTTTTATTAAAAGAAATTATAATGAATTTTCACTAATATTAGTATAAAAAATGTACTAAAACTATGTTATGTAAAAGACATTTAGAAAACGTATAAAAATTTAAACGCAGCGGAATTCGAACCCACGCCTCCTGAATACTGCTCAGGCGCTCTCACCGCTGATGCGATGCAACAAATTTTTATACATACGTTTTCTAAATGTCTTTTTCAATTTTCCTAAGTGGAATAATACTTTAAAAATGTTTAAAAGTATGTTATGTAATTTAACCTTGTTTAATTTATAAAATCTAGTTAGGTTTAAATTACTTGTACAATATTTAAAATCGTAGTATTTTACCCGCAATGGGATTTCAACCCAAGCGCTACTAACTAGGTCATTTCACTTTTCTATACCTAATACAAATTACCTAAAATAACTTGATTAGGCTAGTTTTATAGTATTTGTTAAATATTATTCAATATTGAGACCACCATGATATAGACCATTGAGGCGCAGCGATACGTCTGACTGTTAATATGATAAGGTGCGGGTTCGATTCTCACCCAGGGTAGATGGGAGGTGATATTTAAACTATTATCATATTTACCAGTACTCTGGCACAGAAAATAAAAAGTGATTTTTAGTTCCACCACTCAACATGCCTTCGTCTCGTGAAGAATAGAATGACTTGATTCACTCTGCCTACCCTTACCATATATAACTTAATTAATATATTCTGTTCAATTTTTAATAGTGATTAGACAACTAAGGTAAAGTAAGATTTTAATAATAATAACTGATATTTTATTTTCATACATGACATGGGTATACAATAAAGAATATTTTTTATCTATATTCTTATTGTACATCCAAAAATTACAAAGAAATAAATAATAAAAAAAAAGCACAAGAAGTACATATTTATCATTTCATCAAATTATATTAATATCCATAATTTAGAAAACAAAGCAGTTCAAAATGAGAAACGGAGTGTCTTAACACTAGGTTCCATTTGTCTATCTTGCCGTGTGCGGGATACAGCGTAAAGAAAAAACAAAAATCAGTACTTTTGCCTAAATTTACACACAACGCCATATATAATGGCTTTACATAGCTCAATAATTATCTTCAAAGTGAATTCTCCTTCGTTTTACAATCGACAAACACAGCTTCAGCTCACGCTGTGTCATTTGTTGAACAAAGGACGTTCTCTTATGTAGCACGAGAGACGCCTGAAGGAAATTACATATTGTACGTTGTCTTCTATTAATTAAGATTAGATTTAGCTAATGGTTTGTTTATAGCGATAATTACTACATTCACATGTTTATCCACATATCAGGTCGCGGAAAAACTAGTGACAAGACACTCCGTTTCCCATTTTTTGTTTCGCGCTTTGTCTTGTTTGTTAACCAAAGTGGAAATATGAAAATAATTAAGTTATTATTAACGCCCACGTTAATAATAACTTAATTATTTTCTTATTTCCATGGCCCCAGACAGACGTGGCGCAGAGGCACACAGTGTATATAAAGCGACTGGTTGTGGGTTAGATTCCCAATGAAGGAGTGGAAATATTTAATATTTCAATTTTCTTCGCTCTGGTGTCAATTCAAAGCGCGACGTTAAGTTCCGACACTTAACACGTAATACCCCCGATTTCAGCGGAAAGTGGAGAACGGAGAATCTTAACACTAGGTTGCCTCTGCATACACTGCTGTATGCAGAATACAGGATGAAGCTAAAAAAAAATATTAAAATTATACCAATAGGGAATCGAACTCGTAATCCATCATGTATACAGTCAGACGCTATCACACTACGCTGCAATAGCAAAACAACATTAGATAAGAACGCAAATTTTGAAGAATTTATTGATGGTTAAAATAAAACTTTCAAAGTAAATTTAAATTGAAATAGAGTTGCCTTTGGTTATGTTTTGCTCATAAAAAATGAAATGAAAACAGAATTAATTATGTATTTTTAAAAAAAAACTAGACGTCAGAATTAAGGTTGTTTTTGCATTTTATTCCATTTGCAAATTCACTTAGCTCTTCACGGACTCCACTTAAATATTTAAAAAGTTTAGAATATAAAGGATTTTGACATTTTTCATACTTGCAATTCTCTCAAGGAAAATTTAAACGCCTTATGAAAAATGTCAGTCAGTTTTCTATTTCATGTTTTTGTTCCTTCCTCTTATGAATATTTATAACATTGTTTTTAATTCTGTCATTTAAGTAAGTTTAGAGAGCGTAATGGCCCAATTTCTGCTTTTTAAAATCTTAATATTTATTAGACTCAATTATAATTTTCATTTTATAGGCGTTCCAAATATAATGGTAATGTTATTTTTTTTACCTTTACGGTGTACTTCTAATGTTCAGAAAGAGCGGAGCGCTAAACGCTACGGCCCCTGCATACTTTTTGCGTCGCGTCCACTATTATCAATTTCTTCATACACGCCCTCCAGGGGATCCTCATGCATTTTATAGGTACTGTGTACGGCCACCTTCTAATTCTTTTGACACAACCGATTCAGACAGCCAGATTCCGTCCCACTGCGCCACGAATGCCTCAAATTTTAATTATAATTTTATCTTAGTTATAACATAAAGGCTAAAATATTGTTATATCAAAGATATTTTTAAATAATTTAGATCTTTGGCCTTAACTAATAATTATATCTTGTATCTTTGGAGTAAAAGACCATCCACTTAGGAAGTTTACTGTCTTGTCGGAACGTCTCACTTGACCCGCCCTATGTCACGAAACTACTCAAGCGCTTGAAAGGATACAAGAACCTTTCTTATGTTACTAAGGTCACAAGCATTACACTTGTAATATATTTAGCATTTAAGATTGCAAAGAAAAAACATACACAAACTATGCTTAAATATCGACTTAATAATAATGTACCAGTATTTACATTTTTTTTTTGAAATAATAATTGAGGCCACCGTTGCGTAGTGTGAGTGATCTGTGAAATACCATCAGGTGGGTATTGAATTCCCAATTTGAGGAATGATCATATTTCTTTCTTAGTTTCACGCTGTATCCCGTACATAGCAGGGTAGGTAGAGGGAACCTAATGTCAAGACACTCCATTCCCCGCTTTCCGCTGTATTCGGAGGCATTGCGTGTTAAGTGGCGGAACTTAACACCGCGCTTTGCCTCTGATACCAGAGCATAGAATATATCTCCACTCTTCGAGTGAGAATCGAACCCATAACCAGTCGTTTACAGTCACACGTTCAGTACAGTCACACGTTCGGGCCACTGTGTCACAACTGGCTTCAAAAATCATCTTTTAATTTTCAATTCTACGCTCCGGTACCTAAGACAACATGTCTCGAATTCAGTTGTAATTTGGAGAATGGAGTGTCTTAATACTAGGTTACATGTGACTACCCTGCTTTGAATTAGCCGGAAAAAGTGTTCTTTTTTTTTAATTTACATATATCAATAAAAATACACAGTCATAATAAGAACAATACTTTTAAAAAAAGTTAATACCTTATTTGTAAAAAAATCTGCGTAAAAGCTGTTTATTTTATATAAAAAGCACAAGAGAGTGTACAAAAATTGGACCTCCAATAAGCAATGAGAGCAATGTACGAGTACTCCAATATCCCATATAGTTTTCAGAACTGCAATAATAACTACAAAGTCGTTTGCAGGCGTTCAAGCCCCGAAAGCCTCTTTCAATTTTCAGCCGAGAACTTACGGCAGTTTATTGTAGAGCGTGGTGAAGCTCACACGTGTTGTGAACACTGTGCTACAAAAATACGTAATTGTGAACTTTTTACATCAAAATGTGTCTAATAAAAGTATTGATAAACTAAAATTTTAAATAAAAATGTTTTTTATAAGAACTTTAGAAGATTTTTAATTTTTTACGTGTGTGCCGGTGTGATAATAAAGTTTGCCTGTAATAATGTTGTGTGTGTTCTGAGTGTGCCGGAATTAACCCCATTTTATGTGAGTTGTTTTTGAAGCTTATACGTTGATCGATATGTTATCAATTTACCGTGTCATTAGAGAATTCTGATATTGCATTAAAAACCTGTAAATGTTTTTATATAATAACATACCATACAAAATATGTACAAAAGCACTTATTAATTTCACTCCTTGCTTATTGTTAGATATATGTAGTATTATTAGATAAAAAGACATTCAATTATTTATTCTATTAATTTCTGCACTCGGGTACCAAAAACGTCTCAGTCTCAGAAATGTCTCAGTTTTTGACGGAAAGTGGAAAATAAAGTGTCTTGATTCCATGTACACGTAACTACAGAAAGTAAGAATCTGTTTTTATAATTCTTTTTATTGGTCAAAAGTGTATTTCGTTGTGGTTTAACTCTCCTGGGCTATTTGTAGTAGACCTCTGTAATTTGGTAGGGATATCGAGCACAGTGTCTTGTATACTGTGAAGTTTTTTGGTGACAATTGTAATCGTAGTTTTTGAATAAATGGTAATTAAATGGTCAAAAAGTGCCAATAGACTTAGGCTATGGGACGTTAAGTGTTATGTTAGTGTTAAGTGCTTGCTTTGAAAACTTTTTAACATGTAATAACATTAAATATATACTTCGCTCAGCTCTTCCCGCCATGCAGAGCAAAGAGGTGGTTCCTAGTTTAAATACCTACTATGAAGAATCTACTAATATAAAATAAACGAATATATTATTTCTACTTAGCTTTCTAATTTGACGAATATTAAACATATATATGTTTAATTAATTGTTATAAGCCCCAAAGGTGTATGTTATTTTTAGAAATAAACACAAATTCGTGATAAAGCATCACCCTTAGCTAATTATGTGATAAAGTTGTGATATTTTAATACCAAGCGTGTGCCGTAAATGACTCACGCTTAAAAAGTTCACGTCACGAAACTTTTTCCGTAACCTATTGCGGTTGAAGCCCTTAATTGACCGTTACAAAGTTTCATACATATAGTTTATATATTATATTATTGGCCAGTCATAGCGTAGTGGCACAGACGTGTGACTTAAAACAACTGGTTGTGAGTTCAATTCTCACTTGAGGAGTGGAAATACTTAATATTTCCTTTTTCTTAAGAGCGTCGTTTAGTTCCGCCACTTAACACGCAATGCCTCCAAAATTCGGCGGAAAATGGGGAGCGGAGTCTCTTAACACTAGGTTCCCTTTGCCTACCCTGATGTGTGCGGGATACAGCGTGAAGCTAAAAAAATAAATTTATTACCGTTTTACACATTCTCCCGCATAACAGGTTAGTCCGAGGGAACCTAGTGTCAAAACACTCTGATCATCACTTTACACCGGAGACATTACATGTTAAGGTACAAAATTCATCGCCGCTCCTTGTTTTTTGTATTAATACTCTTATATGACCATCTCCCCGAGTGGGAATAGAACCAATAAACATCGTGTTTACAATCAGACACTGTCCAACTGCGTCACGACGACCAAATATTATTATTTTTTTACACTTTTTAAAATATAAATATAACATTTTTTAATGAAAATTAAATTATATAAACAGTTCGCTTTAAACATATTTCTTAGCTTAAGCACTTCTAAAGCTAAATTGATAAAATGCAATTAACGCAATGTAATTAAGAACATTTTTTTTACTTTATGTAGGTACTCATTAGCAAGCTTTGTGTAAATCATATCTTGATTATTAACTAAATATTAATTAAATATTTTGAATAAACAACATTTTTCGGAAAGATAATTGAACTCATAACAATCGCGTATATTGTCAACCACTTAGCCCAGTGCGCTAAGATGGCAAATATATTTCACTCAATGTATATTTTTTTTTCAACTACTCACTTTTTCTTGTACAGCAGTGTACGCAAAGATACCTTTTTTTACGTCTTCGTAACGTCAGGAAATCCGTTATGGACCCGCCCGAGGTGGACCCGGGATGCGGTATCCGTTGCGGACACGTTGCGGACCCACATAAGTGGGACTCCGGTTCGGCAAGATGGTAGGCCTCCGTTTATCCAACCCTAACGGTGCTCCTCTCCCGTCACTAGCTCAGGTCTCGAGTAGTGCCCCAATTGTCCGTGGACCTGAGCAGTAACGCAAAGAGACCTACGGTCAAGACACTCCGTTTTCCACTTCTCAACTTACCTAAAACAAGCTGAGTAGAAGAACTTAACTAAGCTATTCAGAAAAAGGAAAATGAATATAATTTAATATTAACTTGTTCAATCCTCCGAGAGGGAATCGAACCCACAACCATCAAAAGCTATCTAATTGCTACACAAATATCTCTACAGAATCCAAGTTACATATTATATGTAAGGCAAAAGCAAATCATATACTCGTATAATCATAGTATAAAAAAATAGGAGCTTCCGTTGTTCAAGTAGGAACAAGTAGAAACTTTAACACACGAATGAAATATTAAAAAAGTTCAAAACTTTCCGTCAACCATCTATCTAATACGTTGTACTGTGTGCCGTGGTATCGACCGCCCTCCCTCGTCTACCCTTAGAATAATATTGACCCATTTCTCTGCCGCTATATTATTCAAAATTTGTCACTAATTGTAGATTACAGTGTGGGAAACTAATTTCAAGAGGTATGTGTTAATTTGTAGGTATAATATGAATATAATATATATGGTACGTCATAATTCAAACATTAAACTTTAATATGGCCAATTTACTCAAAACTTTATTTGGTTAAGCGGATATTAATTTAATTTTTATAATTAAGCTTAAATATTATTTTTTTTCAAGTATTAGGAAATCAATTTTAGTACTTTAAAAGGATTCTAAGAAAAAACTGCTGCAAACTGCAAATTGTGTAGCGAAATTTAACGCCGCCCTGTGTTTTAGGTACCGTAGCGAATAAAGAAAATAATATGCAATCATAACCATCGTGTTTACAGCCAAAAAAATATCCCACTGAACCACGATAGACAAATTCACTTGCCTAAAAGATTCTGAGGTTTTATTAAAAAAGTTTTTTTCTAATTAATGCTTTGACTTGTAATAAATTTAAGTTATTTAGTACGTAGTGTTGATATGCTATGATGTTATTTTTTTATAGTCTTAACACGCTGAACGCATTATACTGCGGTAAAATCATGAGCAATGTTTAATATTAATCATATCAAATTAATTTGATAAAGATATTTAAAGAAAATGTATAAAAATTTGAACGCAGCGGGATTGGTTTTTCAATTTCCCTAAGTGTGGAATAACACTTTAAAATGTTTAAAAGTATCAAATTAATTTGTTTTAAAATTATAATTAATTTATATAAATTTCTATGTACAAGGCAAAGGGTGTTTCAATTAAAACACTATCTTTCAAGACTAATAGATTATATTTCCTAATAAGTATTAAAGGTAATGAATACTCCTACGTATATACATCATACGTATTTATATAGCTTCAAACAAAAACTCACAATAGTACAATAACAGTATTACGTTTGAAAAAGCTTATATCGACCGCGTGTCGGTCACTGCCTCTACCGGCATAATATTGATTATGTTTTCCGTCATGTCATGTTAGGAGTGTAATTATTGTTACAAGGTCGCTCGTTTCTTTATTTTACAAATCGACTATGTATTTTTAGGTATTTATTTAATATGAAATGCTATTTATTAATAAGTGTTGCTATGGAAACTAAGAAGTAACTGTTATTATATTTATTTTTTTAACTTCTCGCTGTATCCCGCACACAGCAGGGTAGGCAGAGGGAACCTAGTGTCAAGACACTCCGTTCTCCACTTTCCGCTGAATTCGAAGGCATTGCGTGTTAAGTGGCGGAACTTAACGCCGTGCTCTTGCTTCTGATACAAGAGCGAAGGAAATGGAAACATTAAATATTTCGATCGGAATCGAACCCACAGTCATACGTTCGTGCCACTGCGCCACGACTGGCCCCAAACTGTTATTATATGTAGTATGTTTTTTATTTATTATTTATTTTCCTAACCTAAGCTTACCTAAGGTTATTATTTAACAGAGAGAAAGAGAGAGATGTGGTTAAAAAAAATTTAAGTTTTGTTCATTCTACAGACTTTGTATTTGGAGAGTGAAGAAATTCACGTTTTTCTGACTTAGGGAACTTTGGGAATACGTTTTTTCTTAATTGTCGTGTTACTTCAGTTCTTTTCTTATAAAGCGAACGTAAAGAAGTTGAGCACAATTCATAATAATGTCAGTTCACTAAGGTTGTATGGACAATACTCTTAATTTATCTATTTCATAATTAGACCAAAGCATGAAAGTATAAATTAAATAAAAATAAGCATTAAATTCAATTAAATAAAACATAAGAGATTTATTTTAACAATTTTGAATAAAAAATATTATAAATAAAAAATGTATATAAAATTATCTTTCGTTTTAATTGGTTGCTTGTATTCTGTTCTGAACTAAAAGTGCTCTTCGAAATCTGATTGGACGACAAAAAATACAAGCAAAATTTCAACATAACAAAATGAATTTAAATTTTAACTCTATATATATAACTTAAATTTTGTTCTTGAAAGCATAATTACAAACTTCGCGCGCCGAACGTGCCACTAGAATACAATACACAAGTCACTTAGCCAATGTCATGTTATATGAAGAATACACGAAAGATTGGTCTGTAAAAACCCAAGTTTCATCTTTAGCTGATTGACGATGATAACATATAAAAAAATGTGGAAAAAATGATATTTTTGTTTAAAACATCTGTCATTAATTATTTTTTTATTTTAATTAATTATGTATGTGGTAATTGTTTGAGACCATCGTGGCGTAGTGGAACAGCGTCTAACTTCAATCACGATTGCTCAGGAGGTCGATTCCTACTTGGTGTAAAAGCCACTTTGGTTCCTAAGACAAAGCGCGGGGTTGAGTTTCATAGAAGGTGAGGAACGGAGTATGATGACACTAGTCTCTGTCTGACTATCCTAATATTACTGACTTCAAAAATCGTGAAGCCACAATTAACATCTATGTTTTAAAGACAAATTACATATTTTTAGATCTTAAGTAATTACCTACTGCACGATCATAATTTAAACATTTAATGCATAAAATTATACCATCAAAGTTCTCAGGTAACTTTAATTAACTCTAGCTTTCAATTAGTTTTGTCAGTGGACAGATTATTAAACCAAATTTTATTATATTAAAAGAGCATTCGGCATCATAAAAAGAAATTCGCTGAATCTTTTTGATGAAAACTAGGTTTTACAGAAATTTCAGCCCAAATTCTTTCCCTTTGTTCCTATACTTTGGTTTACGTGGTTTATTGTGGTGTATTGTATTTCGTGACGAATAAAATTGGAGCGAAAAGTGACAAAGCATGATATACGAGTATATCCAACATGTTGGTTGTATAACCGCGGGACTCTCGAACGGTATTCCGTAACTAGTTTTGACGTTTGGATGTTTGATGTTATTTATTTAGGTAATCTCGGTCTATATTTCGTTACTAAAATTATTTTCTTTTTAATATTATTATATTATATCTTATTTGCTTCGCATGTGTATTTATTCATGTAGTATTAATATAATAGTGTAAGAAAATATTACAAAGCTATTTTGGACCACTTTTTGTTACTCCAAATGCAAGAAATAATAATGAGAATTCATTAGTTTTTAATCAATTAGATATTACAGAATCAAATAGTAAATAAGACAATTCAGTACCTATATAGTAAAATACAATTTAAATTTCATGAACATAAATATACTATACTATATATTTAAACGTGCGATTGACGATTGTGCTTATAAGTTAAGCTATGCTCACGCTTTGCACCATTAATTTAAATATTATAACATACTTTAAAAACTGTTAGACATCAGAATGTGATTTAAAGTTAAAGCCTATATGATATCTTTTTTAAATTAAGTATACAATCATACTTAATATACAATTTAGTATATAAGCATATTTGTAGGTTTTTTTTTCAAATCATATTCAAGGAAAAAAAAGGATACGAGACCGGGTGTCTGTAGTGTTTAAGATTTTTTTTCTTTTCTTTTACCGTCACACTGTATCCCATATGTATGTGTAAAATCATATTTTATTTTAAACTTTACCCTTTAATTAACATAGCAGCACAGGCAGAAAGAATTTAGTATTATGACACTATTCTCCACTTTCAGCCCGAATTCGAAAAAAATAAGAATTGAAATGGTAACGTTACCAAAACAAGGAAATTAAAATTATTTAAATTTAAATGATTAAATTTAGAAATAACAAGAAATATGATGACATATTATTTGTTCTAGTCAAATTAAGCGATTTATAATACAAAATATTATTAAGTAACAAAATATTATAATATCTTCTATTATAAAGAAAATAATATTAAATTATAAGGTTATAATATTCCTACATTCAATCAACAAATTACTAACGCAAAGCAAATAAAAACACACAAACTTTTATCTTGATTAGAACCCACGGCGGACATTTATGGTACTTGAGGGATTACACGTCGACTCTAACTTATCTGAGTTCCAGTCATAATAGTTTATAGTAATGCTGGCTATCTCGGCAGTGGCTTTAAATATACAAAGGAAAATCTTATTGTGTGTATTCTTTTGAATTTTCCATGTTTTTACATTATATTAAGAGTTAAATACAAAACAGGTAGGTTACTTTTTTTTATAAGTCAACAATGCAATTGAAGAAGTTTTTTAGCTTCACGTTTTATCTCGCATAATAAGGTAGTGTCAGGAAACTTCATTTTTTCACATTAATTCCAGATAGTTAGGATAAGTGACTGGACTCAATGCCGTGCTTTCTTGTTAAGCAGGCCGGAGTAAAAAATAACAATTTGTTCTTAACCATTCCTTCTAGTGGGAACGAATCCACAATCTCGTAGCCAATCAAACGCTGTCCCGCTGCAGTACGAAGCCATTTTTATAAATTTTCGAATATAAATTATATACATTTTGTAAAAACTGTCTTTTCATCTTAAATGTGAAAATAAAATTAAATCTATCTATGAGTATGTTAGAGAAATAATGCTGTTACATATTTTCTATTTGTTATTCAGAAGGGGGAAAGAAAAATGTTTCTAGTTCATATATATTTTTTCAAAGCAGTATTTAAATATACCACCAGAAAAGGGTTTATTAAATTGCAAATAGGTAGGCATATACTATATTACATAAAAAAATAAAAGTAACTAAAATGGTACTAAAACTAAAAGTTAAACAATATTTTGTGTCTCAAGTTTAAGATAAATAATACCTATTACTACTTTATTATTATCAAGCATATATCATTTAAAACTGTTTTTCTGTTGATCGATCACCTTTTTCATTAAAAGATCGATATAAGCCATCAACGTGGAAATGGTCTTTGATTTCCTTTCATTTGTTTACTTTATCGGAGAAACGAATAGGGCCAGAGATCACGCGATCCTATTTAAACTATGCCGCAACCAGCACTCCAATTTACGTAAAAACAAGAAAATAATGGCACCGCTGATTGTACAAGAAATGTAAGGACGATTTTGAAATCCTAATTTTCTTCTCTTCACGATCAGAGTGTACTTTCAAAGTTTTAATACGTTTTCTTATATTGTTCCTGAAAAAAAAGCAATGAGTCACTTCTCTAAATAATTTCTACTGTCTACAATCAATTGCGAAGAATGGAGTGTCTTGACATTAGGTTCTCTCTGACTATTCTGAGGGAGACCATACTACTATAGAGACTATACTTCTAAAAGTGTGCAACTACAATGATTTTCTTTTAAAATATGCTAACTTCTGTTAGCAGATTTAAGCGTGATTATATTTTTTTCTCATATTATTGTACGATACATTACACCTTACAAACTTAATTTAAAATAAATTTGTAATAGCTCATTGGTTATTCATTGATAGTAACATGAAATTCCAATAAATCAAAGCAATTACTCGGGTTTGTGTCTGCTGTCAGGAGCGCTCAGGCGGCAAAATGGATTAGTAATTTGCACATCGGATTTCCATACAGCTTATGTGGTCTGAGGTCTTATATTTGGCTATCATATTATAATGGATTATCTATAGAGAACTACTGATACAAGACATATTTGAATTAATATATACCAAATCACATATTTATAAAAGTATAATAATATATAAAAAAAAACATATAAGAATTAAATCTAAAAAAATAATACACACATACGAAGCAAACAACGTGTCATAAATAAACATGCAAATTTCTATACGCCTGTACTATATATTAGAGTGAAGTGCAGGCAGTAGGCATGGTATCAATTCGAAATCATGATCCAGCAGCAGTCGACCTATATTCTAAGTTTATTTGTAGAACAGCCAAATATGAATAAACCAGGTGACTACAAAAAAAAAGTTTATAGACGATTATAATAATACTAGCGGCACGCTCGCGGCTTCGCCGCGTGCCCCTGGACTTCATAACTGTTTCGTTATATTGCAAATTCATTCCTTCGAGCGAGAATCGAACATACAGTCAATCATGTATACAGTGACGTGCTGTTCCACTACACCACGATGGCCTTATAATATTCTTAATATTTCATAAAATCAAAAGTAGTTGCAGAAAATAACTGATTTTAAAATATACCATCACTTTTATATAATTCATTGGCTATGGGTAGGTATATCTATGATTGTACTTTAATCAGTTTTAGTGCTCATTCATTTCGCAATAATAAGCAAATAGCTCTCAGTTCAATTGCTAATGCATTTGCGTCGCGTGGTTAGCGGATGCGAGTTGGAAATTAAATAACAGTTTTATTAAAATGTGAGAATAAATTCGTTTTCAACCGCTATGACTGATTTAATTATCGATTTAACAAATATTTGCGACTATCACATTGCACTGGCATAACGTTTGACTGCTAACGAGATTGGTTGCAGGTTCGATCTCCATTCGGAGGAATTAAGATTGTATTTAAATTATTAAGAGATAACTGTTCTAATAAAACAAAAAAATCTGTCTTCAGTACTTCTGTCATTTAAATACTTTTAAAAATTTTTAAAGTGTTATTTTCTTTTTTTTTCTTTTTTCCCGCTGTATCCCGCACACAGCAGGGTAGGCAGAGGGAACCTAGTGTTAAGACACTCCGTTCCCCACTTTCCGCCGAATTCGGAGGCTAGCGTGTTAAGTGGCGGAACTTAACGCCGCGCTTTACCTCGACGCCAGAGCGAAGAAAATGGAAATATAATTTTCACTCCTCGAGTGGGAATCGAACCCACAACCAGTCGTTTACAGTCACACGCTTGTGCCACTGGGCCACAACTGGCCACAAGTCCTATTCCACACTTAGGAAAATTGAAAAAGTCATTTGGAAACGTATAAAAATTTGAACGCATAGCTCAATGGTAAGAGTGCCTGGACGCTGCGTTCAAATTTTTATACGTTTTCCAAATGTTTTTTTCGTTCAAACGTTGATTTGTCCTACATATCAAAGCGGAGATATATAAATAATTTAAATATACAAAATCTTCCTCCGTGCGGAAAGCTAATCCACAATTACGTACTCGCTTTTCGCGTACAGACACATGTTGTTACACTGCACCATGAAGGCCAGGAAATGTCAAATTTGAAAAATATATTTTGAACGTCAATTTCTATATTTATTTTATGACTTTATACGAAATATTTTTTACGAAAATTAAAAATAAAGTAATAATCCAAATTACTATTAAATTTATTTATATTATATTAAATAAATTGTAACAAGATATCATCTTTTTAAATGATGTAATATTAAAGATATTTAAAACTTAATTCTTATTATTATTCAGGGAGTAGATATTAGAACAAACTGTTTGATCACAGGAAAGAATATACTAGTGTAATATTTATATAACGATCAGAAATTCGATTCCGATATCAATCTCTGGGGATGTTCAGAGCAGTTAATATTGTAACTAGGAATCTATTTTATCAATCTAAACAAATAATCTCACTCACACTTAGATTCACCATTCGCCCACGTCTTACTAAATTGCGTTATACAGCTGAAAATTCAAAGGAAAAAGTAATAAAATTTTAAAAGCAGGCCTTAAGCATTACGGCAAACGTCCCTGAAAAGAGGTGTTTTGCTAAACAGTTTCCTTAACCCTTCCAACGAGATAAATTTCAGTATCTCATTATTATGCTGCGTAATGTCCTGTGAAATACGACTTACAGGCTTTCTTCATAAATTGAGGGGACCGAAATAGCTGATGTTTATGTTTACAAGCTGTGAAAATGTCAATGGGAGGTTATTTAGAATGAGTAGACGATAAATTAACGCAGTAAAGAAAAACCCTTTTACACGATTGTTGTGGAATTAGAGTAAAAATGTTTGGAACGTTGTATTAAGTTTTTTTTAACATTTTAAAATGTTATTAGTGTTTATTAATGTGACTTGGAAGGAAATTGATAAAGATATTTTTAGAATAAGTGTAAAAAGCACAACGTGGGATGCGTTTCGCTCACCAGAATGCATAACTTAGCGGTCAAAACGCTTAGACGGTTTCCAAGAGGCACGTATTCGAGTCTCGGTGTGTTCGAATTATTATATGATTTTTAAAATATGGAGATTGTTATAAAATCCTTGTTTGGCATAGCATAGTTCACTGTTTAGTCAATTTTTTTTAAATATTTAAGGATTTCATTTAACTGTATTGTAAAGGGTCGTTTTAAAATTAGTAAAAATGTCTAATTAATGAAGTTTTTTTTAATCTTACGTTTAAACAAATAATGCAATAAGTTTACAGTATTGACTTTGTAGTTCAATATTTTCGTCAATATCAAAAACAGTATGAAGTGTCAGTGACGAATCTGTCATTAAGTTTACTTTTTACATACTACCAAAAGGTGTGGGTTTGAATCTCGCTGGGTTTAAATTTTTAATTGTTTCTTAAAAATGTTTTCATTTTAGAAACGTGTGACTTCTTCATTTTAAGAAAGTTTCATATTTTTTATAAAAAAATTAACCTCCAAAATAATGACAACAATACTTTCAGCTTCAACCAATACACGTCAAAGAATGAACATTAACTTAACAAAGGCGTCATAATAAAAGCTCTTAAGTTTTAAAAGTTTAATTAAGCTCAGCTATGCAACATGTTAATACGTAAAACAAAGTCAAATAACTTTCAAGACTAGCAACCCGCTCGCGGCTTCGCTTGCATAAATTAAAGTCTCGGCCAAATAATTAATTATTTAATAACAATTTTGTCGAATAAGATTGAAATTGTTATATTTTTTTAAATTTTTGATGTATTATATAATTTAAGACTTAAAAACTATGTTATTAACATTACTTCACCATCCCATTAGAAATGTCGCAGCAATGATTAACGTATGTACAATCAATTCTATTACATATCATATGTAAGATGCTGTTGGTGCTGCTCCGAAGTCTTTTTATTAATGAGCCACACTTTTTGCGCATAGTAGCGAAGAATCAGTTAACCCGCGTTGCCGCGAACATTGGGTTTTAGGTTCGAAAAGTAAAGATACTAAGCTTTTCTCTACTTTAATATGTCTTAAAGACGCAAAGCTAAAAAAGTTTTTTCATAAATATACTTAGATGTGTTTGAATAAGAAATGTTGATACGAAATTGAAATTATTCTGATTCAAAAGCTTTTGCTGATCCTCGTATATTTAAACCATCCTCTCGTTAAAAGTTTTCAAATACTCCTATGATAAAAGTTATGCTTTTGTTTGGGTGAAAACAAGATTACAAATTTTTATGTTGTTTGAAAACTAAATTGTTTTATGTTATTCATTACATTTAATACTTTTTCATATATATGTCTATAGGTTATTTAGTGTTATAGTATCTATGCAAGCATATGTAATTTATTACTTCTATGAGAAGAAAAGCAAACTAGTATTACATCACACCGTTACGTACTTTGTATCTGCGTGGGATGTGCGTAGTATGAATATCCCGTATATTATTGGTATTCGAAAACACAATTTTAGAAAACCCGACGTTTCGAACACTTTACATTGGTCCGTAGTCACAGGTAAATGGTGGTGGTATTTGTTTTTCAGTTGATACAATTATTACATCAAAATTCCCCCAACGATTTCTTAGTTGCTTCGCTTACTGCCGGGAATTCTTGCAAAATGAGCTGACCGTCCTGCCTTCTGGTGTGATGAGATTGATACTGGTTTTTAGCATTGGGTCTCAGGTGTTAGAAAATATCAAGAACAGCTAACAAAATATACATTCATTTAATCATCTATTAAAATGACATTCGTTAATTTTAAGTTACCACGTCATGCTGAATGACGGACGGAGGGTTAAATAAAGGATTAAAATGGTTTTCAACTAAATGTAATCTATATACTTTTAAATGATACACGGTCTCATATAAATATAATGTACAGCCACATTAAAAACATTAGCATATGGTTTTAAAGGACATAGTGATTGGCTAGGCTCAAGATAAACAAAAATTCAAGAATGCATTAACATATGTATCTTGAGATACATAAGTATATAAATTAGTTTCCACAACTTTTATGTATGAAACTAACATATATTTTTTTCCTTTGTAAAACTTTTATTTCTTAAAAAATATGACTAAAAACATGAATAAGTCGTAGTGTCGCTGAAAGATTAATCGATTCTTTGCCTTGTGCGTTGATATCGATTAGTTTATTTGAGGCCGGTGACCCGCGACGATCAATACGCTTGTAGTAATTTGTTCAAGTTTTCATAATGTAACTATTTAGTAGTTTGATAACAATATCTTTTGGGCTCAGTTAGCCTTTCGCCTTTTACTTTAAAGATTTAATTTTTACGAGTTTATATTAATTAACTTAGCTCTTGTAACATATAAAACCGAGTGTACTCACTCGCTTAAATAAATTCAAGAAAAAAATCACAAACAGAAAAAGGAAAAAAGCTGTAAAGTACACGGACCTTGAGTCTGTGGCGTTTAAAAAACAAAAAGAAAAAAAAACTTATTTTATGTTAGTTTAGCTTTTCAAATTTATTCTTATTATATTTAGTATCTGTACATCTGGTAAGTTATATACAAGTAGACGCGAACAATACAATTCATTTATCAACGACATTTTCGTATTATTTTTATATCAGCGTACGTTGAACATTTTTTTATTTTAATGTACATATATCTACCAAAAAATATCAAAGTTGAAGGGCTACTTCATATAAGCTTTCATCTCTTCCGATCAACAGCTGAATTTTCTTAGAAAATAATCTAAGATTTTTATTTACATGTTGAAGGCATAATAATATCTTCATCACTTAACGTTTTATGATAAGTAAAAATGAGAACAGTAATGAATACAATAAATATAAATTAATTAAAACTAATAGTACAGCAACAGTGCCAAGCACAACCTGCACGGATGCTGCAATGCGATTATTACAGTTCAATTGAGAGTAATTAGCGAGAGTATCTCGTGAGCGCCCAACAAATTGATTAGCTGCAATCAACTGCAAAGAGGATGCTCTGACCCTCTCACAACCCTTTATGAAATTACTTTATAAATAGATATGAATAGTGTGGCCAGTCGTGGCCCAGTGGCACAAGAGTGTGACTGTAAACGACTGGTTGTGGGTTCGATTCCCACTCGAGGAGTGGATATTATATTTCCATTTTCTTCGCTCTGGTGTCGAGGTAAATCGCGGCGTTAAGTTCCGCCACTTAACACGCAAGCCTCCGAATTCGGCGGAAAGTGGGGAACGGAGTGTCTTAACACTAGGTTCCCTCTGCCTACCCTGCTGTGTGCGGGATATAGCGTGAAGCTATTTATTTATTTATTTATTTATAAATAGAAAAACATTATTTTCAATTAATTTATTAGCTTAGGCATTGAATGGGTAGTAAATATCTGATGTAATGATTTTACTAAGGTATGTTTCTGTTTTTGGTTTCACTTGTCTTGTATTTCATTGAATGTGTTTTATCTTGAGATAAAGGCATTAGATATTATACTTTGATCATTTAATGAAAATCAAAATATTGCTAAAATTTTGCCTTATTTTGTTTGTTGTACAAATTAATAATTTTAACTGGTTTTCTTCCATCCTAAATAAAAATAAAACTCGCCTAAAATCATTTTAAAGAATATTTTAGGCACTAGAACTCGTAAAGAAGGAAATTCGTCATGTACTATTATACATTAGTAAAATCCTTAGACAAATCGCGGCATTAAGTAGCGCCACTTAACGCGTGTTAATAACTCTAACAAACTCGGACGCAAAGTGGAGAGCGGAGTGTGTTGACACTAGGTTTTCACTGACTACACTACGGCTACTATACGGTAAAAAGCGCGAATCTGCATAGAATAATAAAGCTCCACGCTTATGCAATCTAGTTAAGTTTTTGTGTTGTTATAACGATTTCCAATTAATCTGAGTGTAGACTGTAAAGTAAACCTGCACCAGATCTCTTAATTCTGGCACACGCCCAAATTAAAGTACTAAATTCAACCTTATATGTTTTCAGATAGAGCAAAATAGTGTAAAGCAAATTGTAGATGTACTTGTTTTGTATGAGAGAAAATATGTTGTGTGAATGTGTTAGTTATGATAATTTCGCATGCAGAGCATTGCTGTGGTTAAGGTGAGAAAATATTACGTTTGTATAATGTGGGAACCTATATATGGAATGTATTCACTGTGTGTAAAGTTTTGTTGTATAAAAATATAGAATTTTAGTGATAATAGTAATCACGTAAGATTCTTCTGTTAGAAATGAATTTACGCATAAATTTAGTTTGATAATTTATATCTTCTTTGAGTATAATAGTTGTTTTGTTCGTATCATATTTGTATTTAGACAATGGCCCTACAGTTTTATATCATTGGTACCTAAGTAGTAAATAATAATTAAATAATCTTTAAAATAGTTAGGCACAGATGGACTTAAAAGGAAAAAGTAATAAGTACCTACTTGTGAAACATGTGTATGTAAATAGGAAAATCAAAAATCTTTATGGCACACGACAAATCATAATCAGACACAATAGGACAGCCTCTGATTATAATCGAGAGTGGTTGTAGGTTTGATTCCTAATCGATGCAATGATAATAGTTTCTTTTTCTTTATTCACTATGTACTAGACTATTACTAAATTCACCTGGAAAGTCTCAAATTTGGGTGACAACCCCAAAACCGAGTGTCTTGACACTATGTTCTCTCTGGCAACAAATAACAGTAATAAAAAGTAATAATAATAATATAAATTACATAATGCATAATACATACTAAAGTACACAGTAATTGCTTTCCAAGTGAGGCATATTTATGCACAAACATTGGTAAATCCTTGTTAATCGGATGATCCGGATAACGCTGCCATGGTTGCCATGCAGCATGAGCTCTGTTTTGAATTTTCATATATAAGCCTCTTACAATTTTTACTATTTTCTTTTCTATTTAATATGTTTTTAATGTCATATGTACATGATTTGTAAATTTTATATTATCTATCTATATCTAAATCTCTTACGTTAAAAAATGAGTTAAATAAATAGTAAAAGAAATTATGCGATTTATTATTATAAAAATATATGAGGTAGCTTACTTGGTGCAGTGGGACGACGTCTGGCTACAATCGCGATAATATATGGGTTCATTTCTCACAAGGAGGAATTATTGTAACTGAATTATTTTCATTTCTTCAGGCTGGTGAATCAGGTAACAGACGGCGTGCATTTCTTAGATCTTGAATTCAGGTGGGAAATGGTAAAGAGTGTCTTTACACTTGGTTCTCCCTGAACATCATATGCGCTAGAAAAACTTAAAGCTGGACTAATAATATTAAAAATTGCTCACATTGTTCAAAAATTCTCTAATCTAGCTATATTAATATATTACTACACATATAATATTTTAATATAGCTAGATTAGAGAATTTTTGAACATTTACCCGTGGGGGGACGGGTTAGAATACAATTCCCCTCCGTCGCTGGGCAGCGTCCCGTAAAAGGCGGTTAACCAGTGGCAGTAGGTTGGTGGTTGGAGATTCGTTCTCCGACTGGCTCGCGACCACTATCATGTCAAAGACAAACCGCCAAACATCTGATGATGTGTTCCGGTTCGATGGCATGTAAGCCAGCTCTCTCTCCCTACTCCCACCATCCCCATCCTTCTTTCCTCCTTTCCTCCACCCCCCTTAAGGTAGGCAACGCATCCACAACCTTTCTAATGTTGTGGATATACATGGGCGAAGGTAACTACTTACCATCAGGTAGTCCTTCTGCTCGTTTGCCCCTCTTTCTCCATTAGAAAAAAAAAAATAAATAAATATTTGCAAATGCTTAAAACTTAGTATATCAAGTTAGTGTACATTATTCTATAACAAGGTTACCTTATAAACTAGCAGTCCTTGCATCATCTAAACCTAGATAGACATCAATGACGCATTGAAAGCAGATTTTCATCCACATCGCTCTATTTTGTATAAATCCCGACTTAGGGAAGCTTTGGCTGTGTAGTATATATATACTTGGAACATTGTAGTGGTATAGATGTATAGAGTAGATTAATCAGTTTAACACTACATCATCGAATAAAATTTAATTTAAATTAATCTACAAATTAATTATTTATTTAAGAAATTCGTTGAGTCGTTATATTTTTTAAACTAGTTTGCCACATAGATGGGTTGTAAGAGTGTAAAGATAGTCAATTCTCCACTTTTCCTTCGTAATCGAGTTATTGCAAGTGGCGAAACATAATGCCACGCTTTGTCTTAGGTACCAGAGTGAAGATTTTTTTTATATCTTCACGCTTTATCTCTTGCCAGATAGCCAGAGAGAACGGAAAACTAAGCGCTACGCTCCCTGCATACTTCTTTCGCCTCGTCCACTGTCATCAACCTCTTCATAAACGCTCTACGGGGGGCCCTCTAGGTAATGAAATGAAAAGAACGAATGTGTATATAAGAAAATTATAAGATACTACTAATATAACAGAACATACACAACACATAACATAAAAACATAAACCATTAAATCACAAACATTGCATGGTATGCTATTCCCTCATAAATAAACACTTCTGCTCCAACAGTATACTTTTGACTTACTTAAGACAATTTTTTAATAAGCTTAGTAATAAAAACTACGGGTAATGTATAGAATGTATAACAAGAAAAAAAGAGAACAAAATGTACTCATTAACTAACTATATACAACTGTTTCCCCGAGCGGGAATCGAATCCCCAACCATTTACAGTCAAAGTAAAACTACAACTTTTACTACAAATAAAAAGAAGTATTTCGACAAAATATATTTATTTTATCACAACTACTAATAAGTAATTCAGTGAAAATTTATAAAGTTTCAAATAGCTTAGACAAGTTGTCAGCCCAAGACATAAATTCGCCTCGTTAGTATCCCGCTTTATGTTTCGTAAAGTTTAACTTAATATCTGAATAGTATAATCTGTGGCATGTTGTAGTTAAATTTATGTGTCTTAACTATGACACCATTGTGGTGAAGTTAAGAATTGTTTGCATGTACATGTAAGAGAATGACAGATGACAAGTAGTACATACTCCATATTAATCTATCGGCCTTATTTCGATAGAATTTCGAATGAAGATACTTTAAAGTCCGGCCGGTGTCAATCATTGGTTACTTTTTCTTAAAAAAAACCAGCCCCTAAATGGTGAAATAGGGAACCCTCTTGACCGATTGTGAGATATTTTATAAGGAAAATCAAGGATTAAGATGGCACAAGGTAAAAATTGCTTCTTTTTTAAATTGAATCCAAATGGGCTGAAATAGGGGATGACAAATATAAATCGCTTAACTTAAGTTTCGCTGACCGTTAAGAGTACTAAGTTGCTATAGTAGTATCGTGTACGCGAGCGAAGCCGAGAGCATGTTATGTATGGTATGAAGAATATGTGCGTGACATACGAATATCAGGAAGAATGAAAAACTGTAATGGCGATAGGACGCGTCGTGTGAACGTTGCTGTGAGGTTGAAATTTAAATAAGTAGTAGATTTTATTAATATATTGTCTTTATCTGGAAGCTTGGACTGCATACATATACGTAATGGTTGTAGTTTTGTTTGGTGGATTACTTCAAAAAGGAAAGTGTAAAAAATTGTCATTTTCCTAGTTCAGTAGAGCATAAAAGAAAAAAATACAAAATATTTTGTCATGCTCAGTACAACTTACAATTGTTTCATGATTCTAAATTCATATGTATGTATATATTCAATCCCACGTATCCCCGAACAAGCGTTTTTGGGTAACATATGATGCCAGTCGTGCCAAGTCGAAACATGGCGGTCAGCCAGAAAAGCCTATATGAAATAAGCTTAAAATACCATTGACATAAATTGTGAACAAAATTTAATAATTTTACGAAATATTTTGCAGAAAAGAGAGACATAAGACTTAAAGCTTAAACATTCATATTATAGTTGTTGGGTTTGTAACTATGTATATTTAAGTTTAAAAGTTAACTTATGCAATTCGGCTTAAATTAAAGTTCTGCTTTTAGCACTTAGACAGGAAAGCTTATGAAGTTGCATAATAAAAGCTTGACTATAAATATTCCTGTCTATTGGAATTTAGGTCATTTTGTTTAACAATAACTTTAACACTCGAATCACTTAACAGCCAGTCTGAAACTGTAAATAGCTTTACCGAAGATGACAGGACAAATAAAAAATGTTCTGAAATATCTAAACATAGATAAAAAAAAGAAAAACTTATTCCTTTTTATCTATCTGACTGTAAATCCAGATACAAAGTGTCTAATCATGTCATAAAATCTCTGTTAAGCGAATTTACAAATTTTGAAATAAATCTATCTCTACCTACGACAAATACTACTGTGAAGTGTTTAAAAAACCTTTTAAGGTCTTATATTAAAAAATACAAACGAAAAATTGAAAAAAAAGGTCAAATAAAAATAAAAAATAATCAGCCACCAAAAGCTTTTTTACATAAATTTAAAACTTTTTGTTAGCGAGTAAGAAAATTGGTGTACAGTCGTTCGAAGTGTAACAAACCGAAGTTAACATAATGCGGAAGTCGTGTGCACTGTGCGTGAAGACGACCCTGCTTGTAATACAAAGTCGAATAAATTGTTGAAACCTTTAAATCCCTTTTAGTTTTAGTTGTACATGATATGTGATTTCCCTAAGTAGCTTTAATCTATGATGATGGTTAAAGTCTTTGTGGTCACATCTTCGAGAGCTATATTTATATTCAGAAAACACTCTTACGTTACAGAGATGCTAACAACAAAAATAAGTTGTAATAAAGCGTATAAGAATTTCGACGCAGTGGATAGTAGAACGCATGGCAGTGGTGAGAGCGCCTGAACGGTATTCAGGAGGCGCGGGTTCGAATCCCGCTGCGTTCAAATTTTAAACGTTTTCTTTAAATATCTTTTTCAATTTTCCTAAGTGTGGAATAACGCTTTAAAAAATGTTTAAAAAGTATTTAATAAATAGCATTCTCCCTTGCCAAACGATTGTTCGTAAAATAATCTTTGTGTAGCAGAAAAATCTAAAAATCTCTCTACAGAAATTATAAAAATCTCTCTACAGAGATACCTACAAACAAAAATAAGTTGTAATAAAGCGTATAAGAATTTCGACGCAGCGGATAGAACGCATGGCTCAGTGGTGAGAGCGCCTGAACGGTATTCAGGAGGCGCGGGTTCAAATCCCGCTGCGTTCAAAATTTTTATACGTTTTCTTTAAATGTCTTTTTCAATTTTAATAAGTGTGGAATGACACTTTAAAAAAAAATTCTTACGTTAATAAATGTTTTTAAGTTGTTTTTCGCTCTAATAAGCGTTTTTGTCATGTTTTATAAATTTTATATAGGTACTGCAGTGAAATTACAATTTGTAATATTTTTTTTTCCTAAGTTGCGTTTATCCATAACTATCGTCTGTATTAGTGATACACGTTCAACTGGACAATGACAATGTCGTACTCTTGTCATTAATCAGTAATCGTTTTAATATAAAAGAAAAAAATACAAAATATTTTGTCATGCTCAGTAGAATTTACAATTGTTTCATGATTTCCAATTCATATGTATGTATATATTCAATCCCACGTATCCCCGAACAAGCGTTTTTGGGTAACATATGATGCCAGTCGTGCCAAGTCGAAACATGGCGGTCAGCCAGAAAAGCCTATATGAAATAAGCTTAAAATACCATTGACATAAATTGTGAACAAAATTTAATAATTTTACAAAATATTTTGTAGAAAAGAGAGACCTAAGGCTTAAAGCTTAAACATTCATATTATAGTTATTGGGTTTGTAACTATGTCTATTTAAGTTTAAAAGTTAACTTATGCAATTCGGTTTAACCCTGCAGTGGTCGCGCGGACTACATATGTAGTCCACTGATACAAAAGCCGTTTTATTTTGTAAACGGCAAGCGTTAAATTTTTGTGGCGCTAGGTACTTTCAAATGACCAATCGCATGACGTACTCTGTACTCGACCAATTACGTAACTGTTTTTCAAGTTAGTTGTTTTTTTGTTTTCATTTATTTCATATTAAATTTATCATAAATATGTAAGATACATATGGTTCTGTTATGTTATCTTGTTGGAGATTGATTTAGCATTAAATTTTTGGATAAAAATGGGTGATCGACAAGTTTCACAGATGGAGGCGTGGTTGAAAGAAGATCATGGTTGTGAAGCTGAGCCTAGCTCAGATTAGGAAGTAGATTATATAGAAGAACAAAATCATGAATTTGAATCAGAGCAGGAGCATGATATCAGAGACGAGGGACATTGGAAACTCTGAAAATGAGAAACCACCTTAGCAAAAATCGCAGCGTGATGATTATGACTTCAGAGTTGATGACGCGATGTGGTCTAAGACAATTCTTCAGGACAAAGGAAGAACCCATAGGCATATTATAGTATTTGTTCTTCCTAGTCCAAACGGAATAGCCAGGTAAAAGACTGCTATTCAAGACTGTGTGTCACTTTTGGTTGATGATCAGATGACGTTGGATAAAACCATTGACTCAGAAAAGAATTAATTCAAATTCATTGACAAGGTCTTCGACAATAAAAATTAAATATTTCCTAGGTATTACAGACAAATAAAAACCAGCATCAGCTTCAGAGATGACGTCAAGTAATGTAGTGCGTCGTTGTTACAGTTATGGAAGGACACGCAATAAAAACACCTGTAAACCGTGCACTGCCTGCGAAAAGTTTATTTGTGGGAATCATGTCAAGATTATGTGTCTTTCCTGTGTAGAAAATGTAATAAAATATTAATTTTCCTAACTTTATTTAACTGTGATCTCAATCAAAACGAAAGCTGTTATTTTTAAGCCAATTTAGAGAAGTATTTTTGTTTTTGCTTAATAGTTATATAAAAGACGTTATAACTAACTTTTGCTGATTTTATATAGTTAAGCATACTGTACTGATTATGATTCCATAAGTAAAATAAAAATAATAGATAAAAAACAAAAGTTATTTCAATTTGAAAATGGACTACGTATGTAGTCCGCGCGACCACTGATGTCTCGTTTAGATGCGCGACCACTGCAGGGTTAAATTAAAGTTCTGCTTTTAGCACTTAGACATGAAAGCTTATGAAGTTGCATAATAAAAGCTTGACTATAAATATTTCTGTCTATTGGAATTTAGGTCATTTTGTTTAATAATAACTTTACCACTCGAATCACTTAACAGCCAGTCTGAAACTGTAAATAGCTTTACCGAAGATGACAGGACAAGTAAATGGATTTTATTATTGGTAAAATGACTAAAATAAATTCTTTTATTTTTAAAAACAAATATTCGATTGGTTTATCTATACAATAATAGCAAATTTATTTACTAATATATATTTGTACCGCTTTTCTTTTCTTTTTAGCATAAGAACAACGTAATGTAAATTAAACGTTGAAATTGAGAAAAAACAACAAGCAAAAGGCGTGGGCAACAATAAAGGAAAACCAAGTGATGTATATTTTAGGGTATATTTAAGGCATATAATGCAATCAACTTCCAGGACCCAATATAAGAGAGGCTGAATTTTAGAAGTACCTATCATTCATTCATTTTCATTTGTTTCTGAATAAATCAACATAATTTTACAATTTAGAAGACATCTATTTTGAGGCGTACTTCAACGGTTCACAATTTAGGCAGCACATATTACGTATACGCAGGAGTGAGCACAAGTAAGAATATCCGCACCTTTTAAATATTTAACCAGCTATAAAGCATGAGAAATTGTGGTTTCGAGCTTTTGTCTAAAGTTTCTTTTATGCTGTCGTTTTTCTTTTACTTATTATAAAGTAAATTATTAATATTTATGCTTCTTAAGAGTCGCTTATATATCATATTTTTAGTAATAAGTCGATTTAGATCCATTTTTAATATAAAATTGTTTTAACTTCTTGGATATATGTTATGACAATAATTATATTAAAATATAATATTGTCATTACATATGACTTGATATCATTGCAACTACTTGAACGAGTGGCACCGTGGGACTTTTAGTGTGATAGCTAGGATATCGATTTCAGCTTGGGGAATATTTATAATATTTTTGTTTACATATTCCCTCCCTGGTGAAACAAATAAATGTATAGAAATAAGAGTGTCGATATTAAGTATCTCATGTCTTTGGAATTATAAGAAAAGGACGTAAGATACAATTTAACAAGCTACATTTTTAAGGATAATGAGTGCTGAAATACGAGTGTTATGCTTTACGTGACATGAAATATGACGCTTATTATGATGAGTGATAATTCATGACATTATGCAAATCCCTTTTCTATTTGTTTTCTTTACTTATGTTTACCTACAT
Source organism: Dryas iulia moderata (assembly GCA_019049465.1). Lineage (NCBI taxonomy): Eukaryota > Metazoa > Arthropoda > Insecta > Lepidoptera > Nymphalidae > Dryas > Dryas iulia. The sequence continues at coordinate 12,443,261 of CM032434.1, forward strand.
TAGTTGTAGAGCTAGCTTGAGAGAAGTTAGAAATATGTCAATTAGCCACTTACCGTATATTTAGATGTCAAGGACGGAACTAGAGGAATACCGAAATAATAAAGCTACGGCAACAAGGGTTCTTACTGCGCCATGATTACATTATGACACTTTACATAAAAAATGTTATATAGTTTGTCAAGTTCTATAGATATTGTACTATATCATTGAATAGGAGTTTTACTCAAGGAAATTGTAATATAACATTTTACTGTGAACGTATATTTATACACACGAGATACTGATTATTTCAGGGTTGAATTGCAGTTTCAAATCTAATGTATACAATTTTAAATATTACTAAAAAGAGTGATTTTTTTTTAAAAAGAATAAAAAATTCCATCCTTTTCTAATCCTATTAAATGTAAAAATGTTGCTTACCCCATTTTAGACAAATTGTGATTTCGCATTTGACATTGAGTTATGCAACATTTGTAAGTAAATTATGAGGAATTCAAATCAAAATTGGGTTACGCAATACTTTCGCCACTTACTGTATAATATTGTGGTACAGTGGGAGTTCGTCTGACTGTATCTGAGATGGTAAATGACGATCTGGAGCCCCAAACGGATGAATGATTAAATATGTATAATTATTATTTCCTTGTTGTACTAAAATAGTAGAGACAATGCTCAGGTGGTAAGTTCTAAATTCAGGTGGTAAGTAGGTAATGGATAAGTTGACACTAAATTTTTCTTCTTAGCATGCTAAGTTATAATGAAAAATGCTTAAGCTGTTACTATCGTAGTTCAATAATACCACTTAAAGTAAATGTTCAATTTCAGCTATAAACGCAAGCAACTATTACAGATGCTTTTCAGCGTTCGCAGTTGGAGGATTGTTGGAGAAAGTTCGATTTGGTTTGCACGAACTGTAATGTTGTTAGTGGAGACTGTATCACTAGGTGCAAGATAGCCGAGTTTCGCTACTTCAAGCTATTAAGCAAAATACTGTGATAGAATTTACACAACTTACAACGTCAGTAGGTACCTAATATTAAAAGCTATAAACAATATAAAATTATCGTGCTGCAAATGAAAAATGAACCATACACGGTGGTTGTTAGTTTGATTACATTTAAAGAAATTGATTTAATATTGAAAATATTTTTGTTACCCTGAGACATCTAGAGACCCTGAACACAGATAGTGCGCTATTAAAATATAAAATTCAATATGTTTATTAAAATATAATATTCTGTCTTTATGCATTATTTACAAGATACCTGGATACAAAAAAATATTGGGTTCATTTTTAAAGCTTCATGATTTTTCCCGTAAAGCATGGTAGTCATATAGTGCCAAATCACGCGATGCTTGATGTTCTGCCCGAATCTTTAACATTCCGCGATAAGGGACGGAAATCAACGCATCACTTTGTCTTGTCAACAGAGCAAAGAAAAAAAATCGCCTCGATATTTGTAATCAAATATATAAAGAAATTTAAAGTTACATTAAATCAAAATAGTTTTAATGTAACTTATTATATATTTTTTAATACCTTAGTTGCAATTAAATGAGCTGTTAAAATACATATGACATTAAAAATATTTACGTACGAGTAAGATACATATGTAAGAATTATAAGATTTATATATATTATAATTATATGTATGTACGTAGTACTTCAAGTCGGATCATTAAATGATTCCTGTGAGGGAGCTAACCCAGCGATTTCATACATTTTTTTGTTACAGATACTCAAATGTCCAACCATCTTTATATTATAGATTAACTATTGATTGTATATGTTCTTATATGTATGTACATATGTAGGTCTTACGAAGAACAGCACTGAATCTATCTAAGAGTAGATCAAAGGGTATAAATGTAATACCTAATTACAAAAAATATTAAACTATGGCCATATCATAGCTCTTTAAATTACACCAAATGTATCTATCTTTCCTAAATCATAAAAGTCATTATAATGTGATTTTTTAAGTGAGTTTTAATATAAAACTTTTAAGGATTTTGAAAGCTTGAAATTTTAGTTTAAATAATATTAAGAAATTAAAAGTATATCAGGAAAAATTGACAGAAAGGCATGATGTCAAGTGAAAATATATACAAAAAAGTTAAGTTAGTATGTAAACTTTACATGTTCCAAATCCTGTAAATGGTCTTAGAAAGGTATATATATATATATATATATATATATATATATATATATATATATATATATATATATATATATATATATAGATATATATATATATATATATATATATATATATATATATATATATATATATATATATATATATATATATATATATATATATATATATATATATATATATATATATATTCGTAATACGAGCTGTTAGTACAACATAAAACAACATGTTTAATGACAGAAATATGATGTAAGTCTACTAAATAAATATGATATAACTTCGTAATATATTACAAAATGATTACATGCTTTTGTAACATTTTTTGTACTAATTATTACTAAAATAAATATAAGGTAATTTATTCACAGGTGATAATAAAAACGATAAAGCTTTGCGAAAGACAACGCTGTTGAAGTGCTACTGGAATTTGAAAGAAGAGCGCTCGTGACTGCGGACAGATGTCACGAAACACAAAAACTTTTTAATTGTAGCCAAGTTTGAAGTACAAATTCAAGCCCAACTTTTAAATATATTATATTAATTTCTCGATTAAATGTTTTGAATAATTTGAATATCATTTTCCCTTTACACGTGTATAAGAATGTAATATACAAATGTTTGAATGATTTTAACATGAAAATATATCATTGATTTTTTTCATAGATTTCATTAATTATCATAGATTTCGATAATTTCTGCAGTTTGAAAAAAATCGGCCAAATTATATAACAAACAAATATGTATATACGTGAAATATATATGCATATTAAATTATACTTTTTAAAACAATACATTAAAAAATCTGATCTTGAACAGTGACATACTTGACTAAGAGACAATTTTCTATTTTAAGCTCATTTAGAAGCAATGAAAAGCTTAAATATATTTATGGTAACTGTAGAAATTATAATTAAAATACTCCCCCTGGAACCTTCCACTTTTTCAAATCGGGCGAACCTCAAATAAAATATTAAGATTTGGAACTTTAAGTATATTCATGTATTTATATACGAAATTGATTCTGTGACATGTAAAATTCATCTCTTTGTCTTTTAAATTAATACTTTGAAAATTGAATGGTGCTTAGCGGCCAACTGGGACAGCGTTTGTCTGTTATGTTTTTATACAATTGCATTATATTCAAACCAAATCTGAAGTTCAAAATTTATATAAACACGTACTGTATATCCCCATAGTTATGCATAAGTATACCTATATTAAATGAGGTATAATCCCATCATTATGTATTTTTTATGAATTTTGATAGATATGAATGAAAATGTTTCACATAAGGGCCGGTCGCAGCGCAGAGCCACAAATTGTGACTGCAAAGTGACTTGTTGTGGGTTCGAGTCCCACTCGGTGAGCGGAAATACTACTTATTTCCATTTTCTTCTCTCTGATTTCGAGGCACAGCGTGGCGTTAAGCTCCACTACTTAACACGTAATGCCTCCAGAATTCGGCAGGGTAGGCAAAAAAAGAAAGAAAGTTTCTTGTCGAAAGAAAATGTTTAATATATATTGAATTTCTTAATAATTTTACATATTAAATATTAAAAAAAAATAAACGATTTTTAAGGGTTAAATACATAAACACTCATATATCTACCACAGGTTGAAAAGCCAAGGGTTCATTAGAATAACGAGGCAAGATCGCAATAAACGTGACTTTCCAAGAGACTTTAATGCCAGGTTTTATATAGCGTCCTGACAGCTGGTCCTCAGTCCTGTAGCTAGCTACTATCTTATCTTCTCGTATACGTAGAAAATTCTTTGCAAAAGTAACTAACTGGTACGCATTTTTTTTTGAAGTCATGTACATATATATTCATAACTAGTAGTCTGCTCGCGGAGCTATTAAGGAAAATTAAAAAAAACACAATAATCAAAACTGCACTCAGTTATACCAGAAACAGACAAACAGAAATTATATTTAAAATCACTGTTTTGAGTCACATTGTTATATTAAGTACATAGATAAATAAACGATTTGTTAAGCGTGAATTGTATTCAAAAAAAATAAGTAATTTGTACTTAAGTTTTGACATCAACATTCACTTCATTTTTTTGTTCGATTTAATCTAAAGGATCTTTTGTCTTTGTATGAAAGAAATATCGACTAAATAAAGATGACAATAAATACATATGATTTAACCTGAAATCCAAAACATTGAAATATTTCTTTTTTTTATATTTTATGTATAAAAAGAATACGTGAATATATGATATAAAAAATACCCTACAGTGCTGGTGGATTATTATTGGAAAAAAGTATGCATTTATCCACTAAAAGTATTAAATTCCGGTGTAAAAGCCTCTGTCGAAAATATTATGCTACGAATCAAAACTCCGGGTAAGCTGTTGATGCAGATTTGTATATGAGTGGCTGACTGACCGATAACACAAAGTGAAACTACTAGCTGTAGAATGCTGAAATTTGACATATAGATTTCTTGAAAGGCATAGGCGAGCACCGAAAGAGAACATCTTAAAATTCAAATAAAATCGGACGAAACGGCGTTTTATGTTTTATAGTCCTGGCAAACGAAGTTATGTTGTAATTAAATAATAATTTACTTCATACTATTGAGGCCGTCGTTGTGGCGCAATGACAGTGTCTGACTGTAAAGGCAATGTCTGTGGGTACTGTTCCAAGACAGAGAAATAATTATATTTAAACATTTTTCATCATTTCTCCATTCTAGTACCTAGACAACCCGCAGTACCATGGATCGAAAGTGAAGAACAAAGTGTTACAGACTCTCTGACTACTCTGCTATGCGGGCAAAAGCGTGGAGCTTTTTTTAAATAGTATATTTAAACAGACAGTGAAAAACATTAAGAGCTGGAAACTCTACAATATCATCAGTACGGAACCAAGATGAAGTGTCAATAAATAAAACTGTAAAGTCTATGTAATAAAAATGCAAATGTGCTCCCACGGAGCGGCCGATATCAGGTAGCTTATATGAGTTGGGAAAAGAAGTTAATTTTCGTTCGATTTAAATTACATGCTTATTTCTTCTTATTCAGAGTATATACCATTACCGAGTGTGATGATTTGCCCAGTATATATTTTGTATATAGAAAACAAAAAAAATATTGTTCATTCAACAATTGTACTTGGTCAATCGATTAGTATAAAAAAGATATTTTTTATGTATTATACAAAATATCAAGTTTAGATACAAATAAGGGTATTAGTTAAAAGGCCGCCGTGGTACAGTTTGTCAGCATCTGACCTTAAACGCAAAGGTTGTGAGTTCGATTTCTACTCGTGGGAATACGGGGACAAAGCGTTGCTTTAAGATACGCCACTTGGAGAGAACTCAATTGGAAACATTCAGTATTGATTGGCATTACCTTTAACTTCGCACTTCATGTCGATCAGTGATCGAAGTGGAGAAATAAAAATGATTTAAATACAGTGACTTTTCCGAGTGTGATCGAATCCATCCTGATCGCAGATACAGTCAAACGCTATTATCCTGCATCTAGATAGCTTTTACTGACTTCACAATTTATCTTTTTGTTTCTAAGTCTTAATTCTACAGAGTGTACATGTTTTAATATGCATAAATAGTTTTTTCAAAATTAATTGTAAAAATACTTACAAAATATTTCAAAAACGCAAGGTGTTCTTATTTGATCTTATTAATCTTTGGATATACCTTATAATATATAAAATCACGTAACCATAAAATTACAATTACCAAGAGGGTTATAAAGCTAGTTAGTTCAGGAGCCGAGGGAATGCACGATGTTAAATCCTCTAAGCGAGTATAACTCGTACAAGAGTGTATTTTTTGTTCCATATTTTGTTAGTAAAGATTTCTTTTGCTAATATGAAAACCACAATAATTATGTGTAATAAAAGGATATTTGACCAAAAAAGGTGATAAAACGATATTTAATATTCTTTATTTTGTAAAATTTTACTACGCATTTCCCTGAAAACATCAGTATGTGCCATGCTTTAATTTTTTTTACGAAATCATTAATATTCAACAAAGTAAGTATAGTGAAAAAGAATAAAATTTTAAAAATAATAATATTTATTATTAGATATAATTAAATAAGCGATATGTTGACGTGGAAATAAACTTAAACATTTTACGGAAACATATTATACAACAAGCGTTTCGCAGGCACTTGAAAATGCTTCACGAAGAGAGGATTTTTCATAATACATTTTCCGAAAACCTTTGTATCTAGAAAATAAATATTGCACTAGCCGCCAGGAAATTAAAAATATTTCGGATATTCTGGTGAGAATAGTTGTACTGGCGGATTTTTATTTATATTTCCTGTACTTTTATCCTTAACTTTAATAAGTATTAAATTTCATCTTATTATTAAGTATTAAAATTATTTTTTTTTTAATGAAAATTAAGTCACAAAATTAGCATATTTTTATAACAAATCAAAAGTGCTGCAGTCAATTTGACCTTTAAACGCAGTGTTCCAGTTTTATACCTATAGTATTATTATTATTTTATAAAGTTATTTATTGACAAAGGGGGAAATTATTCACTGATCACTAGGTTGATCTTTATCAAAATAATGTGTTGTACCATTCTTTAGATTACAATTAAAGTAAACGACGATATCGGTATCGATATCGTATAGATCAAACTATTTAATACTACTATTTTAAATATATTTTTATTTTTAAATTTTAGTCATAACATAGTAAGTTAGTTACAGTAAAATCTAGTGCAGTAAAAATCATATTGCTATTATTATATTTCGTGGTCATATTCGAATTTGATGCAGTATAATTTTGTAAATTCGAATAAGAATTCATATGACATGGATTCTGGCCAACTGGCAGCTTTAGCGGAAAGAATGTTACACATTTCTTACTCAAAGATAACTTTATAACTATTATAATAATTCTATTTAGGATAGAAATTTATTCTGTGTCCTACATCTTTGAACGAGCAACTCGAGTATGCATATCGTGGTCATATCGTAAAATTGACGATTACATGAAATCGTTGACTATATCATGAAATGGTTGCAGTTCATGAAATTACCAATTATCGTTAGGCCAGATCAAGATGTCGTTTAAAGAAATGAAAACCTAACGCTTAATGACATCTAAATGCTTATGAAACTTATGCACAGGCATGTACTTATCAAACCACTACACCGGGTTTGGTGAAGCTAATGTTGCCAAAAATTGAGATTTTACCAAAATTCATAATGCAGTGTATTCAAGTAGTATAATACATGCAGATTGAATAGAAAGACATGAATATGTTTTTTGTTCACTCTCTGTTATAATAAAATAATTTGCATTTTTAAAACTTGAAGTGTCTTCTTATTTCTTACGTGGGGAATTGTATGACATAGCGCTAAACTACATTAGAGGTATATACTTATATTATAAGATATAAGACAAGTGAGGATATTATAAATATTCATCACGTAACTTTGTACTGATAGCAACTGCATACAGATGCATGTTTAATAAAGAGAAATTATGGAAAGTTGGAATTTATACATAATTACGATTATATATGAATAAAGCATGACGAAAATTAAACTTAAACTTTGAAAATGAAATTTCGTTATTTTACGAATCGCAGAATCTTAAAATTCTATGATTCTTCATGGCTTTTCTCACACAGCAGAGTGATCAGAGAACCTAGTACTTGCACACACTTTAAACTAAAAATCGAGCCATTGATTGTAAGGTGGCGAAACTCAATGCTGCGCCTTGTCTTAGACACCAGGGCGAAGAAATGACATCAAAATATATTCATACCCCCAAGTGGTTATCAAACCCACAACCATTGCATTTATGGTCAGCCGCTCGCTGCTCCGCTACGCCACGATGGCTTTCTATGAATTATTAGATATATTGAGCATAATGGTTCCATCTATTAATTAACATCTCAACATTGAATACTAAATCTTCATAGATTTGGTTTCGTTCCATTTACGAATGGGTTATTGGAACATCTGCCAATAACATAATCGATCACGTTTGTATCTGCACTCGTTATCTCTTGAATAGCTCGGCTTGAGTTATAAGGAACGAGTGACAAACGTTTTCCACGTTTTTTTTTTAATATATCGCTTCTGTAATTTATGAAATCAATCTGGAAAACGAAGATGTATTCTTTTATTTATAATGTTATTAAACTACATATCATCAAGTTTGTTTCCCTCTCGGAAGTGCGTTTATATTTAGTCTGGAATCTATTTCTCTACATATCTATATAGGAAAAAACATGAAACTGAAAAAAAAATCACCATCACATTGAGGTCGTGTAATAGATATTATTAACTTGTCTCTTCCACCCTGTCTTCAATAAAAGTATAAAAATGATATGCTTTTATCATATTAGGTTACTTATTTTCATTTTCTCAGGTTTGTGATACGAGAAATTCTAAATAAAATAATATGAAAATTTTATCGTTTAAGAAGTTCTAGTAGCTTATCAGTATAGTATTTTATCACTGGAATGATATTCGGTACATATATCACTACTATGTCATAGGCAACAACGATTTTACATCTTATTACATAAAAATAATAATTTCGGTAATAACATCTTCTATTGACTTAGTCAAGAATATTACAAAAGGTGTAAAAATAGCTTTAAGAAGATTTAAACCATTTCTCTGAACGTGGAAATGTGACAAAGGAATTTCATACAATAACCTAGGATCCGCTGACTACATAAAGAACGAAACTAGGTCTTCACAAACTTGGTGACAAGATCTGCATTATATGAGAGCGTGTTTATTTCGAACACTAAAAGGTGTACTCTGAATGAAACGTTGCTAGGAAAGTAGTAAGATCTAGATTGTTATTATAAATGCAATTTCAGTGCTATTATTAATTATTAAAGAAATAAGTACAGTTTTGTTAAATTTCACTTATTTATTATTTACGGTATTTGGTAGACTAAGCAGATAGATCTTAATGGTGAGTGAGTCACTGTCGTCCGTTATATTTTATTTGTCGATATTGTATTTGATGGTATTAGTCCTGGCGAGTAACCCAGGCTTATAGTATTAAAATATTGTAGTGTCTTTGGACTTGCACACGTTCGACACGTGTGCAAATTTTCGCCAAGAAATGGGTCAACAATAATCTTGCAAAATATTTTGTACTAATTGATTGATCGAAAATCCAGTAAAATTTGAATACGTTTATAAATTTTACGAGTGTATTAAAAAATTTTCGAGCGTTCCCTCATCATACTTCCCATCAAACTTTTTATTTCTATAAACAAATACAGGCAGTATGTAAATTCATGTTTTTATGATAAATAAAAATAGTACTTAGTCTTTATAGTACTTAGCCTAAATAGTATCAGTATATGAACATTATAAAAAGTTGTATTGCTGGATTTAAGCTAGAGTCTTGTTACTGCAATCTGCTAATATATTACGAATTATGAAATAAAAGTCAGTGAATAAGTATTTAAAAGAGCTTAGATTAATTAATTTAATTTATCTTACAGTTTTTTACGTAATAAATATAAATTACTAAATAAAAGTTAACTACGGTTTGATTCAAAAGTATGTTTTATTTTATAAAAGTATGTTTTATAACAAAATAAAGGAGAATCACTAATTGCTTAAAATACCGCAGAGGAGAGTGTACCTTGTTCTTTTTATTACTTAATTAAATACTTATTATTAAATAATACTTAATTGCTGTTTAATTCTAAAGTATGTCTTAAAAAAACTTAAAGTTAATTAGAATTTTACCCTCGTTCTTAAAAAGTTCTTTCAGATTTTATGATGAACTTTGAGAAAAATCACCTTTTTGGAGCATCCATTTAATTTGAATTTTTATGACTTTTTTATTCTGTTTTTACACTAAACTTATATAAAATATGGAGTAACGATATAATTTATTGCATTATTAGCAGTATGGCATTATATTAATATTTGCTTTTACAGTATCAATTTGTATAATGAACTGATGTTATTGGAAGATTAACTCTGTTTATTATTTCAACGTGTAGTGCTATAATTATAGGGTAAAATTCATTAATATGCAAAATGTGTATATGATAGCAATTTTTAAATGAAATATTGTAAAATATTCTATTAAACGTTATATGTATACCTATTTATTTATTTATAAGGCCGCCGTGGTATAGTGGGTCAGCTTTAGACTGTAAACGATGGTTATGGGTGCGATACCCATGAAGTAATTACATTTCTACGTAGTGGTAGTTAAAGAAAAGCTCGGCGTTGATTTCTGATAACTTAACATACTATGTGTCGATTTCAGGCGGAAAGTGGACGACGAAGTGTCTGGACACTAGGTTGTCTCTAGCTGTGCGGGGAAAAGCGTGAAAATATTAGAAGATAATATTTTAAGTTTTAACGTAATGTTTAATAACGGTTTGTCAGTTTGTATTACTCGTAAAATGGCTTATCCAGTTATATAAGATAATTATATAGTTGTTATCCTAAGCCAGATATTGTAAGATTTTCGAGAAGTTTAATCATAAAAATGTTTCGATTATTTAAATCGAAATATTTTTATGATAAGTCAAACATTATACTAATGTGATGTTCTATGCAGTGCGACACAGTTGGTCTGTAAATGTGTTAGTTGTGGGTTCAATCTGAACTCAGGGATTGGTTAGGATATTTAAATACGATAAATCGTGGATTTAATTCTGTCACTAAACACAAGATATCTTGAATTTAGACGAAGAGCGGAGAATCGAATATCTAAATTCTCTGCCTATTTTGATATGCTATTATAAACTGAAATATTTTCTTACACCATTATATTAATACTACATTAATTAACACATATGCGGAGCTAATAAAAGTGATATTAAAAAGAAAATACATTTTTTTAGTAACGAAATATAGAACGAGATTACCAAAATAAACAAAATCAAACATCCAAACGTCAAAACTAGTTACGGAATACCATTCGAGAGTCCCGCGGTTATACAACCAACATGTTGGATATACTCGTATATCATGCTCTGTCACTTTTCGCTCCAATTTTATCCGTCACGAAATGCAATACACTACAATAAACCACGTAAACCGAAGTATAGGGACAAAAGGAAAGAATTTGGAGTGAAATTTCAGTAAAACTTAGTTTTCATCAAAAAGATTCACCAAAATTATTTTTATAATGCCGCTTTATTTTAATAATATTAAAAATTTAGCCAATAAAATCTGTCCACTGATAAACCAAATTGAAAGCTGGAGCCAATTAAAGTTACCTGAGTACTTTGATGGCATAATTTTAAACGTCAAAATTTTAGTATTTATTTTGTATTTATCTTGAGCCTAGTTAGTGCATTGCATTAATACGTATTTTATACTAATATTGTATCTACAATATAAAAATGTTTATATATTTTTAAATCTTGTAAGAACTTTATATAATGTAAACGATGTTTTAAAGGTTAAATGCATAAACACTCATATATCTAAGAGAGGTTGAAGAGCCAAAGGATCATTAGAATAACGAGGCAAGATCGCAATAAACGTGACAACATCCAAGAGACTTTAATGCCAGGTTTTATATAGCGTCCTGGCAGCTGCTCCTCTCGTATCTTATAGTACAAGGAGAAAAATCCTCTACTTACGGTCTGGAAAACAATTCTTTTTGTTGATTTCTTTAATTTACGCGGTTTCGTCTGCGGAAATTGAAGTTTCAGCCAACTTAATGAAACACTTATTAAATAACATTTGTGTCGAACAATAAATAAATTCTTGCAATTTTATTTATAACCTGATTAAAATAAAATATGTTATATGTTAAGGAAAGATTACTAAAATATAATAATCAAAACATTTAAATCGGTTAAGCCATTCAAACAAACAAAAAATCATTGTTTCGATCTGTTCTGTTCAATATGTACTACGTTATAAACAAATTAACGATTCATTAAGCGTATTGTATTCAAAAAGATAAGAACAAAAATGACATTACCATTCATTTTTTGTTCCTTTTAATCTAAACGATCCTTTGTCTATGGAATGAAAAAATATCGACGAAACAAAGATGACAATAGATACATTTGGTTTAGGAAGAAATCTAAATGATTAAAATATATATATTTTTTATTTTGTGTATAACAAGAAAATACGAGGTTACATAATAATATTTTTTTTTTATTATAGAAACGAAATTTATTTGAAAAATTTATGCATGTATCCCCTAAGAGGATTAAATGAACGTGTTGATGTATAATAGATTTATTTATGAGTGACTGGCTGACAGATAACATAAAACCGAAACTATCAGATGTCAAAATGTGTAGAAATATCTCAAAATGTCCAAAGAAAATCCGATGAAATGGCATTTTCCGTTTGATAGTTCCCGCAAACGAAGTTATATAAAAATCAAATTTTAAATAGTTATTTACTTAATACTACTGAGGACGACGTTGTATAACCCCGCAGTATTTGTCTGTTTGCGATTATTTCATTTCTTTATTCTGGTATTTCACATTCAATATCACGATTTCAGGCCGAAAGTGAAGAACATATTATGACACTAGTTTGTCTCTGACTAAAACTCTCTGACTCTCTGAGAAGCTGCTTATTTAGTAGTATTTTCAAACAGACTGCGAAAAATATTTAGAGTTAGATAATCTTTAATGTAATCAGTACGGAACCAAGATGAAGTGTCAGTAAATAAAACTGTAAAGTGTATGTAATAAAAATGCAAATGTGCTTCCACGAAGCGGCTGATATCAGGTAGCTTATACGGGTTGGGAAAAGAAGTTAATTTTCGTTCGATTTAAATGATATCATTTATAAGCATATATGCTTATGTTCTCTTACTCAGAGTATATACCATTACCTAGCGTGATGATTTCCTGTACATATTTTTCATATCTGTATTTAAAAAAATAGAAAAATGTGAATTACAAAAAAATACATATTTGAACAAGAGTTCAAAGAGTACAAAATAGATGATCTTTATTTAACACGCAAAATATCAAGTATAGAATCCAAGACCTATATTATATAAGCATAAAATAAAGCAAAGGTGATATCCAGCAAAATTATATTAAAAATAGACAAGCTAGAGTTTGGTTTAAAGTTAATATCTTTTAAGTAAAAGTAAAGTTTTTTGCTTGGGATGAAGTGATATAGCATATAGTTATTGAAATGAAAGTAATCCTTCCCCTGAGTGTGAATCGAATCCACAAGTAATACGTATTCAGTCAGACTGGTATCCCACTGCATCACGCTTGCATGCTTTTATACAAATCTTTATTTATCACTTTATTTCTAATTTTCATTTCTACGTATTAATATAATTGTGTTTCAACAAATAAGAAATTTAATTAAGCAATAGTAAAGAGAATCGAATAAACACATAAACAAAAAATTTAAGAAAAATTTATTGTCCATTTTTCAATATAAATTTTTACTACAATCTACAAAATGTATAATTCCAAGTACTTTGGGTGTTGTAGATGGTAACTGTTATTTATTAGCATTACATCCCGGTACATAATTCCATTTTGGGCTTGAGCGCACGATAATGGCTCGAATAGCCGAAAAGATGTTCGGTCTTCCGACCTTCCTTATAGATAAGGATGTTATTTAAATAAATATATCAAATCATTTTGCTGAGCAAAAGATATTAGAACCAATTTGATGAATGTTGTAATACTGTAAACAGATCTTAGGGGCATTAGTGTAATGTATTTGTAAAAGAGTAGAAATTAAATAATGGATGTGTATGAGTGCTATGGTTTGGTTGAGTTAAAAACACAATGCAGCTACAAAAAAATCCTTCATAGCAGAGAAGTCAGAAAGTATCTAGTTTCAAGACACTCTGTTCTCGACTTACCGCCCAATTTCGAGGCATTGCGTGTCGAGTCCAAAACCAAACGCCTAACGCTGTCCCACAGCATCACTATAGCTTCTGACGAAATAATATAAGCGCTAAACTTTATGTTAATGTAGAAATATAATATTCTTAAAAGGATATTTACATACAAGCACTATTGAAGAAGCTTAAAGGAGGAATTGGCAGAACTGGCAGCCGTTTACAGGCTTCTCTGCATGCCAGTTGGCAGAACTGAACGCCGTTTACAGGCTTCTCTAAAACATGTAAATTAGAGTTTAAAATAGAATTAAGATTAGTATTACCATTTAAATCATTCAAACCATTTAGGCATACTTATGCACAGGCATGTATTTATCAAACGTCAAAGCAGGCCTGGCTCATAGCCAGCACTACAGTGGGTGTCGTGATGCTAATGTTGCCAAAAATTGAGATTTTACGAAAATTCACAATGCAATGTATGCAAGTAGTATAATACATACAAATTATATAAAAATATATGAATATGATTTTTGTTCTTACACTGTCGTGTTAAAGCAGTTCGTATTTAAAAAAAACTGGAGTGGTTTCTTATTTCCTTCCGAAATGGAGAGTTATATGACATGGCGTTAAACTAAATTACTTGTACTTATAATATCTGTGGGACTATTATAAATATTCATCACGTGTAACTTTATACTGATAGCAACTATATAAATGTTCGTCGGGGACAACTTATGGAAATTCAGAATTTATACATATTTACTGTTAAATATGTTTAAAGCATGTTTAAAGTTGAACTTGGTAAGAAATAACGAATCTTACAATTATAAGGCTTTTATGATTTTCTCGCAAACCAGAGTGATCCGAGAACCTAGTACTAGCGAGACATTGCTTGTTAGGCGGCGGAACTCAACTTTTTCATATATACATACGTAATATTGTTATTTATACAGACTTTTAAATATGTATGTATACAACAAGTCGAAAATTAATTTTGTAAAGAAATCATACAGAATCTTAGAGTTATAACTCTTTCTCTGAATAGAATTCAGCTCCATACTTTCACTTGCATAGCAAGGCGGCCAGATAACATAGTTCTAGTGTACACTGCACTTTTTGTTCGAAATTGAGATTGCGTGTTATGTGGTAGAAAAAACGGCACGCTTTGTCTCAGGCGCCAGAGCGAAGAAACGCAAATAAAATACAATTTAATCTTTTCCCGAGAGGAAATCGAACCTACAACCATTGCATTTACAGTCAGACGTTTTCTTACTGCGTCTTGGTGGCTTTCTAAGAATTATTAGACTTTACAGACCTTTCAAGTTAGGTCATTTTTGTTTTAAACGTACAATTTATAAATTGAATACTACAATGGTTAATTCGAGTGGCGGTATTAACTTAAAGAAGTTAGTTCAGTTTTGGCCTAGATTGAGTACAAATGGTTCCGTCTATCAATTAACATTGGTACTCAGCACTGAATACTAATATCTGCATAGATTTGGATTCGTTCATTTTACGAATGATTTCTTGGAACATCTGCCAATAATATAATCGATCACGTTTGTATCTGCACTGGTTATCTCTTGAAGAGCTCGTCTTGAATAATGGGGAGGGAATTGAACTTAATCAATTATTACTTTTCTGCTCTAGAATGGCAAAGACACTCAACACAATTCAATGTTTTGAAATCAGGCGGAAAGTGGAGAACGTTTAGCACTAAGTTCTCTCTATTTACTTCACTAAGCAGAATAAAAGTGAAACTGAAAAACTACATTATCACATCGAAATTGTGTCATACAGTTTTTAATTTCTCGGCTCTTCAACCCTGTTTTCAATAAAGAACAAAACTGATATGCATGTTTGTATTGTATGTTTTTTTATATTTATTTTAACAAGTGAGAACTATCATATTAAGCTTCGCATTATCATTTCTTTAGTTTTGTGATAAGCGAATTTCTAAATAAAATGAATTTTAATGTTTAAGATATTCTGGTAATTTATATATTTTGATACTGGGATGGTATCCGGTATGTACCTATTCCATTATTGTACATACCTTCTATGTGTCTCATATTTTCGTGCGCATAATAAATACTACAAACTAGATAACTCAAAGTGATGCCTAGCATGACTCATAATTGTATAACTATGTTTTTTATTCTACTGAATATTGGACTACAATAGTCATTTTGGGATAAGTGACCGTTTTTGACTCTAAACAAACATTGCATATCAGATGATGGAACCAAATAGCTGCAAATAATCCCCAGAGTAAATATTGAACTAAACAATCATTTAAAGCCAAATTAGCTTGATAAAGTTATATTTGCTTGTTACTAATATATCGAAAAACGGAGTGTCTACATACCAGTTTCTCTGTGCTTGCCCTGCTATGGAAACGGAAATAATCGTTAAACTGCTTCTCAGGTAAGCAGCAGTGATATTACATCTAATTTTTAAAAAATGATAATTTCAACAATAACATCTATTTAGATGTTATTGCTGAAATAATTGATAAGATTTTTACAAATTTCTGCTACCCAAAGATTATTCTACGAACAATCTTTTTGGCAAGAGAGAAATCTATTTATTAAATACTTTTAAACAGTTTTTAAAGTGTTATTCCACACTAAGGAAAATTGAAAAAGACATTTAGAAAACGTATAAAAATTTGAACGCAGCGCGATTCGAAATTGTAAAAATCTCTCTACAGAGATGCTAGAAACAAAAATAAGGTGTAATAAAGCGTATAAGAATTTCATCGCAGCGTGTAGGAGAACGCATGCCTCAGTGGTGAGAGCGCCTGAACGGTTTTCAGGAGGCGCGGTTTCGAATCTCGCTGCGTTCAAATTTTTATACGTTTTCTAAATGCCTTTTTCAATCCTTAATTTATGTCAAAATCATTCTTATGTTTCTTGTGCAACCAATGGTTGCTGAGATATTGATAGTAAAAGACAAATAGATTGTTTCCATTCAGAGTTCGATATCTCAGCGAGAAGTAACGTATCGAAATTTTAATAACAGCAAGTTGAAGCTGGAAAAACAGTATATAATAGTTATCCGATTCATATAGATTAATATAGTTGTTAAGTTTAAAATAAATGCAACTTTGTAGAACAAAAAAAGAACTGAAAATTCCGTTCTTTTTCTTTCGGTATTCATAAGAATTGAGCGGTACACGTCGGTTGACATTTTTTTCATCTTAACAACTCAAAACTAGAAACTTTAAGTTTTAAAATGTTTATTTTAATTCCAATACGGCCACTCAACAAATTGGGAATATATTTTTGATTCTTTAATTTTTTCCACTAGTGTACATTGTATCAGTGAGAGAGACTATCAAAACATACAGATACACCTTCCATTAATCATAACAAAGGTACACAGCTACAATTAAAATCTGTAAAACCTATAAGACACAAGTAAATAATATTTGCTTTGACTACGATTTAATTTACTGTCCGAGTGCTTACTTTAGGTTTGAACACTGCTAATAGCTTTCAATTGGGCCCAGATGTGCTCTGATGTTGATTGACTACTACAGGTGCCAAACAGGTAGTGATATTCGTCTTAGATAAAAAGTTGATTGTGGTTTCTGGGATCGCGAAAATCATAAAAAAAAATCTGAAATGTAGTTACATCAAAAATATATGCGATTAATACGATTAAAATAGTTATTTTAATCGTATTAATCGCATATATTTTTGATATTAAAAAAACATTTTAGAAAACCCAATTTTCCAAACACCTTAATGGCGCCGTGGTCACTGGCACACGCACGGACACACGCACACATGCACGCAATTGTTATTGTTTAACGGAATCTAATTAATAAAAAGTATTTAAAGTCAAAATTAAATCAAGTATGAACTGATTGTAGATCAGACCTACAAAATTATCACGTCAGTTTAAATATTATTATATTAATGCCTAAAGGAAAAACATTGGGCCCCGTTTGTATGAAAGTTACATTGAAGAGATATATAAATACTAAATTTAATATAGTTAAAGTTTATTAGTAGATTTATTATTTTAACATGGTAAAAAAATGCTATTTTACATGTTTTAATAGTATTATAAGCATTATTAAAAACAGTACGTAGCTTAATAAGAATTAAAATGTATAAAACATAAAAACAAGAAGAACTTTCGTCGTTTCAAATTAATCACTTGTTATAAGATCTGTATCTTGTCACAATGAAAAAGGTCTTTGTAAGGTTGATACAGATGCAAAAAACTACTCCTATTTTTAACTTTTCAGTTGAATTAAAAAACAGAGGAAGTTAAAGATAACTAAGAAATTAGTACTAAAGGGTTAAATTAGAAATGATGATGAAAATTTGTACAATAAATATAAGCCGCTTATCTGAAGCGAGAACGCGGGCCGTGGACAATACGAAACAACTAAAGTTGTTCAGTTCACGTCGGCGAAATCGCTAGCCAGTAGCTTAGTAGTAATCTAATTTGTCCAGAAGATTATGTAACCATGATTTTTTACAAAAAAAATATCGTTTTGGTTGCGTATAAAAAACAAAAATATTAATTCTACGTCATTTCTCTTATATAAAAGCCGAAATTCTACGAAGAAAATGTTATTAATTTACATTTTACAAATAGAACCTCTCAACGTTAACATGAAAGGATTTCATTACTTTATTTTCATATTGTATTAAAATTCTAACTAACCGTCGCTTATATAGCTTATATTTCTTAACTATGTAAAGTAAAGAAACCGTAACGACCTTTTAATAAATTCTAATTCTGCGTTAATTTCACGTGCCTTTAAGATATTAACGTCTTTTTGCTTTTAAGGATTATATGTTTACATATAATATATACATAAAATAAATAGTAAATTATCACAGTTATTAAATGTAAATTATTGCTATTACATGGAAGATGTATGAGAAAAAATATTGTTGGGACATTTACAAAATATTCTCCTTTTCTGTTTATGCGTTTGCTAATCTCTGAAAAAAAGTTATACAGATTTGTATGAATTTTGGATATATAGAATTGACTGCTGTATTTTGGTAAAATTTCGTTAACATTTGGTGCTTACTTTTTTCGATCGGCTCACAAATAACAAAGGGGCAGTTGTATAGGTTACGCCGGGTAAATCGCAAGCGGGTAGCTATCTAGACTAATATAATAAAGAGGTAAAGTTAGTAACTTTGTTTGTATGGGGTAATCTTCGGAAATACTAAACCAATCATGAAAATTCTTTCACAATTAGAAAGGTTTCCAAAGAAATTCCGGAGTGCTATATTGTGTTACGATCGAACAGATAGTTCAGAGAATCCTAAAGGGACCCAAATTAGGGATTAAAATAGCAGATCTCGCGGTGAATCGCTATCATCAGCAAGTCGCTAGCCTAAAATAAATGTATTTGTTTTCATACAGCTTGTTTTAATGTATGTAATTATTTTATTCATCTATTTTATTATTACAAAAAAAGGAATAGCCGAATCAATACACATTATTTTGGCGAAAATTGCAAAAATAACCTATCTAGAAGTGCATATAAACATCATATTAAATAATGCAATTTATATAAAATGCTTATAATAAATCGTATGAAGATATTAATCCTTCTCTTAAAAAAAATGAACGTCGTAATAAAGTATGATGTGTTCTATGTATACTATTAATTTAAATAAAGTTATGGTTGTTAGCTATTTGAATCTTAGACAAGCTCAATAAAGTTTAATAAAAATATAAAAAGCTAACTGTAAATGAAAGCTTTACGTTGTAACAAAACCTATAATTATAAAAGAAATAGGCTGAGTACCATTCCAAGCATGTAAAAACTACTACAAAGGTACATTTATTTTCTTTTTACGGCAAAACATAAGGAAAATTTAGGTCAGTTAACCTTAATAATAATAGTAAGGAGTTTGAAATGAAAATTGTTAGTTTTCTACATATTACCTAGACGTGGGTGATTTCTGAGTAGATTTTTTATTAAATGCTTATATATTAAATAGTTCTTTGCTATATCTTTTTTATCAAGTAAAAAGTTTATCAAGCGGTTGCAGTTTAATGGACTACTAATTGAATTTAATTTATTATTTAACATCATATTTTTCTCGCAAAGTAAAATAGTCCAGAGAAAGTATAAAGTCTAGACATTCTGTTCTCCGCATCCCGCATGAATTCTGCGTCTTGAAAAGCAGAACTCAATTTTGTTTAACAGAGCGAAGAAATAAAAACGTACGAATCGAAATCACAGCCAATCGCGATTCAGACGCTGTCCCACTGTGCCGCATTGATTTATTTAGATAATGTTTTTAATTACATTACCTAGAAGTTATTATTTAATAATAATAAAACATACTCACAAAGCTTAAAATATATTTAAGTTTTTTCCGTATAGTAACTAATGAGTAGTTAGAGAGACCCTAGTATTAAAACACTCCGTTCTCTACTTTCTCCTCGAAATCATGTAAAAGTGTTAAGTAGATAATCTACGAATTAAAAGTGTGTAGTAATAATTTTAAATGAGAACACTTACTATTTTTCCTATAAATTTTATCTTCAGTAATCCAAAACCTTATGTGTTTGCAAAGCTAAGTAAACTTCGTCATTTGACTATATTCGCCGCAGTCGCGTCAACTAATCCGATCTTATTTGGCTTTCGTGCAGCACGCAATTTGTTCCAGTGAATACTTAATGAAATATTCTGCTAAAATTGATAAAATATACATAAATTGTTCATACAGTATATATGATGCACATGTAGTATTTTATAACAAACACTCGTTGTATAAGCCTTTGAAAACATGGGGGAGAGTAGGCAGAGAGATACAAATTCTACGTCACTCGAATCTCTCTTTCTCTCATCTACAATTTTACCGTAATAGCCTAGATTTATGTGATAGATAGGAGTATAATTTAGCTAAGCGTGTTAGGGTATAATTTCATTTATAAATTATTTTGATTGCGACCAGTCGCTGAACCTAGAAATAATTGAAAAAGAAAATAAAAATTTACACTGTCGTGGCGCAGTGATGTCGTCTGTCTTTGGATGCGGTTGTTATTTCGATTCCCACTCTAAAGAATGACCATAATTTAATTATACAATACAAAGCGGGGTGTTGAAATCCATCACTTATACTCAATGCCCCGGGTTCGGACAGAAAGTGGACAAGGAAGTGTCAATTAAATTAGAGGCGTTATAAAATTACAAAATTAATTGGTTTAGATTATACAAATATAAAATCGCCAATTGTAATGATTTTAATGCTTTAAATTAACGAAATTGCCTCAATTTCGCGCTTTGCCTCGAGCGATGAAATGGAAATATTAAATATTTCCATTCCTCTAGTGGGAGTCAAACCCACAACTTATCACGCGTCACGACATCTTTTGACTTTTAATATTGTAGGTAGTCCCTTAATTATTTTATTTGCAATTGTTTACTGTGACATAAGTTATATAATCAAATAGATTAGGAAAGAAATAAAATCAACGAAATTTTAAGATTTTGAAGCTCTTGGTTCACGTAAATAGAAGTATTATTGCATATAATATGTTTGTTTACAGAAAACCAAACGTGAAAATCAATTTGTAAAGCATATTCACAAACTTGCGACTCAAGATTTTTGAATAACTTTATAACAATTTTCATCTACCATTACAGTTGGACGATAACCTACATATATACTACTCTAAGCCTACTATCTCTAAGAGGAATTAAATAAATTTAGAAGGCACAACAACAAAAGTAAATAAATAAGTGAATATCAGAAAAGATAAACTAAATTCCATAAAGTAACTACCACCAGTCAACAGGCTTACTTTAAACACTTTTCTGATTCTAACACTAGTAAATAGTAGTAGTAGTGAATAACTTTTATATTGAAGACCTGTTTTAGTTTCTAAGAACATTTTCGATTCGCGATTCACAATCACAATACGGTTGGTATTTACAGCTATGTCACAATTTTCCAAATAAAGAAACCTCAACTTTACTAGTTATTCTACAATTGACCTACATCGGTGAATCGATTTAAAGTTGAAATTCTTCGTGAACCTCAGAAATTTTTCAAAAGAGGTCATGTCACAGAGACTGCAGAATGACGCGTTAGGAAGCTCGCTGTTTACATAATGAGGTGTCGACGGGTTCGGAACGAACGTTTATTGTTGTTATCAACACTCGTACCTTTTCCATATAAAACTTCTATATTATGGTGCGATTTTTATGTTATATATTCATATGTAAATAATGTTGGTGTTTTGGCCGAATATATCATATACGGTTTTGCTTTTATTATGTATATTATAATATAATGCTTTTTTCCGGAAAAAAACTTTATTGTAGTATTTGGTGTTACTTGAAAGTCATTTCTCAAATTTCATAGAGTAGAAAGAATATGTTTCGTTCTGTATATTCCAATTTATGTAACCTGTTAATTTTAATGTGAATGGCAAATTCAAGCTATACCATAATGTAATTATTATTTGAAACATTTGATAAAAACATACGTAAAACTATTAAACTTAACTTTTAACAAAAAAAATATTCATATTAAAAATTTCAATGATGATGAAAGCAATGGCAAACATCTGTAAATCATTATGTATATAAGAAATTGAGAATCATACTGCGTATGATACCGACATACCTTTTATGTTTATTTCCTTTGAGATATTTTCGTATACAGGACTTGAATTAACTTACTTGAATTAGCTTAATAGGTCTTTTACAGGTCTTATAGGTCTTTTACTCGGAATCGATTTTATTTATAGAATTCGATTCTAGAGTCGGATTTCGAGAAATTGATTCCGTGAATCGAAATTTATATGAATATTATCGAGAATGTAATTTTCGCCGTATGTTTCAATTCCTATGAAGAAAATACAGCTATAGCAAAATTTGCTACAATATCAATGAATATTGGCAAAACGTTAAAATAGTAAACTTAATAAACCTGCACCTGACACGTTCCATAGAGTTAAAGCGAGTAATCCATTTACTCGTCACTTCAATATTGCATCCTGTTTACCTAACACACGCTATTGCGGATGCACCACTTAATTGCATTTTAAATAAGAGTGAATAACAAAATAGATTCAAATAAACGCCACTGCAGTGTTTCCCGACATTGACAGTTTCAACTCTGATTAAATAATATTGATTAAAATTTACAATTTCTGCTAAGTTCAGTTCTCGTCCTCAATTATGGTGCTTCGAACGTGTGACTTAAGCACAAATGCCAATGTCACCTTACCGTGCCTATTGTATGGAGAAGACATTTAGAAAATGTATAAAAAGTTGATTGCGGCAGGATTCAAACCCGCGCCTCTTGTGAACCGTCCAAGCGCTCTGAACGCTATGCTATACGTTCTACCAACAGCTACGTCGTCAAATTCGTATACGCTTATTACAATTTATTTATGTTTTTAACATCTCTTCGATAGTCAAAAAAATCTCTCTACAGGGAGAATCGAAAGATTCTTATTCAGTTATTGAGTATTTTAAATAGGATGTGAAAATAAGATCGAATGACAACAATAAGACCTCATAACCAGAATAAATCAGAAAAATATTTACAACACAGAGTTTAAATTATCTAAGGGAAGCAAAGTGTTAACTAATAACATCAGAAAAATCTGTAAGACTATACTTCTCACAGATTTATGATTATAATGATTAGGAGTACCATTATAATATGGATGGTCATATTTTAATAATGTAAATTATGCGCTATTTACGTTATTAAAATATGACCATCCATATTTTATTTATGTTTTTAACATCTCATATTATTATTTTAATAATATTATTAACACTCGCAACATACAGTTAGTTTATAAATTTTATAATATTCAGGAAATGTAAACCATAGCGTTCATGCAGGACTATTCAAAGATGGCAGCAAGTCACGCCAAATGCGTTAATTAATTTGTATTGCTAATTTTACGTTTTCTTTTTCATTGATGTAATATTTTAAATATTTAGTGCTTTAAATATCGTTATATTATTTAGTTACTATTCATTTAAATATTCGTTTTACGTTATCTTAATATAAATAACCAACGTAATAAGAACTCACCAATAAATTCTTCATAATTTCCAAAAATGCATGTCACCAAACTTGAATATGACAAAAATATTATATTTCAATCTCTTTGCATGTGGTATATTAAATGAACTAATTAATTATTCACTTCCTTGTATTAAATTTATATTATTTGTAATTCAATATCAATATTTTTCTGAGCGTCACAATTTGCCCACGCGGCGCTCCCGCCATGTTCCTTTTTTTTTCTTATTTTAAAAATCACAAAGTATAATCGGCTAGCAACCTATATACCAGCGTCACATTTTTTTAAAATATTAATTATATTTCATTCGCATAAAACCACATATTTAATAAAATAGTATTGTTTTGACTATTGTTAAATTAAATTCTTTACTTAAAATATTTTATATTCCTACGTTTATTTACACATAATATGTATCGTTACAAAATATTTAAAAAATCATCTAACGTTAAAAATTATATATTACCAAAATTAAAAGGATATTAATAATATAATAAACAAAATATAAAATATAATTATAAAAAAGAAAACAACATAATTAAAATACGTAATAAATAAAACATCATTTTACTAAGTGTCAAAAATGAAAAGCAAAGAGGCCACAGGA
This sequence comes from Dryas iulia moderata, assembly GCA_019049465.1. NCBI lineage: Eukaryota > Metazoa > Arthropoda > Insecta > Lepidoptera > Nymphalidae > Dryas > Dryas iulia. The sequence continues at coordinate 12,467,877 of CM032434.1, forward strand.
TTTTTATACGAGTACTAGCTGTCACCCGCAGCTTCGCCCGCTGTGCCTATGTCTTTTTACTGGGAATAGAAACAGAAGATTCGGGGAAAGTTCATCCCCGCTATCTTTAACTTTGCTCTTTGTATTAACAAATATTACACTTAGCTTAATAGCAAATTACATAATGATATAAATTAAATTGAAATTATAGATCAGTAGCATAGTAGTAGTAGTAGTAGTAGCAGCGACATTAGTGAAATTTTCACCTTTTCTTACTCCGGTTAACATGTTGACATTAATTATGTTCTATTCAAGTTACGTGATACAGTTTCGTGCCGTTATGTAATCAGGGGATATTAAATTTCAAATAATTTTAACTGGGATACAGGGTAGATCTGGCAACTGTGTTTAAAAACTCAACGACATATATGAAGTGCTCTATTCTATCGGTCTTATTCATAAAAAGTTATGGAACAGTTAAAGTGTTCTATAAGCCCACTATAAGAGAAACGTCAAAAATGGTATTCATAACAGCATTTTAGCGCTAAACAGTACTATAAGCGTACTATAAAGTTATCGTGGCCAATACCCTACTATAGCGGTTCTATAAGATAAAAAATGGCCGATTCTCAACAGCTGATCATTGAAAATGACATTTGACGTGAGTGACTCGTCAATGTTAGCTAATCGAATTTGCATAACTTATTAATCCAATCCAGTAATAATTATTGCTTTGTGTCAATTTTCTACTTTTATATTTAAAATGAAAGCTTTACAAAGCATACATGCTTCGGAAACGATAGCAATAATGGAGAAGAGTTCGGAGCGAAGAAAAGTGTATAGAAGCAGGGGTTGACCCGTTTTCCTTATACGACGAAGAGTTTCGGAAGCGTTACCGCTTTCATAAATATACTGCTTTTATGAAACCTTGTGCGTAGATTAACCATGGAGACATGCAATTAGACAATCTTATTAATAAAGTGAAGTTTTAACTAGGAGAAATTTTAGTTAGTACATTTTATAAAATAGTAAGTTTAACGCCAAGCTTTCCCTCAACACCAGAGCAAAAAAATGAAACTATAAATTGAAGTAAATATTTTATTGCCTGGAGTGAGGATCAAACCCACAAGTAGTAGTCTTGTTACATGTTCACTTTGTGCCCGTGCTGGTGCACTGACCTCAATTTGTTAGATTTTGGTTAATAAAAAACAGTTTATTTCTATAAATTTTATTCTTTAGATGTGTAATACAATAATTTACGTTTGAGTAATTCTTCCTTTAATAGTGAATTATTTAGATTTTGTTCTAAATTTTTTAATTTTTGCCTTTCTACGGCCATCTGGATCTCAGGAAGCTCCTTTCTGTAAGCAATTACATTTGCTTCTATTCTTGAGCTTATTGTCATGCTGTAACCAAAAATGTAATATATCTATTATTCTTTTAATATGTTTTCCAAAGAAGTATGTATTATAAATTAATAAAACTTATTTTGTTGAAAGCTTAACACATTTTATTTATTTCAATTCAATTTAAGTTTGTTAATCCAAATTTAATATTGCTTGTAGATATAAGATAGTACTGAATGATTTTAGTTATTCTAACTTAGTAATATATTATAGTAATAAAAATAAAGATAAGTTCATTCAACATTTCTTTAATCTACCAAGATTGTGTACTAGTGCTAGTGGTAGTACTTGGATGCACCATCTAAAAAGAATATAATCAGATTTCCTTGCTGAGCATTTTTTAGGTAGTATTAGCTATTTAATGTATTATAATGGAAAATAAATTTTGTCCCGCTTCCCATCAAATTATTTGTTGAAAATAAAATTGAACTAAATTGACTAAAATAATAAACTTGAAATGACTTTCTGGGTATTGTGGTATTATCATTCATTTAATATTTCATGCACCACAATTTATTATACTTAACATGTCTTATTACTTATGAATATCATTTAAAATAAGATAGGTGACAGAGTGAGATTTGTGTGCTGCTGTTTATTTCATAATATTAATATATTACACATACTTTTTTCTTCTTTTATATTATTTTCTGTTCTATTCTTAAACAAGAATTGATAATAATTACATAAATATTTCTTTATTCAAAATGAAACACTAATTGGCCAAATGTTCGTATTTTTATATGTACCTGGTTATCTGAGTAAAATTAATTTGAGTATACTGTGAACTCATGAGGGAGCCAAACTGAAATGTCATCACCAGTTGCTGGTTCTGTAGTATGTGGTGGGTTACCAACTGTTTTTAGTATTTGTTTTTTTTTTCTATAAATATCAGCTTCTTAGCTGACATTTTTATAATACCCTGAGCTTCTTAGCTGACATTTTTATAATACCTTGAGCCTTAATTTGTTCTTCTTCTTCAAGCCATATTGTTAAAACTGAAACATTAAGTGCCGTGTTAATAAAATAACTACACAAATACTTTTCCTCAGCAATTCTTTCAAGATCATCTATGGAATAGAAGCATAAGCATTGAAACATAACATGCGTATGAATGTTTACAAAACAAAACTTACGTGTTCGAATTAACTGTATCAGTAAAACCAACCTTATCCTCCTCCAACCAATTCTCACTTCTCTGCCTTTTCTTGCTCTCTACAATTTTTGATTCCGATGCCATTTTAAAAGTAATGGAGTAATATTTAAAATTAAATTAACACGTACGTACTACTAGTAAACAAATGTCAATAGCTTATCGCACCACAAACAACAAAATATGGTTTTTATCCTTAATAATGTCTATGATTAGTCGAATTTAGTAAAATTATACACATTATCTGTGGTCAATTGGCAAAGTTTCTTGCCAATTTCATCGTAGTGGCAACATTTTAGCTTATAAACAGTATATTAGTTATAGTAGGCTTATAGTACTGTTCCGCCCAGGTCCACGGACGATTGGACCAGTGCCCGAGACCTGGGCTAGTGGCGGGAGAGGAGCACCGTCAGGGTTTAGTGGGTAAACGGTGGCGTTACCATCTTGCCAAACCGGAGTCCCACATAACCGCGCCCGGGATCCCACCCCGGGCGGGTATCCGTAACGGATTTCCTGACGTTAAAAAAAAAAAAAAAAAAAAAAAAAAAAAAAAAAAAAAAAAAAAAAAAAAAAGGCTTATAGTACTGTTATGAATACGCATTTTTATGGAACGTTTCATAAGCTTATAGAGCATTTTAACTAATGAACGTTTTAAGCGTTCTATAAGCATTTTTTATGAATAAGGCCGTATGTCTATAACTGTGATTATGTATACAATGTACAAATACTCTGTTCAAGACATGTTTAAAAAAACATCTGAACATATGAACGCAGCGGGATTTGAACTTGTGCTTTTCGGAGCGGTCGGAGCGCTGAAATGGTTATTCTGGCGCTCCGAACGCTTTACCATGCGTTCTACTACCAGCTGCGTTGAAATTTTTATACGCTTTGATTACAATTTGTTTTGCCAATAATTAGCATTTTTGTAAAAAAAAATTACAAATTTCTATTACTCAAAGATTATTCTACGAACAGTCGTTGGGCAAGAGGGAATGCTATTTATTAAGCATTTTTTGATAGAAATTTGCAAGTAAATTGATTGCATATTATTTACTACTCCCCGTAATAAGTGGAAAATATATTAAACTATAAACTTCATAAAACACGAAGTTTAAGAGAGACTCAAACATTGTTACTTTTAGTATGGATATGTATCCCATACGCATCATAATTTTGTCACTCACTGTCCAGCCCCTAAGTATCTGAAGTACTAATTTGAATTGTAAAATTATAAATTCGCAAAAAAAAACTTGGACATTAACGTACCAAAATATGAATTTATTCACGAAATTAATCAGAATTATGTTGGGTGGTTTACAATCTATACAGATGGTTCTAAAAATATTTATGGAAATTGTATATGTTTCCACTCTTAATTGTTATCTTATGTTATGTGACAGCAAGAGGAGTATCAGTGGCGTATATGATACTAAAAAAACATTGAGTTATATGCCAGAGACGTAACTGTAGAACTTCAATCGGTTCCTTCTCACCTTGGATATAGGGGAAGCTGACAATTTGGCAAAGCGGGCTTTAATAGAAGGGAGACAGGTATATATATTTTCGGAAGTTTTCGTAAAATACAGGAAGGAAGTTAGAAACATTTGAAAGGAGTATTTGAAAAAAAGATCTAAATTAAAGAAAATGTAGTACAGAGTAATTCAAAATGAGCTTCCTGATATTACATGGTTTAGTGAGAAGGAACTTACACGGCAACAAATTGCTATAGGCTTTAGGTTGCGTTGTGGACATGTTCCTCTAAAGAAGTTTGGTTTTCTTGTGAAAAGGGTATCTACTCCAAAGTGTGAATTGTTTGGAGTGAATGATGATATTCACCATTTCTTGGTTTAATGTGTCTGAAATGCCGAGGCTCGTGAGAAACTAACCCGTCGTTATAATTTGAATGTATTAGATGTCGGCATTTTCACTGTTTATAGTCTGAATCTAGTTCTGTAGTGGCCAAAATGCTGTCTAAATTTAAGTATAAATAGTGTTCTTAGACTTAAGAGGAAATGTTATGTTTGTGTGCTTTGAGTTTGTTTTGGGGAACGATGGGGCTGACATTTTTATATTTACTAAAAAAATCCTTAAATAAAAACAGATTAAAAAACAAATAGATAAGCAAACAAACGGACAAATTTATCTATTTATAATATTAGGATACTTTAATTTGCTAATAACCTTACGTTTTTGTATACCGCGATTTTTCCGATTTTAATTAGACACATACAGCTCGGGCAGTGTAAGCAAACGTTAATACGCGTTGAAATGGGCTACTGAATCCTATACTTGTGTCGCAAATTCCAAGCACTGCTCCGAGCTTCTCTCTCTGTAATGCAACAGTCCAGGCCAGTACTCCAATAGTGAACCTATATATTACTGAAGAGTTTCTTTCTGTTTGGATTCTAAATCTGGATTTGAATACGTGTCTTTAGTAAGCGTGTATTTAAAATTTACTACGGGATTTGCTTCCTCTTTCTTATTTATCTACTTCTTCACTTTCCCTCCTATAGCAAAATAGTCAAAGAAAACCTAGAGTCATCTAGTACACTTCAGCCTGAAATCGAAACATTGCGTCCTAAGTAGCGGGACTCAATGACGCGTCGTTTTGTCCAGTCCAGTCCTGTTTTATCAGCAAGGGAAAGAAAGTAATTTAAACGCACCTTAAAGTGGAGATCGAACCCACAACCGATCACGTCTACAGTAAGACGCTATCCCACTCTGCCGTGAAAGTTTTTTTATACTTCACAGAATATGTTTTCTTCATATGTTTATATTCTGTTAGTTACAAAGATTTTTTTTAAAAGTTTATGTATTGAAATATCTGTTTAAAAAACAATGCAATATTACATATCAATATATTAAAATATCAATAAAGTAAGTAATAGTCAATATCGGGCGTTATAAGCTGATGTTCTCGATAATTTCATAATTAATATATCTGGATAAATGTCACTATTTGTGACGTCATTGAATGTCGGTCAGCACTTGAAATTGTCGTCTTACTTCTAAGTATTTTACATTTTTCAAAAACCAATTTTAGATTTTCATCAATTTATTTTAGAGTAATTAGTGAGCCACGCGGGTCAATTCGTTTGGTTTTTAATTAGATAGCAGTGCCCTACGGCCTGTATTAATAAATCGAAAGCCGCGGTCATCATTGACGGCGCGGCCCGAACGGAAAGTCTCATTGTCGACCAGCATTGAACAACGTGGCCCGAACGAAAAGATGCATAATTTTGTTTAGCGTTGAACGTGTTAAGTAACTCACACTATAAATTAGCCTTTGTTCAACTAAGAAAACTGTGACATTACATTGCTTCTTTGCTGTGAAACATGAACAAACAAACTAACACACTTTCACGTTTATAATATTAGTATGGATATATCTTTACAAATAAATATAGTGATGAATATTCATATTACTGCTTATTACTAAATGCATTTGTATGTGTGCACGGTACATATACCAATTTTTTCCTTGCTCATTTTTCCGGTTAATCTCTGGAATGGCTGGACCGATTTCGACGGGACTTTCACTGCCAGATAGCTGATGTAATGAAGCATAGCTTAGGCTACTTTTGTTTTAGAATTACAATGTTTTTGTTTTATTAAACGCGGACGAAGCCGCGAGAAACAGCAAGTTTTAAAATTAAAGTAGCCTAAGTTACGCCCTGTTACATCAGCTATCATCATTGTAAATTCTGTCGAAATCGGTCCAGCCGTTCCAGAGATTATCGAAAACAAACAAACAGACAGACAGACAGACAAAAATTTTTAAAAAGCTTATTTTGGTATACGTATCGTGTATATATACATATGCAATCATTAAAAAGTTGTTATTTTAATATTACAAACAGACACTTCAATTTTATTTATTAGTATAGATATACATATTATTACCTAACAAAACTCGTTTCTTCTGGAAAACGTTCTCCCTAGCGGATTTACCTTTTCACAAATCACCAACGATACACGAAATGCTTAGATCTACCGAAGTATTATGGGTGACGTTTTATATTGTAACAGGTTTTTAAGCTGAGTGCTCCGATCTTTAAACCAAATGGTACCCATAAAGCGACCTCGATTTATTACAATTGTTGTCAAAATTGATTACTATTTCTAATTACTAATGCAAATAAAAAAAAGAGTTTTAGAGTAAAAGCTTATTTATTTCTCTTCTGTATCGCACGCTGCATTGACTTTCCTCGCTACGCTACTTAATTGCATTTTAATTACAGCTAAACGCTTCGAATTGTAAAAGTAAATAGGACTTACAGTAATACCTATTATTTACTTCAATATATTAATACAGGTATGGAAATATAAGTATTCCTTTTAACAAACGACGGTATTATGGCACAGTTAAAGTTGTACGGAGGAGCCAATATTTTATAATAATGCCTTAAGGAATGCAATATTTTTTGTTAAAATTAAATTTTAAATAACAAGTATTAATTTATTCCACGTATAAGTGATAGTTTTAGTCCTAAAACAAATCATATTTTTTACGTAAATGAGTCTTGTAGTACATTGGCATAATCGCTATTATCCACGGCTTTGCTCGTATAGGTCAATAGGGACTAATAATAGTTTAAATAATTAATTTAATACAATCATGTATAACCTATGAGTCTAATGCCTCCCTAATATGAGGCCTTCACATCACACTACAACACAACTGCTACACAACACAACAAAACAACAATTAAAAGATATTAAGAACCTAAGGTAACGCTTACCGTAGACAAAGTGTACGTACAAGTGAAACGCTTGAGCTCTAAACTAACCTCAATATCAGTTTGCCGGTGAACATCTGGTGGATCTTGTCAGCGTACACAGACAATTTTAAAAAGAAGAGCGCGTACTAAAGTGATTTATCTTTCAAAAAATGGAAAGAAAGCTGGAAACACAAGAAAAGGAAAATATCACAGCAAATATTCGTTTTCATGTGCTTCCAATTACACAAATTAAACACAAAACAGATCACTTAATACACTACTGTAAATATTATGCGTATTTCTATTCGAAGATTTCATCGTGCAGTAGCATAAATAATTCACAAAATATCTTCCGCCATGTATGAGGGCTGCATTAAGGGCCACACTCTATTCCACAATTTTATTTACCAAAGAGCGATGAAATGTAAATACTTTAAATATAATCGTTCTTCTGAGTAAAAATTTAAATGACAAAAATCATTGTGTTCAATCAAAATATACATTTATACTGTCATGGATTGATAGATATTCCCAACCTAAAGGGGTGGATGTTTGTATTTAATGAAACTATTTAAATTCAAAATTCATTTAAAATGTTCCTCGATTAAGTGATATATATACATTAAAAAGTAATCGACCTTTATTTTTGGACACAGCAGCCAAGAAAATGTATAATTCACATCCTAGATCTTTGAATTGGCTGCTTTACGATTCGCAGCCTTTTTCAGAGTCATACATATTGAATAAAATTATATTTAGTTTCTACACGAACAGAGCTTATATTTGCTCGCCGGTACAACTTCTGTCGGTCAACATTTAGTATTTAAGGCAATTGGGTCCCCAGCGGTAACTTCCACGTAGTTCACTACTTAATGAAAGTTAATTTCTAACTTGACGGTATTGATTGCACCCTTCAAATCGTTAGCGAAGTTAGTTAAGGGCAGGACTTGAAATCGTTTGGTGATATTGAAAAACACTTATGGCATACTTTGACCTGAATGAATTCTTGGTTTTGAATTTAATTTAGGTTTTTGATGTGAAACGCGATTAAATTTGTATTTTTTTTATTTATAAACTTTCCAGAGTAGTCAGAGAGAACCTAGTGGAAGACAGTCCGGTATCCATTTTCTGATCGCAATCAAGACATTGCATGTTGAGTAGTGGATCTCAACGCCGCACTTTGTCTCGACCACAGCGGAAAAATGAAAATAATATATGTAATCTTTCCCTGGAATGTTACTCAAACCCACAACCATCGCGCTTACAGGCAATCGCTGTGTGGGCCAGCGTACACCAGGAGGGCCTTTATTCCTTAAGGTCTCATTTTATGTTAATATTACAAAAATAATACAAGAAAATAAACATATCTTGCAGCACAAATCTACAACAACATATACACATACATATATAGGTAATGTAGGGCAGTACAAGCAAGGCAAGAGCTTCTCAATTTTCCTGTCACACAGTACTTCAGGATATAATGGAAATCTTCATCTTTCATCTTCGATCTGATGTTGAGACAAACCGTGGCCTTAACTTCCACCACTTAACACGCAATGCCTCCGAATTCGGTGAAAAGTGGGGAACGGAGTGTCTTAACACTAGGTTCTCTCTGCCTACCCTGTTGTATGCGGGATACAGCGTGAAATAATAATATTTAATCAAGTCAGCTTTCCGTTTGTTCACTCATAGCGGAGTTATCAGAGAAAACCTAGGACCGAAATCATAATATTGCGTGCTTAGAGTCGAAACTTACCACCGCTATGCATTACCAGAGTAGGTAAATGAAAATAATTTAAATATAATTATATCTAAATTTTTCCCGCATAGATCACCATTTTCCACACTAAATCGAAATATTGCGAGACATTTACGTGAAGTTCCGCTACTAGACCATACTAGACACCAGCGGAACGCAACGCTTAAATAACAGAACCAAGGAAAAAATAATTGAAATACTGTGAAATGCATTTCCCTACGCCACCATTGCCCTTATTCTATAATTATGACGTATGTCATGAAGACTAACAAATATTTAATTTTTACAAAATTGAGCATATTGTATGAGTTCCATAATCATAAACTTGTACCATATAAAGTACAGACTCAACTTCCGGTTTAGATATTAAGCGAGATCTCATCTATGCGCCAAGTCGTGAGTATATGTATATGTACCCTACTGCAGTATATCGTTCCCGCGAATAAGTTTCTACTGGCGGATGTTTCATAATCAAGTTATTTAATAATTGTACTATAAGTTTTGGTGTCACATAGACTTAACAGAATATAATATGTCAATCATAACAAATTATTTTATTGAAAGCTTAAAGGAATACGCATTAACCTATTAATTTATAATTTCTAGTTGAATCCAGAAAGAAAGTTAAAAGTTTTATTTAAAACTGATTACAATAAATCGAAAACGTAGTTAGGTTTTTGTTTTTTGCCCGCCCTTGTTATTTAAGAAAAGAACATAAAGAACTGCAATAAGAAAACATAGATTGACCTTACAATGACTAAGTTGTTCATTTGACTTCTGTATAATATCTTTAAAAAATAAGTAGTTTTAACGTTTTTATACATGCTTAGAGATTAGATTTTATAAAATGATTAGATATCTGTGATTAATTAACTTTTAATTAACATTACATATATGAAAATATTTTTTGGATACTTAATACATTAGTAGTCACCTGTGAACTAAATTTACTATTTTTGCTACGTGTGTATGAGTCAATAAGCTTTTATTAGCTTCAATTGTATCAATAGATGTTAAATAGACAAATACATAGGAAAATATAAGAAAATCTTCTTTTTCCATTTCTCTGCTCAGATACCTAAGATAAAGCGCGGCGTTAAGTTTACCTTGCTATGAAAAAAAGTCACTACTTCCGTACTCTACTGTCACTCCGTAAGTGATGAACCTTATTTGCTCTAGTTGGACATGCGAAACAACTTCATTTGCTTTTTCATACTTCTTGCGGAAATTATTTCATAATTAAAAATGTGGTATGTAGTATGAGACTACAATTGAAATATATGTACACATAACTAGGTACACTTTTTAATACATACAATACATATTATATATAGTACATTAACATGATATGATTATAGTTGTAATTCTATCTATATATCTACATCAATATATTCAAGTCCTGAGGTCATATACACGCCGTTATTGAGCACTTAAACGGGAAATCGAATATGTTATAACAATATCACATCACGAGGACTCTAAATAACCCCTGGCTTTGGATTATACATACGTAAAAAGGGTTTTATATCATTCTATATATAAGGCTTTCGATACTAAAATATCTTCAACCTATCGTCTTTATTTAATACTGATGTTACGCTCTGCAATATACGGACATCTAACTCTGAAACGTAGATTGGTAAGAGTAAAAACGTTATAAAAGCAGAAAAAGTGGAATATTGTATTGGAATATATTTTCATTCCATCAAAGGAATAAAATTAAGAAACTCAGAAAATGTTACCCAAAGCAATTATTATTTTATCTAACCAGGTCTGAAATGTCACCTCAGGTAAAAATAAAAATAAAACCTTCGGTTATGATACAAGCAGAGCCACGATGATTTTTTAAATATAAAGTACCTACTTTAAACGATTATATACATACATAATAATATAATATGTAAGATAAATATTTCCTTAGTAAGCAAAAAAGGTGAACGAGCTAAAGGCTATTTTCTCTCTGCCGTATTAAATGTAAAAGCTTCAAAACAAATAAAAGAAAAATAATAACTTAATTTTTTATTATTATACAGGCTTTAAAGGTAATATTATCAAAAAACCAATAAAAGTTGAGGACAAATTAATAACACTTTCAGCTTTTAGGTAAATTGAATTTTCTGACCAAAACTCATAGGAGTAAAGTGTCGGTGCCGGTATCAGAGCCGTGACGATACATTTGCATTTTAATTGATTTTCCTTAGCAAATAACTTTTGTGGGAATCTTTATGGCGATTTCATTTAGCCAAATTACTGTGCCTCGCTTGACAACAGATTTTTTTGGATCGTGGAGTCCGGTCTTTTTTAATGCAAAAGTTTAATTTTTTTTGTTGAAGTATGACTATATATATATATTGTGTGATAGATATAGAGAGAGAGAGAGAGATAGAGAGAGATAGAGAGAGAGAGAGAGAGAGAGAGAGATAAGAGAGATAGATATCGAGAATTATATATATATATATATATATATATATATATAGATATATATATATATATATATATATATATATATATATATATATATATATATATATATATATATATATATATATATATATATATATATTTTTTGTAAAGAGACACGACCTGAAACGCGACATACTTTCTAGCTAATGTAGTTCTTAGATATTTTTGTACTTTTTTATGCATAAATTCTGATGGTTGCAAAAAAACAACGTCATTTCTCCATCAAAATATAGGTTTTTTTTACATTTTAAGCAACCGTAACTTTTATGATCTTTACTATTATTTCAAATAAATCCTTCTGTATTATAATTAAAAACATTTGGATTGGATTCAGATGAAAAATAGTTAAACCTAAGCTGTCTATTTTTTTTAAAAACCAGCAAACATGAAAATTTGTATGATTAGTGTAAAAAAATATAAATGAAACATCCGCCTGTGTAGTTTCATACGCCGTACGAGGACGAAGCCACGAGCAGGTATCTAGTATGAACGAAATTTTCAATTCTGGTATATAACACAAACTTATAGCAATAAAATAATAGAAATGTATGTACGTCGAGTTACAATATCGCTGTTCTACGCCCAATTTATCAGGAAGCTCTAACAATAGCCGTATTTATTGACGATATCAACCAATACGTTCGGAAAACCTGAAAAAAGAGGGCTATTGCTCACACAAAGCGCAGAATCTTCCAACTTCTAACAATGTTTTAATTGTTTCTTTTACGTCAATAGTTTCCGAAATTAGATGAAGTTAAGGTAGTATGAAAGATTTAGTTTGTCGTTCTTGAAATTGAATTTCTCAATGGAAAATATTTCTCAATGGAAATCGTTTAAAGTTAAATTTCTATTATTAAAATAGGTTATCCCTAAATATTTAACATACTTATTTATCAAGTATACTAGACTATATACAACTATAAGCTTATCTCTAACACAAGAGAATATAGCCACGTGCCAGTAAATTGGTTCTGTCCAAACAGCATAAAGCTGTCGCAGATATTACAACAACAATATATCCTACCCTACTCTAGAGTCACTACAATACGTTAATCTTAAACGGTCTAGTCACATATACGAATTACTTAGTAGCTTTAAGTTAAATTAATGTATTTTATGATTATGTTCTCGAATAAAATCATGTCCCTGAGTAGCCATATAGTAGGCATATAGTGTCATGATTCTCTGAAAAGAAAAAATACCCTTGTTTTAATGTCAAACATGTCGCAGCTTACGCTTATATGTTTTTTCCGACGCCCGAATCTAAAATAATGTGTGTTGAATGGCGGAATTAAATATGATGCATTTAGAGTTAATATGAAATTACTATTAAATCAAAATAATTTAAGCGTAAATAAAATTAAATATGTAAGTATATAAATTAAGATCATTAGAGGAAGAGATTAAATTGAAATATTTTATTTTTTTCCGGAGTGGAAATCGAACCTACAACCATCGTATATACATACAGTCAGACGATACACTGTGCCACTAACTACGTAGTAATATAGCTTTGCTAAGTAACTAACTATTTGATTTGGATTTGAATCCAAAATCTATATTTAAACTTATTAATTATTTAACAAAAATGAAAAAGTCTAACGAAATTTTCCCTAGAGACAGATTAGCATTAACGACACTCTTTTAGTGAGCTAGGTGGCTGGCGCTCCGCCAAACTACACTTTGATACGATAGTATAAATACAGGTGCTGTGGAAAATCCACTGCAAAGCGCATATGTGACTATTAACAATAGCTTATGTCACGGTTGCTTGTAATGTTATTTATGTATAGAAGTATACATTAATGTATTAGAGCATTTTATACGTCAGCAAACACTATAAAACACATTTAATAAATAAACGAAGAAAGCCTAAAAAGTAATTTTACTTGCGTTAATACTCCCAAAGCACAGTAAAATATTTACTGTGCTTTGGGAGTATTAACGCAAAAATAATTAGAGGTTCCCAAATATTTCAGCACAATATAGTCCCCTTGAGAAGGTAAAGGGCCCACACTCAATATCTTACATTTCATGCGTTTATGTAACTTCGATTATTGAAATCACGAATGGACCGTAATCGTTAATAATGTAATACTATTAGTTATTTAAGTTAGGAGTAGCTAATATGAGTTATATACGTAATTTTCTTAGAAAATTATTCTTTTTATTGGTGATTTGATGATTATGATTTATGATTTGAATCATATAATATTGAATTTTGAATCATCTAATATTGATTTTTATATTTGACTGCGTCATGCATCATTTTTGAAACGGGATTCTATGCATATTTTATTAGGTATATTATAAATTATAACTTAATTATTATCAATATCATTATCTTATATAGTGTCATGGCGTAGTGGGACAGCGTTCGCATTTGATTAGAAAGTGGAAACCGAAATGTCTTGACACTAGATTCTATTTGACTACACTGCTATGCTGAAAAAATGGTAAAGTTTTAATTTGATAATTATGAATTATTATACCATTTTCATGACATTGTATAATGATAAATGGGCTAATTCAAATATGTATCAATTAAACCACCGGCAATCCGCAACACCTAATTGGTTTTGTATATATGTATGCATATTTTAGTAAATAATTTTATCATTCCAGTAGGTCATACCTATACTTTATCAGTCAATTTAATTAGAAAACAAAAAATGCATACATTCATGCAAAAGTTATATTTCAAATCGAATGACAAAGATATTACCTAAAATATAACGGACTGAACTAATTTCCAAGTTAAAATAGATCGGCGAGGCCAGGAGATATCGGAATAAGCATATACATATAAAGAGTCAGGTCAGAGGTCACCTATAAATTGGTCTATAAAAGTTCATCTGATAGTTGGTTAGTCTGAACTCGAGAGATGCATTTTTAATTGTGCAGTTCAATCAATTGACGTATATTGGATAAAGGTTATAAAAGGAAATTGAAAACCCAAATTTTGTCATCTATTTTTATCACAAATTAAAGCACAGTTCGTTAAAGATTTAGTACTACGCTATTAATATCAGTCACAGTTTCGGTGCGGTGATGATTTTTTTTTTTTTTTATGGAATAAAGGAGGCTAACGAGCAGAAGGCCCACCTGGTGTTAAGGTTACTTTCGCCCATAGACATCCACAACATTAGAGTTGTGGATGCGTTGCCAGCCTTGGGATTGTAGGACAGAAGGAGGGAGGAAGGATGGGAATGGTGGGAATAGGGAAAGCTGGCTTACATGGCCATCGAACTGGAACACATCATCAGCTGTTTGGCGGTTCGTCTTTGACATGATAGTGGCCGCGAGTCAGTCGGAGAACGAATCTCCTACCACCAGCTACTGGGTTACCCGCCTTTTACGGGACGCTACCCAGCGGCGGGGGGGAATTGTATTCTTAACCCGTCCCCCCACGGGATGAAATTATTTATAAATATATGAATTCAAAAGCTTTAATTCTTTAAAGAAAGAATTTGCAAAATGGGTGTTTACATTATTAACTGACATATTAATATATTGGTATAAAGAGTTGTCTCTGTTACTAACTAACACTAATTATATATTTTGAACACAAAACTAAAGTGACGCACAAAATTAAAGCAATACACATACATGCAGAAGAGAAAAGGAAAAGAAAAAATATTTTACTTTTTTGATTATTTGGAATGTACTATTTCATATGCCACAAAGCTTCAACCCTTTTTCTCGCATAGCACTTTTCCCTAACTATATGCTACAAGTTAATTAAGTCTTTATGGTACTTATTTCTATCGGGGAAGTGATATTAAAATTTTTTTGTTCAGTCGTGGCGCAGTTGCACAAGCGTGTGACTGTAAACGACTGGTTGTGGGTTCGATTCCCACTTGGAATGGAAATATTTAATATTTCCATTTTCCTCGCTCTGGTTTCGAGGCAAAGCGCGACGTTAAATTCCGCCACTTAACACGCAATGCCACCAAATTCAGCGGAAAGTGGGGAACGTGTCTCAACACTAGGGCGAGAACCTAGTCTCTACCCTATTGTGTGTGCGATACAGCGTGAAGCTAAAAAAAAATCTCCCCTCTCTTTAACGCGCGGAGTTAAGTTCCGCCACTCAACATGCAATGTCTTGAATTCGGGCAGAAAGTGGAGAACGCATTGTCTTGACACCAGGTACTCTTTGTTTATCTTTCAATACGGGAAAACATGAAGCTAAAAGTAGAAATCTCACGATTTTTATTATAAAATAACTATACCATGCAGATTTACTTGCTGGTTGTATGAAAAAGAAAAATTAATATAACTAATTTCAATTAAAACTTTGAATTGTAGTTGGACCTCTGTAACAATCCGTACTATACACAAATAAAGGTAGGATAATAATCTTAATCTTAATCTTTTTACATTGAATAATTTAAATTAACTTAATAAGAGTATAAAATATTATTTTAATTAATATTTTTAAATAAATAAAAAATATATATTTTTTTTATAATAATCGTTATGTTGGCTGAATGCCACACTGGTAGATTATAATTGATGAAAAAAAAAAAATAATTAAATGGAGCTTGGCGGGAGGATGACGCAATAAACGGACGCTTAGGAAAATATTTATATTAAATTGCATATAATATGAATTTAATATAAGGAAGTGGATATGTAATTACTATTCAACATATAAAATGCAATGGGATCGAAATGTAATAGTTTTATGATATTCATGATTGTTACGATGCATATTTGTAAATTAAGAAGATTTTCTTGGTAAGTTTATTATATTGTTAATAGACAATTTGCATAAAATGAATACGAAATGATAACTAATTAAATAGAAGAATAAATATTATAAGGTAAATAATAATATTAAGAGTCATTTATATGATGATATTTATTAAATTTACAATATTTATAAGTAAAAGCGTATGCTGTGACGCTCCGCCATCTTTAAATAGTGTTGTATGGGCATTTTAGTTTACATTATCGTTAATATTATGAAATATATAAATTATTGGTAGTATGTAATACCACTTTACATGACTAGAACCCTTCTGATGGCTAATTAATATACAAACGAGTCAATACCTTCTGATGGCAAATATATAATTAAGAAAGATTACTTTCTGATGGCTTATTTTTTGTATTAAATACACATACATACACGTAGAATTTCATAACACTCTTACCTCTGAATCTCAGAAAGAACTGGAGTTGCTTACATTCATAACAATACATGTCCTATCCGCGAGATGTACCTATCACGAGCCAGAGTAATATTTTTAAATATTAATATATTTTATAGATAGGCAGAGGATAGTTACACCTCGCTTACAATTCTCTCTCTATTTGCACTTTAAGTAAAGTTATTACTTTTAAGTTATAAATTTTTCTCATGTCTTTGTCCTTTCACATGTCTCTTTACCAACGTTTCGAATGATATAGAGGTATTGGATACATATAAAAATTATTAAAATATTTTTTATACATATTAGGATAAGAATATAACAATATTTGATTAATAATTGTCTGAAAAAGAAGCTTTACGTTTTCTCCCGCGCGAGAGACTCAATCATTTTATAGGTTTTATAATTATTCAAATAATTAGTAAGGTAGATAAGACATTACTATTTAATGCTTTGTATATCCTACTGTGTGCCGTGACAGCGACTTCAACCACGTGGAATTGAATAAAAAAATAATATAAAAGTTGCCTACGTTACTCTTATTATGTCAGCTATCACTCAACTCTGTTAAAATTTCAAAGGTGTTGGACTTTTAAAAGGTTCACAGGACGACGTCATTTCCTCTCCTCTTAGTACACGATCCGCTCTAAATCATTGCGTTTCGATAAAGTACCCATCACGAGGGAACTGCGAAATGAGATTTTTAGAACTCATCAGTGGCGAAGGGCCCATACAAGCCGATTCTGACCGGCTTCCCTTTTAAAATTACATCACTATACTAAGGCTAATTTCTTTCAATTACCACTTTTAGACCGTATAAAGAACCAAACTTGAAAATGTATTTAGCCAACTTTAATTTATCGAAACGCCTAAATACTTTTGTAGGAAAACAAGCCGACGCGAGACCGGCCTACTTCGTCATTATATCTCCATACTAAAATCTCCATAGTGCGCAGTTGTCCCTTTCATTTCCTTGCAAAATAGACCTATATCTATTTCGTTCTAACTTACCGAATTTTACCTCAAATATGCCGGGTCTGTTTACGGCTTTTTACCCGCGACGGAACGGCGACTGTATATGTGTTTGGGGTGAGAGGTTGTTTGTTTGTTTGTTTGTTTGTTTGTTTGTTTGTTTGTTTGTTTGTTTGTGTGTTTGTGCAAATTACTATGTCAATTATTTCCAAAACTATAAGTCCGATCTTGATACGGTTTTCTATGATAGGTTAAGGTTCAATTGGCGTATGTTCTTAGATATGTCTTATTGCCTTAACTCACCAGGGGGCGCTGCAGTAAGCATTTTACGTGAAAACGAATGTTTTCAATTATCTCAAAAAATAATAGTCTGATTTCAATAGATTTTCAGTGATAGATTCAAGTTTAATTGGTGGATGTTCTTGGATATGTTTTATCGTGTCAAACCACCAGGGGGCGCTGCAGTAAGCATTTGTTTGTACTTTTTTTGTATTTATTTGTCTAAAACCGAAACTACTGCTCCGATTGAAAAGAGTTTTCATAAAAAGATTCATCTTTGCTTTGTGCATATTTTAAGATTTTTCTTTTTTTGTTACGGGGAAAACTCACCAGGGGGCGCTGCACTAAACATTTGTTTATGCAGAGCAAAAACTACTAGTCCAATTTAGATGAAACTTTCAAGGATGGGTTCAGGCTTAATTGGTGCGTCTTTCCATATATGTGTTATGGTGACCACTCATCAGGGGGCGCTGTAATAAGCATTTGTTTGAGTTTTTTTGTGTAAAACCAAAATTTTTCTTATATTTATTTGTCTAAAACCGAAATTACTTATCCGATTGGCTAGAGTTTTCAGAACTAGATTAAGCTTTGCTTCGTGCATATTTTAAGATTTTTGTTTTTACGTTACGGTGAAAATTCACCAGGGGGCGCTGCAGTAAACATTTGTTTATTTAGAGTAAAAACTACTAGTCCGATTTAGATGAAACTTTCAACGATAGGTTCAGGTTTAATTGGTGCATCTTTTCATATATGTGTTACGGTGACCACTCACCAGGGGGCGCTGCAGTAAGTACATTTGTTTGTGCAAAACTAAAACTACGAGTCCGATTTGAATGCAGTTTTCAATGATAGATTCAAGTTTACTTAGTGCATATTTGCATATATGTGTCATGTATGTTTACTTAGTGCATATTTTCATGTATGTGTCAACTCTCTAGGGGGCGCTGCAGTAAGTAGCTGCTTCTATTTTTTTGTGTAAAACCAAAACGACTAGTACGATTGGAAAGAGTTTTCAGTATTAGATTCCGCTTTGCTTATAGCATGTTTTTAAATTTATATTACGGTGACAAGTCACCAGGGGGCGCTGCAGTAAAATATTGTTTATGCAAAGATAAAATGACGAATTTGATTTGGATGCAGTTTCAATGATAAGTTCAAGTTTAATTAGTGCATGTTCTTGGATATGTTTTATCGTGTTAACTCACCAGGGGGCGCTGTAGTAAAAATTTGCTTGTAACATTTAATGCAAAGCCACAACTACTAGTCCGATTGGGCAGAGTTTTTAGTATTAGAGTAAGTGAGACTTGGTGTAAGTTTTTAGGTTTTCTTTTTTTCGTTATGAACACGCCAGGGGGTGCTGCATTAAACATTTAATTGTGCAAAGCTAAAACAACAAGTCCAATTTGGATGCAGTTATCAAAGATAGGATCAGGCTTAATTAGTGCGTCTCCTCGTATGTTTGTCATGGTGACACCTCACCAGGGGGCGTTGCAGTAAGCATTTGCTTTTATTTTTTGTGTGAAACCTATTTAGATGCAGTTTTCTGTGATAGGTTCTGGTTTAATTGCTACGTGTTTTTATATGCCATATCTACTACGAACTACCACGGGGCGCTCCAGTATAAATAAGTATGTTCAAAATCAAAACTACTAGTGGGTTTTGTAATTTTCACTGATTTGGTTAGACTTAAGTTTCGTGGAAATGTTACGGTGACAATCTGCCAGGCGCTGCAATAAGCATTTGATAACCAGAAAGCATTGGCTTTATAATTTGCATGAAGATTAATATAAAGTATTTCGATATTATGTAATAATATATAATGTGTATCTATTCACTTTAAAAAGTTTAAAATAAAAAGCAAAATTAAAAATTTTGAAAAAACCCACGACGGTTTAATTGTAATTGAAAAAGGATAAAATAACTATAAATCCCCCGCCTAAAAGAATATATGTAACGAGATGATGGGGACGACTTCGTCGGGGGCTGCCAGTTGCAACCTCTATTTTAAATATAGTAGCTAACAGTATAGATTTCGTTTTAAAGTCTTTAAAATACCAGTTATCAAAACTAAATTCATTTTTTATATTTAATTTTTTTGCCAAAACTGTTTTAACAGCAAGAAAACCTATGAGAAGGTTTGTGCAAACTTAAAGTAATGACAGCCCCCGACGAAGCCGTCCCCATCATCTCGTTACATATATTCTTTTAGGCGGGGGATTTATAGTTATTTTATCCTTTTACTATTACAATTAAACCGTCGTGGGTTTTTTCAAAATTTTTAATTTTGCTTTTTGCAGTTGACGTGTTTCGGAGCTACTGTGTCGGCGAGAGGGAGAATGATCAAATCTGTGCGTGTGAGCGAGAGCGCGAGTAGCGAGTGGCGCGTGATTCGCTAAACTCATGTCAAATAATACGAAAACGAAAGTGTTTATTGAACGTCTATTGGTTAATTTTGAATGGTTTTGGTAACTCAAAACAAAAAAGCATAATGGCTGACGTGTTTGTTTAATCCGTGCGTGTGTGAATGAAAAAAAGAGTTTCTAAATAAATAATTTAAGTGTTTAGTGTTTCCAAGTTAATTTTCAGCTTGTGATTATTTGTGAATCGGATTGCTCAGAGGTATGATGACACTCTTACACATAGAATGCTGTTTAACTGATTATTTACTAACCGAAGAAACTTCATTTTGCAAATTGAGTTTCGAAAACAAAAAGCATGTTGTAAGCCTAGGTCGGGCTCTTCCAGATATGACTATCGATTACGAGAGACGTGATGGGTTTTTCAAACATTTCCACAAATCGTTTTATGATAAATATACGTGGATGACTGGCAGTTATAAATTAAACAAAATGTTTTGTTTTCATTGTCTGCTATTTTCAAATTCGAGTTCTGTTTGGAGTCAAACGGGTTTCACAGATATTAATAACTTAGCTAGCTCTGCTAAAAAGCACGTTCAGACCGAAAAACATATTCGTAGTTGCTTGTTACTTCATGATTTCGGTAATAGTCGCATCGAAAACTTTTTTTCAAATTCGTTTGAAGTTCACAACCGGAAAGTCGACCGCAATCGCGAATTAATGAAAAGTTTTATTGACACCGTTGTTTTGTTAGGAAAACTTTTATCATATTTGAAAGACACTGTTTAAGAACACATCAGTGCTTTCATATATGGTAGAGGTGGGGCCTTTTGTCTTCAATCATGAAAGATAAATGCATGCAGATGCACGCAGGCTATTTGGTGAGCTATTTTTTTAATTATCAAATTATATTTTTTGTGTTGTAGTTGGAAGAAGTCGGTTACAAACATACATACAAACTTACATACACATGAAACTAAAGAAAAGCATGTAAAAATTACGGCAATCGAATCGAACCCGCGACCTTTGTGTAAACGTTACATCTCAAGGCGGCGGGAAAAGGCCAACTTGATTTCCCACGAACATGTTTTTTTTTTGTTACGGCTTCCCTTCTCTAAGAATCCACCCCTCGCCACTGGAACTCATGATATATTTCTTATTTAGCTTTAAGCTTTAAAATTTAATTTATTTTTACATGTAATTAAATAGTACGTTTAGTATAGTGTTTTAGTTAAATAAGAATACATGCCATACGTACAATTTGGCCAATCAACAAGCGATGTCTCGAAATCGGGCGAAAATTTGAGAACGGAGTGTCTTGCGGGAGAAGCGTTTTTTTTTATATCAGGTACCGGTTATAGTGTATAAAATAGCGGATTTTAATAATGCATCGTTAAAGAATGTACACATATATTTGATATGTGTATGATTTTATAATAGCTCGTACATTTAGGAGAGAGTTGGGGGCAGCCCCAGACAGCGGGTAGCCCCGGACAATTCAATTTCAAAGAAGGTAAACACAATACTAAGGCATATCGATATGACAAAGGTACCTTCTTAAGAATAAAAATAAATGGATATGAGTGATACCAAAGATACCAAAGACAAAAAGTGGTGTTGAGTTCCCTATCCAATGTCTGGATTTCAGGTGGTAAGTACTCTCTAAATATATCCCTCCTGATATGCGGGATAAAGCGTACAGCTGAAAAAAATTACGAAAAAACCATTGACCGGAACGTGAAAACAGTAATAAAAAATGAATCTCTGATTTTTTTTTTGTTTGTACGATAAGACAAAATAAAGCGTCGAATTCAGTCTTAAAGAGACTCAACAAGTTATAATAATTGTTACCCAAATTTCAATGTAAGGCAGCAATAGTGTGGTAGTTGCAAAGTTGCGGACAGCCGCGAATGTTACATAAATTGTTTTCGTATTTAACAATAATATTATTATCTTATGATATAGTACTAGTTCATTCTATTTTAAGCTGCTACATTTTTTACTTCGTAAATAAACAACAAAAGAAAAATTTAGAATAATAACAGTAATAAAATAATGTGATTTTTTTTAACTTACAGCTAAATAAACATGTAAATAACATTTTATAGACAGACATTTCGCATTTGTGATTCCTCAGAGAGCACTAAAGGGAAAAGACTAAAGTCTAACTTTTTTAAAATCCAAGCCAACGACAGTTAAAAATAAAAAAATCAAGTCATAGCAAAAGATATTTAATCTAAAATTAAATAAAGTACCATTTTGATGAGGTTTTAAAGTATATTATCACAATTACGTACCCGTGCCTCTTGAACACCATCCAGACGCTTTCATCGATAAGTCATGCGTTTAAAAAGCTCAGATAGGAAGGTTTTCCAAGAGACGGGTTCGAATACCGATGATTTGTATAATAAAAATCTTTTATAATTATGACTATGTATTATACATATACATGAGGATTACTCACTCGTAAACTAAGTTAAATTTTAAAATCTTACAATGTAATAAAGGTTGATTTTGATTCTATCAAACATTTTGTTAAAAAGGTTCCATCTGCCTACCCTGCTATATGCGAGACAAGGTGTGATGCTAAAAAAATGTTAAATTTAATCTTTATTTTTTCACTGATTGATGGTTTCCTTATTGCAAATTTACATTAAAATTTTAAACTTAAATGTAACTAAAATTGCTAAAGTTTTTATGGTTTTCCAAGCCTCACACATTGCTCATAATATTAGACTATAACGCGTTGTTCATATAATCGTTGATTTTATGTAGCTACTTTTTTTTCTTACTAACAAGTTTATGTTTTTAGGCAAACGGCGATGATGAGCACCCACGCTGAAATATGGAGATGAAACGACAACCTGAAGGCAACCTGTCACCCATACACTTGGCCGTTAAGAAGGATAAAGAAGCAAAAACGAAGTCCAGTAACAAAGCAGAGAAGGAATTGAAAGTACCTCAAGAAAAATCACCTGTTGAAGACAGTTTAAAAAGAGAAAGAAGATTGTCCAGAGCAAGTGAATGTTCTAAAGAAACTTTTGAACGGTAAATTCTGTAATGTATTATGTTGTAAATATTTTGTTTTCAGCTTCTTGCCACATAGCAGGGTAGGAATTGAGATATTAATAGTGTTGAGCGACGGAACTCAACTGCGCCCTTTGTCTTAGATACTACAGCGGAAAAATGGAAACAACATATAATCATTTCACCGAATGGCTATAGAACTCATAACCTTCATGCTTACAGTCAAATGCTATCACTCTGCGTCACGACCGCCTCGTAAATTAATATATACGCCTATACCTACTAACAACAAATGAAAAACTTCTGCAGACACCGTCTAGTATAAACTGTTATAAGAAGCTGCATTGCATTTTATAAAAAAAAAGAAAAGCAATTTTACATTTTTCCATCCATATGATACGATAGTTAGAAAAAACCTGGTGTTAAGAGACTCCTTTCTCTACTTTCTGTGCAAGAACGAGTCGTACGTAACGGAATTCAACACCGTAATATGTTTTGGGTAACAGAGCGGAGAAATGAAAATAATACATAATCAAATCCCCGAGTTAAAATTGAACCTACAATCATCGCATTTATTACAGACGTTGTCACGACTTTATTTTCTCTATGCTATATAAGCTAACATATGTTTTTAAAATACACAGGATACAAAAGTTAAAACGAAATTTATTCATAAGTTGCTAACAGAATGAAGTTGTAAGCAAATTAGCTGCAACGTCGGCGTTGGAGTTGTTTACATACTTAACTTTTAATTTGGAATATCTGAAGTCGCGCCACATCTACAATTATATTCACTGGTGTTTTTATTATCAACTTTATTATCACTTTAAATATTCTCATTGCAAACTCAATTAATTAGTTCATTTTATTTAATCTTAACTGTTTTGTTTGATTTTAACGAGTATACCTACTTCTGATCTTACATAGCTTCTAGTTTGTCCACACACAGCAGGGTCTAAGAGAACTGCCCCGAGGATTTCCACATGTAAACGAGACATGGCCTGGTGAATGACAACACGCCGCGCTTTGTCTTAGATACCAGATTAAAAAATGAAAATATTTAATTATGATTTTAATTGAATCTATTAACTGAAAAAGTGTTAACTTATTTATATATTTTTAAGAGCTAGACAATGAGAACATTTAAAAATAAAAAACATGAAAAGGAACCGAATAATATAATTACTGATAAAAATAAATAAGCATATAGTGTTCTAAGTTCCTATAAATAAATAATGTAATCTGGTATATGTATAAGCTATTTTTTTATTTATTATTCAAATATTACTCATTTATCAATTATAAGTTTCTAGCAATCCATTTGCGGCTTCTTCCGCGTGAATTACTCAACTATAGCTGTTTCGTATTTTTGGCCCTGGGTCTTTATATATATAAAATAAACATAACATTATTTTTAATATTTAATAAATATTTCCAATAAAGGATTATGAAACTACTCGTATATGCATGTAATATATAAAGATAGTTTTGATATACTAACATATGTAACAGTTTATACTTACATCCTTCGTTAACGCCCACATTAATCTTTGCTAAAACAGAAACAAAAATAGTAATCTTTTAAAAACATAAATGTATAAAACATATACAACTATCAAACTTGGATTGTGTATTGAACTGCTGTTACCACAAATGTAATAAAGTTTTACTAAACTTTTAAAAAAACAGAGATGCATGGCACCGCAGCTGCAGTGTTACCACATTTCAAAAAATATGTGAAAACATTTTGATATCTTTTTTTGTCTCAATACCTTAAATATTCGATGTTGCCATAATTATGCTGTGTATAAGTGAGTGAAAAAGACTTTATATTAAATACCTGCTCAATTTATAACGTATTTATATTAAATATATAATTAATTATTTGCCGCTTCAATCAAATAAAATTTGCCAGCTACATACTGCACTTACCAGATTGTCAAACTTGATAGATGACTTAAACGATTAATAGTACAATTAAATTGAACTAGATACTTGTATAATCAGGCAAAAAAAATCTACCAATTCAAAAAAGTTGGCTTAGTTAAAGTTTATATGAAGCAAATGTCCACAATGTAATATTTTTCAAACAAATTTGGCAGACTGAGGCGTTGAATTCTACCTGTTTATTCTACCTATTCTTCTGCAAACAACAAGCATTTCAAAATTCGGCGGAAAATGGAGAGCATCTGAACATTAAGTTTCCTGTGCCTATCCTGCAGTGTGCAGTTTACAGCGTGATGCTAAAAATATATTTACATTAACGCTCGTTCTGGCATAACAGGGGAGTCAGAGAGAAGCTACTGTCAGGACACTTTGTTCTCTACTTTTCACTTGAATTCGAGATATGGTGTGTAGTCGTAGTCGAGTATTGCCGGAGTCGAGAAACGAAATAACCTTCATCCCGAATGGGGGTCAATCTCCACGTTTACATTCGTCGTTGCTCGACTGCACCATGACGGCCTCAATAATTGAAAATAAAATTCACTAAGAAAAAAAATATACCTTATAATAGCAGTAATACTCAAGCTCATCGGTGGCTAGTGTTTGACTTTTCAACTTATGTTTAGTAGCTTTAGTAGTTTTAATACTTAGTAAAGTTTTAATTCTTCACATGATTATGATCCTGTAAAATAACAAAACGGCGCACTAATTGGTTTATTAATACTATATCAGGTCAATTGCCAACCATGATAATAAATCGACCCCAGCAGAGCAAAGCAAATCTGCTTTCAAGACTGCGAGTAACTTAACCGTAGGACCAACCTACGACTTTAATTTGGTCCTTTGCGTCTATGACCACAAGAAGCCGTATCCAAAAGCAACACTTAGTATATTAACATAATCTTAATTACTTGTCTATTTCGTCCTAGCTATCGTCCCATATAGTGATCAGGTCAGCTTTCTGTATCTTTCTACTGAAGGCATAGGCCCAGTTGCCTTTGCCCAAGGACCCTAGGGTTGATCGTATGTAGGTTATATAAGGGCTTTTAGGGGTGTAGCCCAGGGCCTGTGGGTTTTCAAGAACCTCAGTCTCTACTTAGGTAATAGATTGGCAACACTTGGCAAGTATATATATTTTTAAGAAAACGAAAACCTTTTACGTACTGTACATTTCATGCAGGGAAATTTTTGCGCTAATTTATGATAAGATTCATTCATGTTTACTTATGAATTATATCCTATGTTATATTTGTATAGAAAACGGTTTTTTTATGAATTTATTAGATTAAACAGGCAAGCCTTTACATATAGTCTCAGTCCACCCCTGCAAGGAGCCACACTTACGAACACACAAGGTTATTACAGACTAACATGAATAGGTAGTACAATGCGTCGTCAGCAGTTTGTAATATTCTTAACATTCATTTATAACTTGTAATAAAAGTCGTATATAGTATCTAGAGATCCAAGAGCATTTGTTTTATTTCTTTATTTATTGGAAACACTGTCGTTTTTACAATTGAATGCATAACGCTTTAAGGTATAAAATTATAATTTAATTTTATATAACATTTTCAAAATACTTTTACTTTTACAATTTAATACATACACTTTCTTAAGGCATTTTAATCCATGTTTCTTGCCCACTTGATAATCCAAAAGCCGATCGTGATCGAGCCAAAAATAGGCTCGTTTGCACGTTATACTTCATGATTATAATAATAATATAATACTTACAGACAAGATTCCAAGACCACATCACTATCAAGTCCAAAAGTATCACGCAAATACTTGACACACTGGAAACAAGCATGCGATAAGACTAAGGACAAAACGAAGGAACTGCTGAAAAGGTGGAAGACGTTGCCGGAAGCAGAGGGTGCTGGAAACCAAATGCAGGATGCCGCCCAGAGTAAGGAAGAGAAACATCATGGCTGGAGTGTTCATGTTTGGAGTGAGTACATATTATAATAAATTTAAAGACAGTAAATGAAGATATTGATAAATTGGCGAAATTATTTGTGTTCAGTCTCGAAACGCCATAACCTAAGAATCGAACCGAAAATATTGTAAATATGATTTTCATGTTTCTATGAAATCATTTAAATAAATGAACCCTATGCAATCTACCGATCTCCACTCTAGTAAGACAGCGCGGCATTTAGCTACATCAACACGCTATGTCTAGATTTGGCCGAAAAGTGGAGAATGTAGTGTTTTGACACTAGGTTTTCTTTCACTATCCTGTCATGCCGGAAAAAGCATGAAACTGAAGATAAGTATTGTTTGTCATTGAATGGATGCTGAATATTATTCAAATAAGCAGAATATAGAAACTGAAACAATTCGTCGACTTTATTTGAATGGAATCCGTAAATACTTACACACGCGTAATGCTTTCGTAAAATATGACACAATTTCGAGCACCCAGTTTATACGGCAGTCAGGTTTTATTCTTTATACTTGCTACTCTCAAAGAATAAAGGAATTTTAGAATGTAAAATTTGAATAGAGTACTAAGTTGTTGTAAAAATATATATTTAGCATGCTTTTTGTTTTTTTTTGTATATTCACTTTTCTGAATCCTGCAAGCAAAAGGCAGCAATCTTCTACATTTTCTTTTAAGTAGAAGCTTATTTCAAGCAATGAAAAATAAATCATCTTTTCTTTTTTATAAAATAAAAATATATTTTATAACCTACAACTGTCACGTTAAACTCACAATACACTCAAATTTATTTTATAAATGCTTTTAAACAAACACAACAACTTCATGCCTTTTCTTGTATAGCTCCCTGCTTCCAGACAGAGAGAACCTAGTGTCAACACTCCGTTCTCCACTTTTCGCCTAAAATAGCCAAACGTTGCATGTTAAGTGACGGTACTCAACATTGCGTTTTGTTTTGAGTACCACACCGAAAAAATGAAATAATATTATGTAGTAACTCCCCCAAGTGAGAATCGAACCCACAACCATCACGTTTCCAGGCAGACGCTGTCCCATTGCGCCGCGGCTACAATATACTATGTGTAAATTTTATTAAAGGTTTTCTTTCCGTCCTGACTTTCCAAATTATAAAGTAAAATAGACTAAAGATGCGAACTTAAGCAGTTTTAATTTTAAATTTATCACACTTCTTATTATCGCCTGTTTCCTCAGTTTATTAAGGAGGTATACTTAAACATTGTTTATTAAAGAGGATTCTTTGGCATCTACAAAATATTTTAATATAAAGTGTCGTAATAAATCAGCATAAACCTACATTTTATACTAAATATGCTTAAATTTATGAAGATGAAGCGCCTACATCAGGCACTCGAATAAAAAGTACTCCTGGGGAACTTTATTGAAAACCCCCGTCCGTATGGGAGGATTTATGGGCATTCCTTTATAGGTTTATTTGAATCTATAGGCTATATAAATATAGTGCATTGCTATCTACGAAATATGTTATGTAACGCCAAAACGTTATACATAATATATAAAAATGTTTTTTTTTTAGTTTTTAATTCATATACATGTATTTTTCGAATGTGCATCATGCACGATAGTCGATCCAAAGAACTTATTTTTTCTGACATTATGTGCAATTTCTTTATATATAATCAAAATTGTTCCAATGATAAAGTCCATTCTATTTTAGCTGTATCAGACTATCATGATGATAATAGACCAATTCAAAAATATATTCTTTTTTTTCTTTTAATGCCCTGATTTTGCGATGACAGGCACAAAATAATCTGCCAGTGTCACGTATGGTAGGGAAAACACGAGTGCGATGAAGCAGAAAATTTTGTAGGATTATGCAAACTGATGATGTGTAAACAACGGATGATAAAGTGGTTCGGTACAAACCTGAAACAAATGAAAAGCTATAGTAATATATAAATGTATAAAGATAATAGAATAACTAATGAGGGCAAGTAAGTTGTGTGAAAATATCAACTATAACTTAATGTCATTATTTACAATAAACTTAGCAAACTTTCTAATAAAAGGACTGAAAACTAGAGATAATAAACATTTGACATTAACAGGACGCTGTATATTAGAGGGAAGAATAAATATACTCGTTTCAACTAAAAAAGACTTAAAAATTATGAATTGTTTGAAAGACTTTATTTATGACACATAGTTGACAGAGATCTGAGGTAACAAAATAAATGTATATTTAAAGTAGTTGTTTCATTTTGCTTTTCTACCAATTCATCCAGTTGAAAAGTATGTGTGGAAAAGATAGTTGGCTTGAAACACCTCAACAAGCATATTGTATGTGAAATTTTGTGATACCTAATTATGTCTTGGTTTACGTCATATCCTCGAATTGACTATTTCATAAATCCCTATACCTTTCCCTTTATAGGTATATATAAATAATTACCCAGTGTCAAGACACACCACTCTCTACTTTCAGCCTATCAATCAAGGTATTGCGTTTAGAGACTAAATAATATGTAATCTTTCCCCCAAGTGAGAGTCAAACCGATAACCATCGTGTTTGCAATCAAACGCTATCCCACTGCTACTCGAGGCCTTTGTATTTAATTCTGTATAGTGAACATACATGTATACTACGTATAATTAATTATAAAATTTAAATTTATAAAAGTTGGGAACGGAGTATCTTAACACGAGACAATCAGAGTTACTTTTAATTTAAATCAATAATAAACAATAAAGTCAATAAAGCAGATATATAAAATCTTCTATATAATTCATTTACTATATATTTTTCTATTTTTTTAGTACAGAGCTCGTAGGAAATATAAAAAAATGATATGGTCAAATTATTTTTCACTATTTGCAAGTGAAGCTATATTTCTTCAAATGTCATTATATAATTATTTGAAAAATAACAAGGAAAAAGTGAACATCCATATATTTTATATTTACATATACTTTTTTTAGGGACAATATTTTCTTGTCATGTCATTTCAGTCATACGTCTTTTAACTTCTCCCGTGACACGAAATTGATATTAATACTTTCATATTGTTTAAACATTGTACATCATAGTCATCTCAGTACATGTTTGAAGAACTTTCAAATGTTCGCTTTATAAGTTCGTCAGCTCATTACGCAGGTAACGAACTAACTAAAATCTCATCACATTTAAATAAGTAATAAAAAAACGTTTAAATATTAAAGATATACCTCATTAATAATTTTAAAAATAATAAAACGCCTCAAACATGGCATGTTCTCTGCAGACTGTTTCAGAAGTATTGCCAATAATAAAAAAAAGTTACAATTATAAATTCAGTAGAAAAAATGAGATTCCTCTTGGGACTGAGACATTAAATTTAGTAAACTGGTGGTAAATAAAGAAAATATATGATTTGATAATATTACAAACTACTCAAAAGCAAAGTTTGTAATATAAACGAAAACACCCGCGGCGTAACATAACAATACAATAATAACATCATTTTGGCAATAAATTTGTTATTTTTTTTGTTTTTTTTTCAAACTATGTGTAAACCCTCTCAAAGTGCAAAACCTTTAAACTCAACTTATAGTATTCATCAAAAAGTAATCATTACTGAAAATAACAATATTTGAATAAACACGTGCCCAATTTAACTTTGACACAATGGGTTGCGCAGTGCGGTGCCGTAACACTTCATAGGCCTACAACACCCTTACGATGGTAACTTCATTACACGACATCTACGACAAATACAATACAGAAAGTATTCTTTTTCTAATAATTGAGAATTTGAAAAAAAACATTACGTTATAAATATCATTCAAATGGGAAAAGTAAATCAAATTCTACTACCACCTGAATATAAGGGCAAAACCTTTAATTAATCTAAAAAAAGTATGAAATAATATTTTAATGATATATTAAAAATCACGAACATTAAGTCCTGCATCATATATGCGTCACTAGCTCCTATGAATTGCCCGTTCATAAACAATATACTGTTAGTATTTTTTGTCTTTCTCAACAATTAATTATCAAAGCGAAATATGTAATTTAAAAAAAAATATTTTAAATAAGTCATTACTCATTAGACTTTATATAAAATATAGTATTATAAGATATCTAAATAGTAATTACTAAACATCTAAGGTATACAAAATACCGTTGGCAATCATGTTACAATATTTTCTCTGCACAAAATAATATCTAACAATAATAAATCAATACACAATGATAGAACCAATATGAACCATATTAATTTGATGACGAACAGTCATATAGATAACTAAATAATTATTATATTAATGTCGGTGTATAAAATATATTAAAATAGCATGGCTGAATTTCTAAATAAGTTATGTTGTCATTCATTTCGGCAACTTCACGTCCAAAAAAGCGATATCCACGTTGTTCGGTCCCGGTCCTTGAAATTATTCAACTTGGGGTGGGCTGCCCGAGCTCAATTTATGTTATTTTAAACAAGCATCTGTAAACACTGGATTTTGTTTTTATTTGAGAATTTAAATGAGATATTCGTTATAAATATTTCGTGGTGAGCATTTACAAAGTATAATGGAAAAGATGATATATTCATAATTTTAAAAATTATTTATCTTTATACCATATTTTAATAATAAGAATAAAAATTTAACTACACCTAAACAATAAAAAAATACCTTGATGCCAGGCAAGGCAGCCAACCAAGTCCAGTCGAAGGCTACGACTTACGTATTATGAACAACATTACTAAAAAAGGGCAATATGGCTACCCTTAACAAATCTGAGATAAGTTTATATATGCCGTAGACGTCGCCCCTTTATACTTATGAAATGTAAGCTGGCCGAAATTAAGCAACGTCAGAAATGTTATTGATTATATTTTTCTTATCGGTAAATAAGCAAATACCACATGAAAATCTATTCTATTCTCATTACCGCTATAAACCAAATTTTACACATTGTCCTAACAATATTAGATGCAAATGCTGATTTTATATTTGAAACTATTTTTGCAAGTAAATGGTTAAACCATTTAATTTAGATAGAGTTAATGATTTGTATAAATTTGAGCTATATCGTCGTCTCGCCTTGTGACATTTTCTTTTACTTCCTTAGGTTAGATAAAAGAGATATCTTTAAGAGAGCCTACCTTCGCTTAATAGATCTCTGTAATAAATCTATTTGCATATCTAAATAAGTGGTTGCTTATCAAGTCGAGCCAAGGAAATAACGATGCGGCAGCCAATGTGTACATGATCTATTTAAAATCACTTTTGGTCAGTTTAATAACTCAAAGTCATATTGTCACTAAAACTTCTTTTTTTTTAATAAAATTAGTTTTTCTATTCAACAATAAATGCATATTGGCATCCGTGCCCTTTTTTGCTAAACAATTAGCAAAAAAGGGCACGGATGCCATTTAATGATTTAATTACTTTTAGAGTCAATTTCTTGCAGAATACTTTGTATAATAGTGCATTTGACAAATTATTTTTAGCGACTTGGGTAAATCGATGTAGCGAAGACCTGGAATGTTTAAATTTGGAAGAAGAGCAACCCCTGGCACAACTGAGTTCCATACAGACTGACAAAATGACTTTATTTTTTACCGAGCTGCTCGACCACGACCGTGATGACGTTATATGTGATCAGGACTTTGATAATTTTTTTGAGGTACGTATTAACCTTATTCATATATTGGAATAAATACTTTTCTGGATTTACACATGATTAAAAGTATATTTCAATATCTATAACTATTTATTATAAAAAGAAAACAACTAAACGTGGTAAATACACTGAAATATATTTACAGCCTACATTTGTTTCTTAATATATTTTTAATTGAAATAAATTCTATAAATATATATTTTAAAAGTAATAATGAATTAATTCATCATTTAAGATAGAAATATGAGGTAAAAGTAATTAATCTATATTGAAATTTATTCCAATTACAATAAAACAATTGTAAGTGCTTTGTAACAACTAGCGGTAAGAAATTAGAGCAATTAAATTAATTTAGCGAGAAACTTTCAGAAGCTGGCGCACTTCGCCGACTGGTCGCCCAACTCGTCAGAATTCCTTATTTTATTAGAAGTGAAAAGAGAATTTATCGAACATTTCATCAACCCGTTGCCCACCAAGTGAGTAAATTAGTTTAGTATAACTACAAAGGAATACGACAATAAATTACCACAATTTGCTATTGTTACGATTAATTTTAGTTATTCGAGAATACAGAAATTTATGTTGAAATACAAATTAATTAGTTCTATTGTCATCGCTTGATCAAAAACATTTTAGACCATTAGTGTAAAAGTAATGTCGGTAAATAACGTTGCAAATATTACTTACTAGCGACCTGCTCGTGGCTTCACCCGCGTTCTTAGAAAATTCATCAAAATCGGCCAAGCTGTCAGCTTCATCCCTTGTTTTAACCCTGCAGAGATTCATTTTTTTAAAAAGTAATTTATTTAGACCTTAGGCCTTCAATTATTTCAATTTGAATTCAATCCACATCCGGCCGGTACATTAAGGGTGAACAACACTAACCACAGGCGGACTGACTGACTTTCGCGATAAATAGACAGACTGACTTTCGCGTTTATAATATTATAATATATATAAATTATAATTATAATAGTACCTGTTATTTACATAATAAAAAATGTACTTAATTAAATCTATTGTAACTTAATGAATGAAAAATTGTAGGTGGGCAGAATTACCTTACTATAGAAGGGTTTGCGGACCAGAGGCTGGAGGTATAGAAGGTCGGACGACACTAGAAGGCTGGTTGGCACGATGGGCTTTACATACAAGCGAGATGGGGAGATTTGTCGACTTACCACTATACCTACAGTATCTCTGTAAAATTCTATTTCACGTTGTCGACAGAGAAAGTGAGTACACAAAATAAATATATATAAATATAATCCTCAAACTTAGTGCGGCGTGAAGTTTTAGCTGCCCCTTAACACGCAATGCCTTTTGTAAAAAAAATTAAATGTGTATAACATCCTTTATTAATTTAAAACGTTAAATTTGAAAAGAAGTATTTCTAACAAGTTACAAATTCATATTTTTTCGTTTTGTTTATCAAATAAAATTGAATCATGGAGGTAAATACCCTATTTATGTAAGCATGATTGACGTTGTGAACATTAGTCAGGCAAGAACAGGTCAATTTAATTCGTACACGAGCATATTACGCCTGTACCGTATACGTTATCACGAAATAAAAAACCAAAAGAAAGATTTGATACGCCTGCGGGAAATGCTCTGAGAAATGGATGATTAATTACGCCAATCCAATTTGTAAATGTACAAACAGTTACCTAATTAATTAGACGCTCGTCTTTTTTTGTATTTCGAGAATATTTTTTAGACTTGAATGAATATAGGCTGTATTAATATAGCAGATTTAAGAAATACTAGAAACCGCCCGCCGGGTAGCTGCATCCACGATGATATCTATTTTTTTTCTTCTTTAAGTCATAAACTTTACTTAAATTTCTAATTTATTTTTTTGTAGCTTTTTAACCTATGAACTATTAAATAAAATATACACTTAATGTTAAGGGAAGTTTACCAAAATACAATAGACAAAACTGAACATTAATTGGTTAATCCCTTTCTGAGTAAAGCGTGCACAAACGCACAGACCTAACAGACCCACAGATAAAAGAAAATGTTCAATGTCATGGTGTTGGGTTATATAAATTTATTAACTTTTGAAACATTTACAAATGTATTTAACCAAATAGATTGCTTGTTGCTGGTTTGATTGATAGTTGCTGGGAAGCTAATCTTTGGAGCAGTATCCGTATATCTGGAGGGAGATAAAGATATCCACCCGTATTTAATCAGAATCAGGCACGCGTGTGAGAGACTTAACACAAAACACCTAATAGTCGCCGGTGATGTAAACGCATGGAGTCTATGGTGGGGAAGTAGTAAGGAGGATGAAAGAGGGAGAGAATATAGTGCATTACTAAATGAAATGGGCCTCCATCTCTTGAACACTGGAGATACACCAACGTTTGAGACGCTCAGAAATGGCAAAATGTGCACAAGCGTCATAGACGTTACAGCGTGCAGTCAGTCGTTGCTGGGCAAAATCGACGATTGGGAAGTGAAGAGAAATCTCATATCATCAGACCACAACGCTATAACCTTTAATCTGCGTCTAGGGAGACCGCTTGAATCCTTGAAAGCGAATACCACGCGTATATATAACACTAAGAAGGTAAAATGGTCTGATTTTGCGGCACATTTTAAGAGTCAGTTGATGAAAAGGGGAATAAATCTCGACTCCATAAGGAGATCGGAAACACCAGCCCAATTAGATGCCATCGTATCTTCATATACGGATGCTATGCATAATGCATGTGAGGAAACCATACCCAAGCTTAAAGCTAGGAATGGCAATCCAGTACCTTCATGGTGGTCATCTGAACTAGAAGAGCTTAAGAATGACTCTCTAAGGAAAAAAAGGCGTATTAGGAATGCTGCTCCATCGAGGAGACAATTCGTTATAGACGAGTACCTCCAAGCCAAAACCTTATATGCGAACGAAGTAGAAAAGAGGAGTACGCAGGGCTGGAAAGATTTCTGCTCAAATCAGGATAAAGAAAGTATGTGGGATAAGATTTACAGAGTTATAAGGAATACATCCAAGAGAGAGGAAGATCTTTTACTCAAAGATGCAGAAGGTATAACTTTGACCCCACAAAAATCGGCAGAACTACTAGCTGAAAAATTTTATCCAGATGATGATGTGTTGCTCGACCAGCTAGATCATACACGAATCCGAGAACACACGAATGACGACATAACCAAAGATCTCTCTGAGGATGACCCGCCTTTCACAAAAATGGAGCTTGATACCGTGTTATATAGCCAGAATCCAAAGAAAGCCCCTGGCCCTGATGGATTAACGGCAGACATATGCATCTCGGCAATTAGATGTAATACAGACGTCTTTCTGGCATTAGCTAACAAATGCCTAGAGTTGACGTATTTTCCAATGATATGGAAAATAGCTCACGTTGTGATTCTGCGGAAGCCAGGCAAAGAGGACTACAGTCATTATAAGTCCCTTAGACCAATAGGGCTGCTCTCTGTTCTTGGTAAAATCGTCGAAAAACTTATTACCGTACGTATACAATGGCATATCCTCCCAACATTAAATAATAATCAATACGGATTCACTCCACAGCGTAGCACAGAAGACGCTCTGTACGACTTAGTAGGACATATTAAACAAAAAATTGGAGAGAAAAATATCGTTGTGTTGGTATCATTGGATATAGAGGGTGCGTTTGATAATGCGTGGTGGCCGGCACTAAAAGCAGCATTAATAGAAAAGAGGTGCCCCCGTAATCTTTACGCCACGGTCTGCTCGTACCTGACAGACAGAAAGGTCGCAGTTAATTATGCCGGAGAAACATATGAGAAAAAAACAACAAAAGGATGCGTTCAAGGTTCTATCGGTGGACCCACCTTTTGGAACATTATTCTGGACTCGCTCTTAAAGAAGCTGGATAGCGACGGAATATTTTGTCAGGCGTTTGCGGACGACGTGGCGCTAGTATTTGCCGAACACTCTACGCATTTACTGGAGCAGAAAATAAACACCACGTTGGAGACAGTTGTTGAGTGGGGAAATCGAAACAAGCTAAACTTTGGAGCGCATAAAACTAACGCAGTGCTGCTAACGAATAAAATTAAGTATGATCTTCCCTGCCTGTTCATGTCGGGTACCACTATCAACTTGGTCGAGGAAATCAAACTCTTGGGGTTGATAATTGATCATAAACTCACCTTTAAATCGCACGTGGCTGCACAATGTAAAAAAGCAGCAAATATTTACAAACAACTTGCGCGCGCAGCGAGGGTGACGTGGGGCCTTAATCCAGAAGTCACAAGAATTATCTACGTGGCAGTTGTGGAACCCATAATGACTTACGCAGCAAGCGTTTGGTCTCATTCAACTGATAAGCAGATGATACGAGACCAGTTAAACACGCTCCAGCGAGGTTTTGCTCAAAAAATCTGCAGAGCATACAGGACGGTGTCTCTTACATCTGCGTTGGCAATCTCTGGTCTACTACCGCTGGACATTAGAATTAAAGAGCATGCGAGTCTCTACAAAGCGAAAAAAGGTTACTGTAAAAATTACCTTCCACCAGGAAAGGAACTTGAAACGAATAGTAATTATCTTAACCAACCACATCCATCAATGCAGATTACTACAGACTTTGAGTTGCTGGAAGACTTGAATCCTGAGACCATCACCACACACAACATCAAGGGCCCTCAGATCTTTACTGATGGTAGCAGGATCGAGGGGAAAGTGGGTG
This sequence comes from Dryas iulia moderata, assembly GCA_019049465.1. Classification (NCBI taxonomy): domain Eukaryota; kingdom Metazoa; phylum Arthropoda; class Insecta; order Lepidoptera; family Nymphalidae; genus Dryas; species Dryas iulia. The sequence goes on from CM032434.1 coordinate 12,505,391, forward strand.
CTGCCCTATCTATATGGGAAGGAGGAAAAGAAACTACCAACGAAAAGTTTAGCCTAAACCCAAACTGCACGGTTTTTCAGTCGGAGCTTTATGCCCTATTCAGGGCTACTCAAATTGTGGCAGATAGTGATGAACTAATAGTCAACATCTTTAGTGACTCTAGGTCATCATTAGAACTCCTAAAGAACCCAACTTCTAGCCATCCTCTAGTTATGGAAGTTAAGGAGAACATACGAAAAATTAGGGCACAAGGGAGAGAACTTAGACTTTTTTGGCTACGAGCACACGTGGGTACTGCAGGGAATGAGCGTGCCGATGAACTGGCCAAAAACGCAGCATTCACGAACACTGCCCAAGACTATGAGAAAATACCCCTGTCGTATATTAAAAGAGCGATAAGGGAGGAGTCTGTCAGCATATGGCAAGGCAGATATGAAACATCACAGACAGGTTCAGTCACCAAAAAATTCTTCCCAGATATAGAAGTAGCCTATAAAATAATAAGGACAACGAAGCTTACTCCATCACAAGTTCAAATGCTAACAGGACATGGTGGAATAGCAGGATACTTGCATAGATTTAAGCTAAAAGATTCCCCGGGGTGCGAATGCGATAGCAATATAGTGGAATCAGTATGGCATATACTACTGGAATGTCCGAGATTCGCTGCTGACCGCTTTCAACTTGAAGCAAAGATCGAGAAGTGCCTGTCCCAAGTTGAACTGCCAATTATAATGACAGATCCATACTCTAGGAAGGCACTTCTCGACTACGCTGAAAGGGCTTTCCGCATAGCTTTTATTAGAAACAGTACATTGGATCCAACAAAATCGCGTGCTCTCGACGCAAATACAATGCGACCTTTACAGTCTGGCAGCTACATACACTCTGATGACCTAAAGCCCTCCACATGCATACATAAAAATCAAGCCAGAAATACAGACGCCATGATCCCGTTACTGCTACAGGCAGAAATAGGTCAGACGGGATTGAGAACTAAGGGAGTGGCGCTATTTATGGACGATAGCATTGAAAGGTTGGGTATAAGCTTTTGTATGCCCAGAAACAATAAGTTTATTGCAGTTTCACCTGGTCTTGCTGGTCTATTGAACGGGAGCACAAACAGAACGGCAGTACGACGCAAACTGTATGACGCGCTCCCCATTAAGACGGTCGGAAATATCACTTGCCGAGTAGTGCTATCAAAGAATAAGTCTATCATACTACTCGACAGTGATACACGAACGCCATTCCAGCGGGCTCGCGAGATGCTTACGGAAATGGGCAAAATCGTGGGATATGGCGTACGTGTGATTAGTATAGACGCTATGGTGGTCGAGTACAACAAAGGTGAAGTAGCGGACCGACTGGGATGTATAAAAGCCTCAGAACAGCATGAGGTATTAGTTTAAGATAACAGAGGCGAAGATCTTAGTTATCTTAAACTCAAGAACTCAGAAATTTCAGCGGAACAACTACAAACAACTCCCACGGCCACAGAAAGTAGCTCAGAGCGGCTTCAGCGTAAGGTCGCAGAGGATCAGGTCAAACTTAAAGAAATAGTACATTTACAACCTTCCACCGCGAAATCAGCGTGCAGCGCCATTATGTCAGCTATAGGAAATGTGCTACGAAAGAAGAAAATTTCACCAGAGGACAGGCAGGCTGCGTCTGTAGAGAAATTCACAAGGACTTGTGCCAAGAATCCTTCTGTCCCCGCTCGGTCCAGGCCCACTAGAGCGTCAATGAACCAGGTGAGCCCACCTATCTTAATACCTATCTCGGGGCTCCAAGACCACTACAGAAACGCATTCCTCGAATTTCTCGCAGTTTTAAAGGCTACCAAACAAGTGAAGCTTAGAACTTGTGAGGAAATAATGCGTGCCTTTCAAGGCGGATTTTCAATCTTGGATATAAAGCTAAAAGAGGCAGAAGCTGCCATATATAACAATTATACAGCCCAAACTATCAGAGGTACCAAGAAAGATAAATACATGGCGGCTTACAATGCTGCAGTTGGTTTTGTGGAATTGAATGAAGAGGAAACCAGACGAACGGGCAACCTTAAATTCAATACACCCACTAACGATCATATTGTAGTCATAGCTAAATGTACGCAGGTGATGTTGGAAGATAGAATGCTTGAGAAAGCAAAAACTTTTGACAGTATTCTAGACCCCACGTCATCGGCAGCATGGCATATACCCAGGATACAGTGGATCAACGGGGTCCCCGGATGTGGCAAAACAACCTGGATCATAAAACACTTCGACACAGATAGAGACACAATTATCACTACTACAACAGAAGCAGCAAATGAACTTCGGGAGAAGCTTTCGGTACGTATAGGGAGTTTGGTTAAAAGTAGGATTCGCACTATGGCATCAATGTTGGTTAATGGGATGAGACAATCAGAAACGTACAGACGCCTGATTGTGGATGAGGCCCTAATGAACCACTTTGGAGCGATAGTGACGGCTGCTAGAATGACCCAAGCAGACGAAATAATATTGATCGGTGATGTAAACCAACTTCCCTATATTGACCGAGAGAATCTTTTCGATATTTTCTACCGTGCTCCATACCAAATAGCCAATATAACTCAGGATCTAATGTGCACCCATAGAAGCCCCATGGATGTTGCGTACGCCCTACAAGCGATATATACTGGTATATACTCATCCAAGGAGGCAGTACGCTCACTCCGAATTGAAAACATCAAGGTAACACCCGTTCCACGCGACTTCAAAGACACCCACTACCTCACATTCACTCAAGAGGAGAAGGAATACTAGATGAGTCAGGGATCAGGCTTAGAAATGGGTTCAAAAGTGCTGACGATTCATGAGGCCCAGGGTCTAACCACTAGCACAGTTGTAGTAGTAAACACAAAATCATCAAAAATACAGCTTCACGATAGTGTCTCACACGCAATCGTTGCGATAACGCGCCACACCAGCAACTGTTCCTACTACTGTGGTGGTGAGGACAACGCGGTTAAAAGGCTGATAAGAAATGCAACTGGGGCAACGACTAAAGGTATTATGGAATATAATTTAAAGATGGCCATTAAAGATAGAAACGAAGCGGTCATATCCTCTACAATAGCGATAATGCCTTCATTTCCCATTATTAAAAATAAAATTATGAAAAATAATGAAATATATTAAAATGAATATAATATTAATTAATGTTAAGAAATATGTAAAAGATAGTCATAGTAATACTTTGTAATAGATGTAAGTTACATTTAATAACTAAGAAAACTGGACTCTCTTATGGTATATTTAATAAACTTAGTTTTAAGCTCTAATATTGTAATCAAATAAGGAATTTATATATAAAAAGAAAAATATTATTTTAAAAAAAGGTACAGACCTTATGTCCGTAGTGATGTTAATTAAATTGTTAAAAAAAAAAAAAAAAAAAAAAAAAACCAAATAGACTTATTTCACAAATCAATATGAGATTTTCGAGCTTTCCCATAAGAGGTCGTGCTTAGTTAACTTTGACTACTTTTCTTGCCGACGACGTTTTCCTTGTTGAATTATCTGAAGCACTTGATTGTCTTTGAACAGATTTGACTTAGTCAGGGTAAGGTTGCGTAAGAATTCTTACTTTGAACAAGAATTTAGTTTCATGAACTTAAAATCAAGTTGCTTCTAATACAAGTGTTGAATTATGGCGATGACATTTAAATACAACTTTAGTTTTCGCTTGTTTCGTTTATGAGAAATTATCCTTTTAAATTATTATTTTATTTATAAGTAGGTATATTAAAACTTGTTTGAATTTTATAATAAACGAAATTATAATAGAATTCACAAACTCTTAAGCTTCAGTCCAGCTGGAGAACAATTTGATTCTTGTGATATGCGTGCGTGCGTGCATGCGTGCGTGCGTGCGTATAAATGTTATTGTTATTATGAATATATGTATATTGTATATATACATATAATGTAACTGTATATGGTATATTTATATACGTATATGTATATAGAACGCAGAATATGCGTAAAAAATATAGCTAAAGTCACAAAAAATGACAAATGACAGCATAAATCACTTGAGTTTTAAAATTAATCGCTTAATTTGCATTTTTGAAAGCCTTTTTTATAACCTACATTTTTTAGCGATTGACAAGTTCATTTCCATTCATTCGCAAAACGAATGGTCTTTCAATGAAACTGTACCGCAGTAAAATTATTGTTCCTATAATGTAATATTTTCTACCTCAACTCGAATATGATTTTGAGTATAGACTTACAGAAGGGAGAAAGTATCTATCTTCTTGTATCACCTTGATAATTAAAGTACAATTAATTTTTAGTCACCATGTTTTCGCACTCTACTACTACTCATTCACAATGCAAAATATTTATGTTGAGTAAAAAATGCTTCTTATATCATGTTCAATATCATGTTCATGTTCAATCAAAATTCAAGTATGTATACTTTATAACATTGTTAAAAATAAAAAAATGAACTGCATTAATACAATCTTCATGTAAACCTACTCCATAAAATAAATGCAAATTCACTGTTTTACTAAATATCTGTTTCCAATCACTCAATTAACCAAGCAATGTACTATTCTCACTTACCCTGAGACCTCGTATATTTTAAATATTATTTTTTATAATAAGATTTTCTCCAAACAGTAGATTCCTACTATAATCTATAACTATTCTGCGTAATGCATGCTATACTCACTACGCTATGAATATTTTAATACTTAACGGCATAAAATATTAAACAAAATAATATTAAATTATGTACGAAACAATATACATATATTTTTATTTACAGACAAAGGAGAAATAACAAAACCCGCCCTAGCCGCTTTCTATCGTTCCGTTATCGGACTCCCCGCAAACAGAGTTGCAGAAATCATCGACACTGCATATGACAGAATGACAAGCGTAAGTGATATCTTAAACAATAAAATATTGAAGAAAAGAAAAAAAATCAAATTGCAAAATTCTTATACGCTTTCAACTGAAACAAAAATGACTTGTAATAATTTATACGTTTGCTAAAATGTGTTTCAAGTTTCTAAGTGTGCGAATAGCACATTAAAAAATGTGAAAATGTCTTATTGTTTATTTTTTCATTTGAATAAAAACTTTGATGGTTGCATTAATTATACTCTATATAAAACGACAGCTTCACGACTTTTCCCGCATAGCAGTGTAGGCCAAAGAGAATCCAGTCAGAATGTCAAGTCACTCCGTTCTCCACTTTCCGCCTGAAATCGAATATGTAGTCATTCAAATTAATAATACAATATTAATACAGAATTTTCTTTTCAGAATAACTATTTAATATTGGACTACGGGACATACGTGCATTGTTTCACCAATTGGTTAATGGGGAAGAACCCCAACGGACCAGGGCAGTGGGTGCTGGTACCACCAAAAGACTCCCTCCCACAACCGCCTTTCCCTGTAGACTACAGCGCTTTAAACACTGAACCGGCGAAATTAGAACCTTATGCGCCAGACAAAGAGACTAGCAGACACTCAGTTATCATATAGTCAATTGTTACTATAAGCACCTGATTCACTACTGCCTGATAAGTTCCTGTTACACCTAAGTGGTTCACATCAAGACACCCTTCAGTTTTAAATATTAACATGGAAAAAAATGACATTGTATTATATAGTAAACGACACGAGCTTATTAGACAGTAGAAAAGGGAGATTAGTTAATGTAATTGTTAAACCACATCTGCTCCTACAGTAGCGGTAGATAATATCAGAGTAAATAAATTGGTCCAATTTAACGGCTGCTCCAATTATGATTTAATTTCATTTAGGTAAAATATAGACCAAATCAAAATAAGTATATCAAAAATAAATACTTTAGAAAAAAAGTATGTGAAAAGTAAACAAGATTTCGATATTTGTGAAAAATATTTATTCCACGTACGTTTTATTATTTTTGTTTTTATACAGTAGTATTTTTTCAAACGCAAACAATCATTTCCTATCAACGGTCGAATAAATTCAAAGAACTTCGATATATGAATTTTTATAATGAAATAAAATGTGGAACAAATAATTTTTATTCCTTTATTTCTATTGGTATGAATATTTTGCATAGTTTTTTCAAATATTATATTTATATTCGATGTGTTATGTTTTTTGATACTTCGAATAGCAACGATGTCGGCCGTTCGTCCATTGTATTCACATTGTATAAAATTAATACATACTTAGTGGTCTTGTTAGTCAAAGTTCCTACGGCATTGAATTTCGTTATCCAGGACACGAATTGCATGACACGAAGAACGGAGTAACACAATTTTGTCAGTTATCGACATTCAAGGAAAGAATAAGTATGTACCTAAGTAATTTATAAAAACCTAAATGAAATCGGTATAAATACCATGTGGTTTACCATAAGTAATAAAAAAGTAACGTTGAAATCAATTTGAAGTTAGACTTAATTTTTGTTACTTTTTACAACTATACCATGATTGTATACACGGTTTTATGGATAAAATGAACACTATTGTAATAAATACGTGCAATTAATAAAATAGTGTCTGAGTGTTTATGCGCTTAATACATTAATAGGTAAATTAGAAGAATAATAAAATAATGAAGTAGTTACTAAGATAGAATTGATAATAACTTCGCTTGCAAACGGAAATGAAACGCTTTACCCTAACTTGTGCAATTTGACCAATTACTATGATAGATCTAGGAGCTTCTACTGTAATTTATGTAAATATATGAATATGAATAATATAACTTAAGGTGCATTACGCCATAATTGCACAACACGGTAAGCAAGAACTGCCTTAACTTAAGCGTCTTCACATTTCACGATACAGCCTTATTTTGTACCTTAGATATAATTGTAATTAGACGAAAATGTTCACTTGGATCCACCTAAATAAATAAATTGTTTATTATATTTTTTCATTATTCGCCTGCCTTCGTTTCTTATCCCTTAACAATAGCGTTGAAGCATGTACCAATACTTGTGTAGCGAGTCGAGTGGGCTGGATAATTGGCAGAACCGCGCTCACAAAGCTTTTCCATAATATATACGATAAAAAACTCGAGTACAAACACATATCCCTATAATCCAAATCTCGCCTATTTAAAGTTCTTAGCATGTTCAGTTAAAAGCCTTTGTGTTTTGAAACAAAATATCTGCTCGCAGAACAACTGACGCTTACAATTGACGATCGTGCTTACAAGCTCACACTGAGCACCATTCATTTAAATATTTAAACATGCTTTGAAAGCTATCAAACGTCTAAATATTTTGCCTTGTGATTTTAAGTCCTTTGACTTTGAGCCCATGGTATGAATGATCTTTTATGATAAATATTTTTTTTATAAAATCAAGTATGTAATCATATTATTTGTGTGTTTAGAAACCTAGTTGTATATCGTAAGGTCTAAATTAAAAGGCCTAATAGTCATATTCTAGTTTAATTCACATACCAGGTTGAGTGGAAAAAAAATAATATTATGACACTCCACTCTCGGCTTTCAGCCCGAATTCTATTTTTGTTTCTAAAACAAGGGAATAAAAACTATTTAAGTAGCATATACTCAAAATGAAATATATCAAGTAAAAGTTAATTGATTGATTCTAATATAAAATAATGTTAAGCAAAGAAACATTATATCCCTTATTAAGTAAATTATTAGATTCATAGACAATAATATATATGCAATCAATAAATTACTGACGCAAAGCGAATAAAAACACACAATCTTTAAGTCAGTACTACAATCGAAAATATGTTTTATGTCGCTTCCCTTTCTTTTTTTGTTAATATATTAACAAATTTACAATATATGTATTTTTTGAAAAATCTTTTTATCAAACCGATCACTGTAGAGAGATTTTTACAAATTTCTGCTACCCAAAGATTATTATTACGAACAATCGTTTGGCAAGAGAGAATGCTATTTATTAAATACTTTTAAAAAATTTAAAGTGTTATTACATACTTATTAAAATTGGAAAAGACATTCAGGAAACGTATAAAAGTGATGCTACAACAAAAATAAGTTGTAATACAGCGTATAAGAATTTCGACGCAGCTGGTAGTAGCGCCTGGACGGTATTCAGGACGCGCGGGTTCGAATCTCGCTGCCTTTAAATTTTTATATAAATATTTAATAAACCTTTCCTAGTCTTAAATGTGTCAATAATACTTACAAAAAGGAAAGAATACTCTGTAACGTATTTTCTATTTAATATACAACTAAATCTTTAAACCCAAAACTACGTTTTTTCTATAACGAAGAAAGGAGAATGTCCATAATTTATAACATTTTTTTCAAAACAGTATTTAAATATACCACTATTTTTTTTGTTTTATAAAATATGAATAAGTAATCATGTAGTATTTTTGTTGATGGATCACCTTTTCCAATGAAAGATCGATCCTAAGCCTGAACGTGAAAATAGTCTTTGATTTTCTTTCATTTGTTTACTTTATCGGAGGAATGAATAGGGCTCGAGATCACGCGATCATTTAAAACTATGCCGCAAACAGCACTCCAATTTAAGTAAACACAAGAAAATAATGGCACTGGTTTTTTTTAAGTTTAATACTTCGAGAGAGAATCTAAACAGCCTGTTCTCTACTCTCAGTCGAAATTGAAGATGGTGTGTGTTCATTCACGGAATCCAACCCACGCTTTGCCATAATTAAATATTCTAACCAACCTCTGAATGCAGATTGAACCCACAATCATCATGTTACAGTCAAACAATGTCACTTTGCGTTACTTTATACGTATTTTATATTTTATTTACGCGAGTGTCATTAAAATTTTCAGATTATTAGACTATAATTTCCGAAAATTGATCTGACTATATCTGGTTAAAACAAATCTTTTACATACCAAATAAGCTGGTTTTAGAATGATACAAACTGACATACAGTTATTACACATTAGCTTAAAATTATAAATAACCTTTTCTTACAGTTTCAGTACAGTTTTTGTTCCTGCATAGCGAGATAGTTAGAAAGAACTAACAAGGCACTCAGCCATCTACTTTCCACCCGATATCGAAACATTACATGTTCAGTAGTGGAGCTCAATGCCGCGCTTTATCTAATGTACTACGGCAAAGAAAAGACATTAAATTTAATAAAATCATTTCTGCGAGTGGAAATCGAACTTGCAAGTATCCCGTTTATAGTCAGACGTAGATATACTGCGCTACGACGGCCTCATAAACAAATGAATAGATAGAGAAGAACGTGTAAACGTTTATATCATATTTAATTTTATATCGTTGTTTCATTAAAAAATAGCACTCATAAGTTTATTTTCCATACTTATGAAATTTAACTAATAAATATGACACTACACGTTGAAATAATAAACAGAGTTAATCTTCCAATAACATCAGTTCATTACACAAATTGATGCTGGAAAAGCAAATATTGCTGTAATGCTATACTGCTATAATGCAATATATTATATCGCCATATTTTCTATAAGGATAGTATAAAAACAGAATGCTCCAATAAAGGCGATTTTTCTTAAAGTTCATCATAAAATCCGACAGAACTTTTCAACATCGGGGGTAAAATTCTAATTAACTTTAAGTTTTTTTAAATAAGACATACTTTTGAATCAAACAGCAATTAAATTTTAGTTAATAATTTCTATTGAATTAAGTAATAAAAGAACAAAATACACTCTACTCTGTGGTATTCTAAGCAATTAGTGATTCTCCTTTATTTTGTTATTCGTAACAATATATTAACAGGTTACAGGAAGATTGTTTTAGCTCAAAACCTGCAATAGAACTGTTTGTAATATTCATCTACGGACATGTATACAAGCTTATAATATACTCATGATAAAATAATCTTAAAATAATACAAAATATTTGTTTACTTTGTAATTTAAAACGAAATATATTTATTTTTGCAAAATACATGAATATGCACACAGGCTGTATTTGTTATTAAAAATAAAAAGTTTGACGGGAAGTATGATAAGGGAACGCTTGAAAATTTGTTGATACACTCGTAAAATTTATAAACGTATTTAAATTTCACTTTATTTTCGATCTATCAATTAGTAAAAAAAAATCTGGAACATTTTTGTTGACCCATTTCTTGGCGAAAATTTGAACATCTGATGACAATTCAATATTTTCATACCCCGAACCTTATTTACATTCCAGGACGACTACTATATCAAAAAATAAATTAGGATGCAGAGGAGAAATCAGAGTGACTCATCATTGAGATCTCTCTGCATATTCTTCAAAACGCTGTAAAAAATTGAAAATTAAGAAAAAAATCTTATTTCTTTAAACAACAAGCACTAAAATTACATTTACTACAACAATCTAGAAAGTCCCACTTTGCCAACAACGCTTCATACGAATACACCTTTTAGTGTTTGAAATAAACTCGCTATCATATAATGCAGATCTTGTCGCCAAGTTTGTGAAGACCTAGTTTCATTCAATTTATGTAGTAAGCGGATCCTAGGTTATTGTATGAAATTCTTTTGTCACATTTCCACGTTCAGAGGAATGGTTTAAATCTTCTTAAAACTATTTTTACCCGCGACGGAACGGGGACTGTATATGTGTTTGGGGTGAGAGGTTGTTTGTTTGTTTGTTTGTTTGTTTGTTTGTTTGTTTGTGTGTTTGTGCAAATTACTATGTCAATTATTTCCAAAACTATAAGTCCGATTTTGATACGGTTTTCTATGATAGGTTAAGGTTCAATTGGCGTATGTTCTTAGATATGTCTTATTGCCTTAACTCACCAGGGGGCGCTGCAGTAAGCATTTTACGTGAAAACGAATGTTTTCAATTATCTCAAAAAATAATAGTCTGATTTCGATACAATTTTCAGTGATAGATTCAGATTTAATTGGTGAATGTTCTTAGATATGTTTTATCGTGTCAAACCACCAGGGGGCGCTGCAGTAAGCGTTTGTTTGTACTTTTTTATATTTATTTGTCTAAAACCGAAACTACTGATCCGATTGAAAAGAATTTTCAGAAAAAGATTCAACTTTGCTTGATGCATATTTTAAGATTTTTCTTTTTTTGTTACGGGGAAAACTCACCAGGGGGTGCTGCACTAAACATTTGTTTATGCAGAGCAAAAACTACTAGTTCAATTTAGATGAAACTTTCAAAGATAGGTTCAGGCTTAATTGGTGCATCTTTTTATATATGCGTTATGGTGACCACTCATCAGGGGGCGCTGTAGTAAGCATTGGTTTGAGTTTTTTTGTGTAAAACCAAATTTTTTCTTGTATTTATTTGTCTAAAACCGAAATTACTCATCCGATTGGCTAGAGTTTTCAGAATTAGATTCAGCTTTGCTTGCTGCATATTTTAAAATTTTTGTTTTTTTGTTACGATGAAAATTCACCAGGGGGCGCTGCAGTAAACATTTGTTTATGCAGAGCAAAAACTACTAGTCCGATTTAGATGAAATTTTCAACGATAAATTCAGGTTTAATTGGTGCTTCTTTTCATATATGCATTACGGTGACCACTCACCAGGGGGCGCTGTAGTAAGTACATTTGTTTGTGTAAAACTAAAACTACGAGTCCTATTTGAATTCAGTTTTCAATGATAGATTCAAGTTTACTTAGTGCATATTCTTATATATGTGTCATGTATGTTTACTTAGTGCATATTTTCATGTATGTGTCAACTCTCTAGGGGGCGCTGCAGTAAGTAGCTGCTTCTATTTTTTTGTGTAAAACCAAAACGACTAGTACGATTGTCAAGAGTTTTCAGTATTAGATTCCGCTTTACTTAAAGCATGTTTTTAAATTTATATTACGGTGACAAGTCACCAGGGGGCGCTGCAGTAAAATATTGTTTGTGCAAAGATAAAATTACGAATTTGATTTGGATGCAGTTTCAATAATAAGTTAGCTCAAGTTTAATTAGTGCATGTTCTTGGATATGTTTTATCGTGTTAACTCACCAGGGGGCGCTGCAGTAAACGTTTGTTTGTAATATTTAATGCAAAACCACAACTACTAGTCCGATTAGGCAGAGTTTTTAGTATTAGAGTTTTACTTGGTGTAAGTTTTTAGGTTTTTTTTACGTCAAGAACTCACCAGGGGGCGCTGCATTAAACATTTAATTATACAAAGCTAAAACTACAAGTCCGATTTGGATGCAGTTATCAAAGATAGGATCAGGCTTAATTAGCGCATGTTCTCGTATATGTGTCATGGTGACACCTCACCAGGGGGCGCAGCAGTAAGCATTTGCTTTTATTTTTTGTGTGAAACCTATTTAGATGCGGTTTTCTGTGATAGGTTCTGGTTTAATTGCTGCGTGTTTTTATATGCCATATCTACCACAAACCTACCGCGGGGCGCTCCAGTATGAATTAGTTTGTTCAAAATCAAAACTACTAGTGGGTTTTGTGATTTTCACTGATTTGGTTAGATTTAAGTTTCGTGAAAATGTTACGGTGACAATCTGCCAGGCGCTGCAATAAGCATTTGATAACCAGAAAGCATTGGGTTTATAATTTCTTTTGGATTTGCATGAAGATTTAAAGTATTTCAATATTATGTAATAATATATATAATGTATATCTATTCACTTTAAAAAGTTTAAAATAAAAAACAAAATTAAAAATTTTGAAAAAACCCACGACGGTTTAATTGTAATTGTAAAAGGATAAAATAACTATAAATCCCCCGCCTAAAAGAATATATGTAACGAGATGATGGGGACGGCTTCGTCGGGGGCTGCCAGTTGCAACCTCTATTTTAAATATAGTAGCTATCAGTATAGATTTCGTTTTAAAGTCTTTAAAATACCAGTTATCAAAACTGTAAATTTATTTTAATATTTAATTTTTTTGCCAAAACTGTTTTAACAGCAAGAAAACCTATGAGAAGGTTTGTGCAAACTTAAAGTAATGACAGCCCCCGACGAAGCCGTCCCCATCATCTCGTTACATATATTCTTTTAGGCGGGGGATTTATAGTTATTTTATTCTTTTACAATTCCAATTAAACCGTCGTGGGTTTTTTCAAAATTTTTAATTTTTTACACCTTTTGTAGAGTCAATAGATATAGTCATTGCTGAAATTATTTTTTTCCCACTTTTTCCCATTTCCATAACAGGCCAATAGTCAGAGTGAAACTAGTGTAAAACACTCGGAAAAAAAATGATATGTAAATATAACACTATTAAGCTGAGTTAAATGATTGTTTCGTGTTCAATACTTACTCTGGGGATTACTTTCAACTATTTGGTTCCATCATCTGACATGCAGTGTATGTATTTGTAGTTAAGAATACGGAAACGGTCACTTTATCCCAAAATAAGTATTGCCTACTCTAAGGGTGAGTAATGTATATCAATAAACGTAACGACAAAACTATAATCTCTTTAAAAAATATTTACAATCTCTATACTAGGCTTTACTGAGAGTAATCTAGTTTCTATACTAGAAACACAAAACATGCGCACTAAAATTGTTACCGAGTACAATTGTGGTAACAATTATTTTTATATTCACATTATTTTTTATATTCATTCCATTCAATTTAATAAATTACTAGAATTTCTTAAACATTAAAATTTTCATATCATTTTATTCAGAAATTCTCACATCACAAACCTGAATGAAAATAAGTAACCTTATGTGATAAAAGCATGTCAGTTTGGTACTTTTATTGAAAACAGTGTTTTCAATATAAAGATAATAATATTATCTTGTCTCTTCAACCCTGTTTTCACGATGCTGTATTCACGACGTCAATGTGATAATGTACTTTTTTTTCAGCTTCACTTTTTCCCCGCATAGTAGTGCCAAGACACTACATTCTCCACTTTCCGCCAGATTTTTAAGGTATTGCGTGTTGAGTGACTATCTTTCTAGGGCAGGAAAATAAAAATTGATTAAATACACTCGAGGGAAATGATCTCAAGATCAGTAACGTTTACAGTCAGATGCTGTCTCACTGCTCGATGGCATGTAGCCATCAGTATTTAACAACATTTTAAACAAAAAAATACGATTTCATTTTCCAGGTTGGTTTCATAGATTACAGAAGGCATATTTAAAAATAATAATGTGGAAAACACTTTATCACTCCTTCTTTACTATTCAAGCCGAGCTCTTGAATAGATAACGATTGCAGATGCAAAGGTGATCGATTATATTATTGGCAGATGTTCCAAAAGCCCACTAACTAAAAGGAACGAAACTAAATCTATGCCGTTATTGTATTGTGTTTTGTATTCAGTGCTAAGATACCAATGTCAATTGATAGACCGAACTATTGTGCTCAATCTAGGACAAAACTGAACAAACTTCTTGAATTAAAATTTGTATTATTAATTTTGTAAATAGAACATTTAAAACAAAAGTGGCCAAACTTAAAATTTCTGCAAATTTTAATAATTCATCGAATGCCATCGCGGCAATTACAACGCAATCCTTTATAAAAAAAATTGTTATACAACACATTTGTACTCTTAGGCAGACTTAGTAATAGTCCTATTCTTTGGTAGACCTACATACATATAAGAACAAAATATTATTAAAAAACTTTTTAATATACTGTACAGTTACGCATAACTTATTTTTATTCACAGGTACTCGTACATACCTATAACATATTGCGAAATCTTCATGATATATTCTACGAACGGTTACCTGCCTGTAATATAAAGAACATTGAATATCTGTTACAAAGAATTGTATGAAATCGCTTGGGTAGGTCCCTCAAAGGAATTATTTAATGAACCGAGTTAAAGTAGTATGTACATACATACTCGTACATATACCTATAAAGTGCACAAATCTCTTATACATTCTTTCTTTCTTTCTGATTCTTTTATACATTACGTTTGTACGTATGTGTATGTAGATATTTTTTCTACTGTACATATAAATATATTGGGATGGCTATTGAATTGACATATTTAGGAATATCCAGTAAGTTAAGTAAGCATTACAACTATTGTTTTATTACGAATACTGTAGATCGTGGAGTAGTGCGAAAGTGCCTGATTATAAACGTGTCAGTTGTGGGTACGATTCCCAGTCGGACGAATGATGCTTCAAATTATTTTAATTTCTCTGCTCTCTTGATAGAAATTAAAGATAAAGCAACGCGCCGGGTTTTCCCACTCAACGCGCAACTGAATGTTTCAGATTCAGACGGAACGTGAAGCATGGCACTTTATACTTTCTCTCTCTCTCACTACTCTGCTGTACGCGAAAAGCATGAAGCTGTAAAAATTTTACGAAATATACTTTTTATATTCTGCCCTCTCATAAATCATGCAATGACAGAAAATAATTAACTTACTTTTCTATTATCCGACGATTTCAAAACCTGTAGGTATTGCATTGAAAATTACAATATAGCAGTATTTTAACCAAAACCGTTTATATATAAAAAAAATATTTTCAATTTTAGATCGACTTCTTCGAATGCATTTTTGACAGAACAGAATATGTAATGAGTATTTTTACAATACTTATAGTTATTATTAGTAGGAACCTGTTGACGTAAGTTGCGTAAATTCTATCACAGTCTCTAGCGTAATAGCTTGAAGTAGCGAAACTCAGCCATCCTGCACCCAGTGATACAGTCTCCACTAACGAACTTTCACCAACAATCCTCCAACTGTGAACGCTGAAAAGCATCTGTAGTAGTTGCTTGCGTTTATAGCTGAAATCGAGCAGTTTATTTTAAGTGTTCTTATTGAACTACGATATATACGACGTAACAGCTTTAGCTTTATGTTTTTATTATTATTTAGCAAGATAGGCAGAGAGAACCTAGTGTCGAAATTCTCTGTTTTCTACTTACTGCCTGAATTTCAGGCGTTGTCTCTAATATCTTATGAGAGACTGCAAATTTCATAATTTCTGCGATTAGGGATCGTATCCATCAGCATCTTCCACTATTTTATATACAGTCAAAAGCTGCCCCATTGTGCCAGGATATTATAGTATGAATAATTGGCAAGAGTATAGCATAATCCAATTTCAGTTTGAATTCCTCACAATTTACTTAGAAATATTGAGTATTTCAATGCTAAATGGAAAATCGTTTTTTTATCTAAGCCTGAGGGTAAACTATCTTTTTCAACATTGGAGTAGATAAGATCCCCTGATCTTCTTTTTGGCGGAATAAAATCACACTTTTTAGTAGTATTTAAAATTGTACACATTTTTTAAACATTAGAATTAGAACCACAATTCACCCCTGAAATTAATAGTAACTTGTGTTTAAAAATACACGTAAACATTAAAATGTTATTTTTTAATTTACTTTAAATTACTAAAACCTCCTATTTGGAGATGTACTTAACCATATCTATAGTGCTTGAAAAGTTGTAATTTTTTTTATATAAAGTGGCATCACACAATCATGGCGCAGTAAGAACTCTTGTTGCCATATTTTTATAATTTCGGTATTCCTCTAGTTTCGTTCTTAGCAATATAAGTATACGGTAAGTGGGGAACTAATTGACATATATTTTAAGTTAACTCAACCTAGCCCGACCACTTATGTTAAAGAAAAGAAATAGAAAAGGAATTTGCCTAATGTCATAGATTCATTACATGCGTGATATATGTATTTGTGTTTAGGTTTAAGTATTTTATTTAATAATTAGTATGTTTTAAATATCATTCATATATATTAGTGTATTATAGTATATTTGTAAATAGTATATATATGTACACTTTGTTTATGTTTATATATACTTTTATTTATCATTTATTTAATATAAGCTTTTGTGCACCTACACAATGATTTCCCACATGACAAAGTTGGCAGGTAGAAATGCTATTTAGCGTTAAGCCCGCCTTTTGTACATATTTATTTTTAAATTGTGTGCAATAAAGGATATACAAATAAATAAATAAATAAATAATTCATATCACGTAAAACAAAACACCCGTATTTCAGCACTCATTATCCTTTAAAAGGTAGCTTGTTTAATCTTCCGTCCTTTTCTTATAAATGCAGAGGATATCCAGTATCGACACACTTAATTCTTAATTTTTAAATTTTAAATAATTTTGATATGAAAGTAAAGTTTTTTACAATTATTTCAAAAAGCGGAAATCACACCCCCTACCATCGCACTAATAGTCCCACGGCGCCACTCGTTCATGGTTCTGCAATGGTATCATATGTTGTATGTATGACAATATTTATATTTCATAAAACCAAGAAGTCAAAAGGGATGGAAATACTGTTATTACTATTTTCTTCGCTCTAGTATCGAGACAAAGAGCAGCGTTAATTTCCACCACTTAATACGCGATTCCTCCAAAATTTGGCGGAAAGTAGGGAACGAAGTGTCTTAACACTAGGTTCCCACTGCCTACCCTGATGTGTGAAACACAACGTGAGGCTAAAAAAGAGAGAATTTAAAATAATTTGAATATAAAAATGAATCAAAATCGATTTATTACTAAAGATTTTTAATTTAAGCAATTTTTAAGATGTATGAATATTAATCATTTACTTTATAATAAGTAAAAGAAAGACGACAACATAAAATAAACTTTGGCCCGAAACCACAATTTTTCATGCTTTATAGTTGGTTAAATATTTAAAAGTAAAAGGAAAGAGTATCCGCAATAATCTTACTTGTGCTCACTCCTCCGTATACGTTATATACGCCGCCTAAATTGTGAACCGTTGAAGTACGCTTCAAAGTAAATGTCTTCTAAATTATAGAATTATTTTTATTTATTCAGAAACCAATGAAATTAAATAGGTACTTTTAAAATTCATCCTCTCTTATATTGGATCCTGGAAATTGATTGAGTTATATACTTGAAACATACCCAAAAATATACATCACTTTGTTTTGCTTTATTGTTCCCACGCCTTTTCCTTGTCGTCGTTGTTCCCAATTTCAACGTTTAATTTACGTTACGTTTTTCTTATGCTAAAAGAATATACAGTAAATGGTACTAATATAACGAAATAGCTGTTATGTATATATAAATAAAATTTGAGCGTTTGTTTGTAGCATTAAAATAACCGCTTTTCACTGAACGCATATGTATGTATACACAGTATACATATCAAGTATCATTTTTTATTATCTTGACTGTCCATCGGCTTGTTTCGGCTAATCTCTGGAAAGGCTAGAACAATTTATATGGGACTGTAATGCCAGATAGCTAAAATAATAAGGAGATAGTCAATTTTTATTTTAACACGCACAGTCACGGGTACCACTACAAATGAAACCAAAAAATGTGCATAAAAATATTTTCCCGTTATCCTAGTTCCTTGCAATAACATCGGCTGTGATAATATTGCATTGTCATCAAATCTGGATAGAAGCCCTAATTTTCAAAGCATCGGTCAGCTTAAAAAAAATATAGATAGAAAGATAAATGTAGATTTGTTTTAAAAATTAAGAGCATTTATTATAGAATTTTAACTGTCCAACTGGTAAAGAATTTTAATTAAAATCAATGTATATATTACTAACTGTGATTACTGCGGCTTTGCTCGTGCGGTCAATGAGAATGGATGAAATTAAATACTCTCAAGAACATTTGAGTACATTTGTAATTTGAGTACAAATAAATGTTCTGTTCATTAAAACACTTTCACAATAATATATGTAGAACTATGTATTTTAGAATTATTTTGGTTACCATAAAAATGGTTATAATGAGTCACCCTTAAAAGCTACTTTCAACATTTTTAAAGTATTATTCACACACTTATGAAATTAAAAAAAACACTTAGAATAGAATTTAGAAACGTATAATAATTTGAGCGCAGCGGGACTCGAGCCTGCGCCTTCTGAACCGTCCAAGCGCTTTGATCGCTAAGCCATAGGTACTACCAGCTGCGCCGAAATTCTTATACGCTTGATTACAACTTATTTTTGTTGTTAGCATCTCTGTAGAGAAATTTTTACAAATTTATATGTGATATTTAAAGGAATTTATATTGTTTTAATTTATTTATATACATATATGTACATAGTCTAAAATGAATCACTTATCACAAGCTACTCCTACATGTATATACAAAAAAATTGTAGCTTCATTACAGTGTTGTCATAGTGAAAACACATGAATTTAAATATAACATGCCAAAGATTTACGAAACATAAAGTGAGATACACGAAACATAAAGTGACTAACAAGACGAATTTATGTCTTGGGCTGACAGCTTGTCTAAGCTATTTGAAACTTTCTACTAATTTTCACTGAACAACTTATTAGTAGTTTTGGTAAAATATATATTTTTTTAGAAGACTTGTTATTATTTGTAATAAAATTAGTGATCAGCGAAGAAGTCATGACGCAGTCTGACTGAAAATGCAATGTTCGTGGCCACCATTCCCATTTGAGAGAAGAATTATATATAACTTTTATTTCTCTCATTTCACTCGGGTACCTAAAAAAAACGCGTCGTTGAGTTTCGCCACTTAACGCACAATGTCTCAATTTATTGCTTTATTGAAAGTAAAGAACGGAGTCTTGACACATGATTCTTGACACCAGGCCCCGCTATGAGAGGAAAGGCGTGAAGTTGCTTAGTAGAAACGATAAGGAGTATGTATAACAATCAATTATGTCTATTTAACATGTGCTACCTGTTTGGCACCTTTAAAATATGTGATGAATTGAATTTCTAAAAATAATCAATTTATAAATGTAATTAAATGAGCTTATGTTCAATTTATATTTATGAAGTTATCTCCATGCCTATCATATGTATAATATATTTTAAGATTGTAAACAAATATTTCATTTTTTCTGTACGAAACACAATTACATTCTCTGTCTCGTCCATATACAGTTAATGCCTGCAATTTTAGCAAATCTAACTGAAATTGTCTTGGCAACTAGCCATCTAGATTATTAGCTCTACTATAATATGCGCCAACGCTAACCCATCGCTAATTAAATAAAACGATGACTGAGTATGTATTATATCTATAAGTATCTATTGGTAGGTATATTAATAAGTCTTATAAAAAACTAGCTGGTTGTCGTGGCTGCAATGCGAGTGCAGCTAAATGGAACTAAATGGAAATTTAGAATAACCTACGTCATTCTTCTTTCTAGTTGTAATTATTTAAATGATTTAAGAATAGGTTATCGAAAAAAACTGAACTTAAATTTATATGACAATTATATGAATCATACGCATAACTATTAAACTCTTCATAAAAATAAGATATCAACGTTTACATCGACGAGAGAGCTAAAAAGTTGCTTATATTACTCGCCTGCTTCTTAACTATCTCTTAAAAAATAATTACTTGATGTGGCTTCGATGTGACGCGAAAGAAGGACAAACAGAAACACATTGTCCCATTTATAATATTAGCAGTCGAAAACAATGTATATTTGTAACTTCACGCTTTTACCTGCATAGCAGGGTTGTCAGTGAGAAACTTGTATTGAGATACTTCATTTCCTACCTTCCACCAAAATATAGCGTGAATGCCATGTCTAGTGGCGGAACTCAAAATTGTACTTTGTGATACTTGAGTGGTTAAAATATAATCCTAATAATTTAAATGTAATCCTATTTTCTCTGAATGGGGACCAAACCCGCTACCAACCGCATTAGTAGTCAATTGCTATGCTACTGCAATGCGATAGCCCAAATATGTGTTATATCAATAATTAAATCAGTCATAGCAGTTGAAAATGTATTTATTCTCATATTATAATAAAACTGTTATTCAATTTCCAACTCGCATCCGCTAACCACGCGACGCGAATGCATCAGCAATTGAACTGAGAGCTATTTGCTTATTATTGCGAAATGAATGAGCACTAAAACTGATTAGAGTACAATCATAGATATACCTTGCAAATGCATAATGTAAAAGCGATGCTATATTTTAAAATCAGTTTTTGTTCCACATTTACTTTTGATTTTATAAAACACTGATATATTATAAGGCCATCGTAGTGCAGTGGAACAGCATGTCATGGTAAAGGTGATTGATTGTGTGTTCGATTGTCGCTCGGAGGAATGAGTATTTTAAAATTATTTTCATTACTCCTGTCTAAAAGAAAATATCGAGAGACAGAAAGCGGAGAATTGACCCTTTTTTTCTGACGAAACTTCTATTTAACCTGGAAATTATAAAAAACATCACGTACATATGTATTATTACTTTGTTCTTTCTTAATATGTTATTATTACATACTTTTATAAATACATGTTTTGGTATATATTTAATTTCAAATATGTATTTTTGATGTGGATATATGTTTTCGATTTTCAGTTTTTCTTTCTGTATCAACGAATTTTAAAGTATTAACTTCGACACATTTCTAGAATTAAATAAGGAGTTCCGCGCCTTGCTTTGCAGAAAAGGTTAATGTCAATATACTCCGTTCTCCACTCTCCGCCAAAAATAAAATAAACTTATAATATTACCTACTATAAAAATTTAATATACTTTTAAATAAAACATTTATTAAAGTTCAAAACTTGTTTTGCATCAGTCCTTTCTCATAAATGATCCTTCATAATTTGATAGACAACTATAAGACCTCAGACCACATAAGCTGTATGGAAATCCGATGTGCAATTTACTAATCCATTTTGCCGCCTGAGCGCTCCTGACAGCAGACACAAACTCGAGTAATTGCTTTGATTTATTGGAATTTCGTGTTACTATCAATGAATAACCAATGAGCTATTACAAACTTGTTTTAAATGATGCAGGTAAGATGTAATGTATTGAACATATGAGATAAAAATATAATCACACTTGTGTTAGCACATTTTTACAGAAGATCATTGCAGTTTCACGTTTTTTTCCCTTATAACAGGACAGTCATAGAGAATCTAGTGTTAAGGCACTCCGTTACCCGCTTTTCTCCTAATTCGGAGGCATTGCGTGGTAAGTGGCTTAACTTGACGCCGCGCTTTGCCTCGAAACCAGGCGAAGAAAATGGAAACATTAAATATTTTCACTCCTCGGATGGGAATCGAGCCCACAACCAGTCACTTTGTGCCTCTACGCCACGACTGGTGATCCCATATATATTTTATTAAATGTGTAATATACGAGTGAAACATACAAATATTCAGATATAGAATCCACCCATACAGAAATAGGTTAAACATAACAAACTTACACCGCTACCATTGAATACAGGTAAATCTGATTTGCTTTGACTACGATTTAATTTGCCGTCCGAGCGCTCACTGTAGGTATGAACTCGGCTAATAGCTTTCAATTGGGCCCAGACGTGTACTGATATTAATTGACTACTACAGGTGCCAAACAGGTGGCGATATATGTCTTAGACAACAAATAATCAATACTACTAAAAATTATAATGAAATGAAATTATTTTAATAGGATTAATTGCGTATATTTTTCATACTTGGAAATACATTTTACAAATCCCAACTTTTCAAACACTTCGCAGGTCGTGGTCAAACCCACACGCACGCACTCACACACGCACTTAATTGTTAATATTTGAAGAAATAATAAATTTTAGAATTAAATTTAATATAGTGAAAGCTTATTTAAACATTTATTATTTAATCTTCGCGTAGCGATGACAACATATGATAAAGAAAAATTAAAATATAAAACATTTAAAGTGATAAAATTATAAATGGGAGCAAAATTTATGATCAAAACAGAACGACGAAATATCTTTAGTCTTGTATTCAAAGCATCTCTTTCGTAAAAGAGATGAAAACATTTCTCCACTCTAGTAAGTTTTACTGAGTGTCCTGACACTAAGTGCCTTTACTTGACGGAAAAAGTTACTGTTTCGCATACATTAATGGTGTAACAAGCATAATTAAAAAAATATATACGTAGCTTAACAAACCATATAAAAACAACTAAAACTTTCGTCTTTTCAAATTCATCATTTGTTATGAGATCTGCATCTTGTCATAAAAAAAAGGTCTTTGTAAGATTGATGCAGATGCAAAAAGTTACTCCTATTTTTTACTTTTTAGTTGAATTCAAATACAGACCTTTATACTAGAACTCTTAGTATTTAACAAGATACTTTACATTACACCTACGTAATTTTATATCCATACTAATATTGTAACGGTAACAGTCTATCTGCTACGCCTTTACGGATTAACCACTGGCCCGATTTGGATAGTTTTATAATTGAATTGGTTGAAGACCCATAGGTAAACTTTTTTCTTTTTTTTTTTATGAAAAGGACAAGGCAAACAAGCGTTCGGGTCACCTGGTGTTAGGTGAACACCGCCGCCCACGGCCCCGTGTAACACCAGAGGAGCTACAGGGACGTTGCCAGCCTTTGAGATGTAGGTAAACGCGCCATTTGAAGGAATTCATGTCGTATCGACCTGGAAACACTGCCGTCGATAGGCCATTCCACAGTTGAGTGGTGTGTGGAAGGAAAGTCCTACGAAAACATGCTACTCTTTTTCAAAAATCGATCTTACAAGGATTGAATAGGGGATAGTGATGAACTTTGTATTATAAATTTAAGCTGCTAAGATATGTTATCTATATTTTTCTCAAACCGCCCTCTAAATAGCTAAAATAGGAGACGAAAATTTGTACAATAAATATAAACCGTTTATCTAAAGTGAGAACGCGGACCGTGGACAATACGAAACAATTAAAGTTGTGCAGGTCACGTCGTAGAAACCGCAAGCAGATTGCTAGTTGCCTAATATGTCCAGAAGATAATATAAACCTGATTTTTTCACACCAATTTATCGTTTGGTTGCTTCAAAAAAAATAAAAATATTAATCTACATCATTTCGTTCATACAAAAACAGAAATTCTACGAAGAAAATTTTATTAATTACCACTTTACAAATAGAATCTCTCAACGCTAACATGAAAGAATTTTATTATTTTACTTTCATATTGTATTAAAATTCTTACCAACCGTCGCTTATTTAGCTTATATTTCTTTGCCATGTAAAGTAACGAAGCTGTAACGACCTCTTAATAAAGGCTGCGTTAATGCGTGCCTTTATTAAGCTTTAACATATTAACGTCGTCGCGAGCGAGCCGCTAGTTTGAATTAATTGTATTTTGTGTCATACTTTTATTCATTTTATTTCATTATTATAAACTAATATATTACATTCTTGAAAGTAATTAACTACTGTTGCATTTTATATACACGATAAAAACACAGATTAAAAAGATGTTCGTATAAAGATACTAATTCTTTTTTAAAAAAAATGAACGCATTATTAAAATATGATGTAGTGTTATAAATTTTATAAATTCAATTAAAGTAATTATTATATTGGTTGTTAGCTATATAATAACACTTAGCTATTTAGACCTTAGACAAGCTCATTAAAATTTAATAAAAAAGCTTTACGTTGTAACAAATCTTATAATTATAAAAGAAATATACTGAGTACCATTCCAAGCATGTAAAAGTCACTACTAATACTAAAGTACATTTTTTTTTAACGATAATAAGTATTATAAATCATTCATTATCATGAATTAAAAATGTGTAGTATTCATTTTATATGATTATACTTTTTTCTACAAAATTTATAAGAATATCTTCAGTATTCCAAAGCCTTATCTACTTCGAAAGCTAGGTAAACTTCGTCATTTGACTAAATACGCCGCAGCCGCGTCAACTAATCCGATCTTATTTGGCTTTCGTGCAGCACGCAATTTGTTCCAGGGAATACTTCATGAAATATTCCGCTAAAATTGATAAAATATACATAAATTGTTCATACAGTATTTATATATGATAAACATATGATATTTGGCAAGAAATAATCTTTGTATAAGCATTTGAAAAGATGGAGGAGAGTAGGAAGGGAGAGACAAATACTAGGTCATTCGAAGTTCTCTTCCTCCTATCTAAAAATATTTTTTTAGACTGTTATTGTATACAGTAATATCCCAAAATCACGCGGTATTTAAAATTCGACGTGCTACATTGGAGTAATATTTTATATATAAATTATTTTTATTGAGACCGGACATTGAATCCAAAGACAATTGTAAAAAATAAAAAAGAAGCCATTGTAGCGCATTGTGATGTCTAAATGTAAATGAAAAAGAATCGAGTTTGATTCCCCTTGAAAAAGTGATCATGATTTCATAATTTTCATTTTTCTGAATGAACTGGCATCAAAAACAACGGCACGACGTTGAGTTCCACCACTCAATGTGCAATGTCTCAGATTTAGGCGGAAAGTGGTCTGAGCGTCCTGACACTAGCTTCTTGCCTGCCATTAGCATACATATAAAAATTATAAGCATTATAAAAGATTCTATATAAAAATTGAAATATGAAATCGACAGGCTGCTTTAAATGTAAGAAAGGTTTAAATTTATTTATCTCGCAAAATTTCCTCACAAAATGCTAATTTTGTGAATGAGTAATTAATATGTAATATAAGATAAATTGTGATTATGTATTCAAATTCGTGTCAAGTACCTAAGTATATAAATATATAAGCTGAACAATATTGTAGGCTTTAGCATCACGTTGTATCCCGCACGTCGCAGAGTAGGGAGAGGGAATCTTAAGACACTTCATTCCCCATTTTCCGCTGAATGTAGGCATTGCGTGTTAAGTGGCGGTACTCAACGCCGCGATATACCTCGACACCAGATATACTCGAGGAGTAGAAATAGTCAAATGTTAAATGTTTCTACTCCTCGAGTGGAAATCGAATCCACAACCTGATGCGTTAAGATTTGTTACTAGCCTTGTAACAATTCTCGTACAAGTTTTGCATACATTCCCCATGTCGTATCTGTATCCCTGCGGGGTTTTAATATAATTTCTCATATTCTTCAGCTTTACACTTTTTTCTGGGGGTGTCAGAAAAACTCATAACTACATAATGAGGTGTCGACGGGTTCGAAACGAACGGTTATCAACACTCGTACCTTTTTCCATATAAAACGTCTATATTATAATGCGATTTTTATGCTATATATTCATATGTAGATAATATTGGTGTGTTGGATGAATATACGATTTACGGTTTTACTTTTCTTAATAGTATAATAAATAAGTTAAGTTCCGCCACTTAACACGCAATGCCTCTGAATTCGGCGGAAAGTGGGAGACAGTGTCTTAACACTAGGTTCCCTCTACCTACCCTGCTATGTGCGGGATAAAGCGTGAAGCTAGTAATAATAATAATATAATAAATAAAAGTTAAAATCCGTTTGACATCCTACTCGAACCACTTTTTTATTTACATAAAAATACTTCATTATAGTATTTTATATTAATTTAAAATCATGTCTTAGGTTTTATTATTTTATAGTATGTATACTCTCTCCATACATTCTGTCATTTTAAGCTTGTTTGTTTATATGCTGAACAGCACTAAGCGCAAAACAGAACCGTCATCGTGTTCAATCAAGACAAGTAAAAAGACATTATTATTTTAAAAGATATCACAGAAAAATAAACAAACTTAACTTGCTAGAAAAAAAAAGTTATAATAAAATATTACATTCAAAGTTGGCAAAGATCGCCATGTAAATAATAAATTGAGAATCATACTGCGTAAGATACCGACTAACTTTTTATTATATGTATTTCCTTTGTGATATTTTCATATACGGAACTTGAATTATATACCTTAGTTCTTGAAACAGCCGTGGCATCAATATTTGTAATTACCTCACTACTAGAATAAGAATGGTAAAATCGATTCCTATTCTAACCCAGAATCGATTCTATAGTTAATAAACTCGATTATTTGCTGCCTCCACTCGATTCCCACTTAATTCCCACTTAAATTGACCGAGAATCGATTCTTTAGGATCAATTAAAAATACAATATCAACATCGTGGGAGTGTGGCTTTCCTTGTTTTCCTCTTATCTACAATATCTGGTTTTATTATAGGCTTTTACTCGATTCTGAGAATCGAAATTTATACTCGTATGAAATAATGTTATCGAGTTTTCATTCCTATAATAGAAACACAGCCATACCAAAATTTGCTACAATTTCAATGACTATTGGTAAAACGTTAAAATGGTAAATTTAATAAACCTGCACCTGACACGTTCAGAATTGTTCCATAGAGTTAAAGCGAGTAATCCATTTACTCGTCACTTCAATATTGCATCCTGTTTACCTAACACGCGCTATTTCGGATGCACCACTTAATTGCATTTTAAATAAACGTGAATGACAAAATAGTTTCGAATAAACGCCACTGCACGATCACCGTTGTATTGACAGTTTCAACTCGTAACTGACTAAGCAGAAAGAATTAAAATTTACAATAATTACAATTTTTGCTAAGTTTAGCTTGCTTCTTCAATTATGGCGCTTCGAACGCGCAACTTAAGCAATAATTACTTCGTCAATGTCATGTTGCCGGCCAATTATGTGGAGAACACACGATGGAGATAGATCGGTTAAAAATAAATAAGAGTTATTAAATACTTTTAGCATTTTTACATTGACACACTTAGGTAATTGAAAAAGACATTTAGAAAACGTATTAAGCCTTGAACGCGGCAGTATTCGAACCCGCTCTTGGTAACCATCCAACCGCTCTGAACGCTAAGCTGTACGTTTTACTACCGCAGCTGGTAGTCGAAATTCTTAAACGCTTATTACAACTTATTTATGTTTTTGACATTTCTTCAATATTAAAAAAAACCCTCTACAGAGAGATATTGAGCTTATAGGAAAAAGAACAGGTTTTTGAATAAAAGATTTGTTTTAACTTGTTTTTATATATTTTTTAAAAGAACACTGTATTGCGTAGTTTCTAACGATAAGGCGGTCTTGATCGTGAACTCATTAAAATTTTTGAAGTTTTATGTAAAAAACAGTAAAAAGAATCCATTAAATGAACAAGTTGTGAATTTATTTTCGTGACTAAATTATTTCTACAATATTTTTATATGAACAAATAATCTTTCTTATTTACTACAGGAAAATCGATGATATATATACAAGTAGAGTAAATTCAATAATATTCACAAGAATGTAGGAATTTAATTTGTAATTCATAACATTTATTCGAATGTACGTTTGGTAGTTTATTTTCGGGTATATTATTATAAAGTCATCTTACGCCAAAAATATTATATTACCAGAATTATATAAATATTTTTTTTATTGAGAAATATGTATAAAATACAGTTATAAAAATTAATAATACATAATTTTACTAAATGTCAAAAAGCAAAGAGGCGAAAGGCTTATATATAGGCATATTTATACCTAACATAAATGTCTCTTATGGAAAACGTTGTCTCTAGCAGATTCACCTTTTCACATATCACCAACGATACACGAAATGCTCAGATTTACTGAAATATTATGAGTGACGTTTTATATTGAAACAGAGTTTTAAGCTTAGTGCTCCGAGCTTTAAACCAAATAGTGCCCATAAAGCGGGCTCGATTTATTACAGTTGTCGTCACTAACCGTTAGAATTTATTTCACCTGAATGGTGAACGGCTACGATTAATATATATAAATAAATAAAATTGAAGTATCTATTTGTTATATTATAATAACCGCCCTTTACTAAATACGAGTATGTATACATACAAACATATGTGTACACGGTAAAAATACCAAAGTAACTTTTGTTACCTGCCTGTCGGCTTGTCTCTTCCGGATAACCTCTTGAATCGGACTGATTTCGACGGGACGCTCAATGACAAATATAATTTTATTTGTGAATTATGATTTTACGGTTAAATTCGACGCTGGTGAGTCACGGGCACAGCTAGTTTCATCTTATCTTAAAACAGCTTTGCAGCCAGTTAACGTATAAGCTGCTTAGCCATTTCATCGGTGATGTTCCAAGCGCTCTGAATGCTAAGCAATGCACTGTACATAGTACCAGCTTCGTCGAAATTCTTATACGCTTATTACAAATTATTTATGTAATTTTTATACGTTTTCTAAATGTATTTTTCAATTTCGTAAGTGTATGGATAACACTTTAAAAAAATGTTTAAAGAGTTTAAGGTATATTATTTGGCAAAATTAATTACATTTCTTAATTACTACGGCAAACACATCTTTTAGAGTAAAAGCTTATTTATTTCTCTTCTGTATCGCACTCTGTTTGCTATCGCATGCTGCATTGACTTTCCTCGCTACGGTACTTAATTGCATTTTAATTAGAGCTGAACGCTTCGAATTGTAAAAGTAAATAGTGCTTCCAGTAATGGTAATGTCTATATTTACATCAATATATTATTACGAGTTGGGAAATATTTGTACCCTTTTAACAACAAGTTATATGGCACAGTTAAAATCTGTACGGAGGAATGTAAGAACTCAAACCTTTTATAATAATACCTTAAATATTGCATTAAACTTGAAATATCACGTATTATTTAAGGCCATCGCGGATAAGTAGATTGTACACAGTTATGTTTCAAATATACTTTTGTATAAAGTAATAGTAGTAAGGTAATACATTCCTAAAGCAACTTATTTAAATTAACGAGTCTTATAGTATATCAAAATACTAGCTATTATCCACGGTTTTACTCGCATAGTCAATATCAACTAACTAAAAAACTAATTTAAATAATTAATTGAATTTAATCATGTATGCCCTATGAATGTACTGCCCCTTGGTGTAAGGACGTCGCCCCAAAAATTAAAAGATACTAAGAGAAACCCAACGCTGACCGCAAACCAAGTATGCATACACGTAACATATTTGAGCTTTAAACTAACCTCTAATCAGTGTGCACAGACAACTTTCAAATGGATAGGGTGTATAAATATGATTTATCTTTCAAATGAGTGTCATATTTTGGTATTCATCTGTTTCCAGTCATATACAACTTAAACACAATGCAGTGCTCGCCGCAATGCAACGCTCGCCGGTACAACTTCTGTCGGTCAACATTTAGTATTTAAGGCAATTGCGTCCACAGTGGTAACTTCGACGTAGTTCACTACTTAATGAAACTTAATTTCTAACTTGACGGTATTGATTGCACTCTTCAAATCGTAAGCGAAGTTAGTTAAGGGCAGGACTTGAAATCGTTTGATGATATTAAAAAACACTTTAACCTGAACAAAATTCTTGTTTTTGAATCCAATTTAGGCTTGAGAAGTGAAACGCAATTTAATTTGTATTTTTTTTATTTATAAACTTACCTACAAAGAAAATCTAGTGTAATGATACTCCGTTCTCCACTTTCTGATCGCAATCGAGGCATTGCGCGTTCAGTGGTCTACCACTGTGGAAAATGAAAATAATATATAATCATTAGCTGAAGTGTGGCTCGAACCCACAACCATCGCGCTTACAGTTATACGCTGTCACACTACACTAAGACGTTCTATATTCCCTAAGGTCTCATTTTATATTTATATTACATAAATACTACAAGGATACAAACTTATCTCACAGCACAAAGCTATAATAACATATTCACATAGTACAAGTCAGTACGTACAAGGCAAGAGCTCCTCAGTTTTCCTGTTACACTGTACTTGAGGATATTTCAGGCTGACAGCGTACAGCCACAATCGATTATGCCTTTCCAGAATAACGGAAGCTTATGACGTTATAACATTTTCAAATTTCTTTATAAGAACAAAACCTATATACATTTCAAATTCTAGTGTAGTTATTATCAATGAATATTTTTTACCTCGTTTTGTGAGAATAATAAAGTAGTTGTAAGGCCATATCATAAGATTAAGTTTCTTCTATATCTCTGCCAATTTATTGAAAATTGTGCCTATTACTTGCATATTCGTATTAAATAAAATAAATCAACTGACCGCTTTTTCACTAATATGATGTCAGAAAAAACCTATATTGCTTGCTTAGAGTTTAAACTTAAAAGTGGATAAATGAAAATGTTTTTAAATACTTTTTTCTCACATTCCGTACGAAATCAAGACATTGCCAGACATCTACGCTTTAGTCTTAAGTACCAGAACTATTATTTCCTTTTGTCACGATGGCCTCGTTACAGAATTATGACGTATGTACAGAATATATCATTAAATCTGACAAATATTAAATTTAAACAAATATTATAACTATTATTAAGCAAGTTGAATATATTATATAATTTTCATAATCGTAATACTTACATGTAAGCTTCAGAGTCAACTTTCTCTCTTGATATTAACCGACATTTCATCTAAACGCGAAGTTACACAGTATTATAGACCCCACGAATATGTTTCTACTCCTGGTTGTTTTGTAATCATATCAACTTAATAAACAATTGCAATATATGTTTAGGTGTCATGTAGACTGAACAGAATATCCTTCAGAAGAAATTATTTTACTGAAAGGCTGTGTAAAGGAACACACATTAATTTAATTTTTGGTCACACTGGCAAGTAAATATCATGAGCTTGCTATGAAATTATATTGTCACCGTTGAATCTGGACTCATATGCAAATTTTCAAAATCAATTTTCGAAAACAAATCAAACATTAAGAAAAGGTATCATTTTACATAGACTAAACGATGTATAGATAAAAGCTATTAAATTAGTGTTAGTAAGAAAGGAAATTGGAAGTTTTATTAAGGGCTGTTCAAGTAATACGTAAGCAGATATACTTCAATTATTTACCCCCAAATTAATCGAAATCGTAGTATTTTTTATTTATACCAACCTCTGTTAATAACAAAAAAATATAAGGAACTCCACTAATAAAACATAGAGTGGCATAAAGTTTATTATATTTTTTATTCGACTTTAGTGCAATCTATATCTATATATATATATATAATAAAAGAGTAGAAAAGTCAAGTCTGACATGAAAATGTTTAGAGTGTTTGTCCGAAAATTGTATTGGTAGTGGTGCGTTAATTATATCGATAAACAGAGGCCAACAAATACCACTCAGTAGAATTGTTTGTTGTCTGTCTGTATTGTCTGTCTGTCTGTCTGTCTGTTAATTTGTTTCCGCAATCACGCAAAAAACTACTGGATTAGGATGAATGATTTTGGAATGGTGGTAGCTTATTAGTCCAAAGGTACCATATAGGTAGTTTTTATCCCGATTTCCATGTAGTTGTGTTGGAAAAAATAAAAAAACCGATAGAAGTAAATTATTTGTATACTAATATCTACCGGGTAGAAATTAATGAATTTTTGTATGGAGTTAGCTTAGAGGTTAGAGCAACATATGGGATAGTTTTCATCCCGGTGTTCAATACAACTCTCACAGAAAAATAAAATTAAAAAAAAATCATTTAAATTATGTTGATAGTTCACGAGTGAAGCTAAATTTGTTTTAAAATCACTAACTAAAATAATTATAAAATAAAATGAGCGTAACATATATTAAAGATACACTTGACCGGTCTATAAAACTTTATATATTATCTGTATGACAGCAATGTCACTACGTTTTCTGGAACGGGTAGCGCCATTTGTTATTATATAGTTGACATTGTATTAGATATATCCGTTCTCATTAATATTATTATTATAAAAATGAAAAAAATCTGTATCTCTTCTATCTGTTATGTTTTAACGGGTAATCTACTGGCCCGATTTAGATGGAATTCGTAAAGATTGCTGAAGACGCAGGGTCAAATATAGGCTACTTTTAAAAAATCAGACCCTAGGACATTAAAACAGTAAATGAAATACAATAAGTAACACAATTGTAAATTAAAATAAAAAGCGTAAAATTTATTTAAGATATTATGACCAGTTTATAATACTATATATCATATAGATATGTGATAGCAGATTTCGTACGTTTTCTTACTATAACAGTTATCGCTATATGTTATCAAATAGTATAGACATTGTACTAGATGTATCTATGATTTTCTCAAGAACATAATTTGTGACACAAGGTCAAATATAGACTATCCCCTTTTATAAAAGTGGTAGTTCACGTGGCGAAGCCGCGAGCGGGTCGCTAGTATATAATAAAAGAGTAGAAAAGTCAATTCTGTACATGAAATATTTCAGAAAAAATTTAATTGGGTGCGTTAATATATCGATAACAGAGGCCAAAAATCCATTCAGTAAAATTTTTGTCTGTCTGTCTGTCTTTCTGTCTGTCTGTCTGTCTGTCTGTCTGTCTGTCTGTTAATTTGTTCGCCAATCACGCAAAAACTACTGGACAGAAATGAATGAATTTTGATATAGTGATAGCTTATAGTTCAAAGGTACATATAGGATAGTTTTTATCCCGGTTTTCCATGTAGTTTTTTTGGAAAAAATAAAAAACCGATATAAGTAAATCATTTATATACTGATATCTACCGGGTAGAAATTAATGAATTTTTGTATGGAGTTAGCTTAAAGGTTAGAGCAACATATGGGATAGTTTTTATCCTGGTATTCTATACAACTGCGGCAGAAAAATAAAATAAAAAAAAAACACTTAAATTTTGTTAATAGTTCACGAGTGAAACTAAATTTGTTTTAATATCACTAATATTACTTAAAATAATTATAAAATAAATTGAGCACAACATTTATTGAAGATAATTTGCTATTAAAAATACATTTGACCGGTCTACAAAACTTTATATTATCTATATGACAACAAATGTCACTACGTTTTCTGTCACCATCTGTTATTATATAGTTTACATTGTACTAGATATATTCGTACTCATTAATATTATTATAAAAATGCAAAAATCTGTATCTCTTCTATAGGTTATGTTTTCACGGGTAATCTACTAGCCTGATTTAGATGAAATTTGAAAAGAAGAAGTCACAGGGTCAAACATAGGCTACTTTTAAAAAAAAATCAAACCCTAGAAGGTTGAAACAGTGGATAAAACTTATATATATTTAGTATATAGTGAGAATGAAAGATCTAAACTACTTGACTGATTTCGATTAAATTTCTCAGGAAAATAGTTGATGAGGCAAGGTCAAATATAGGCTACCTCTCTTTTTCTAAAAAGAAACCCGAAGGTGCTGAAATAGGGGATGAAAGAAGCAATTCACGTGGCGAAGCCGCGAGCGGGTCGCTAGTATCTAATAAATGAGTACCATTAACGTTTTATACATGCTTAGTGGAATTCATAAAATGATTAGATATCAGAGATTACTATTTTCGTCAAAGACATTCAGTCATTCTCTTTCTTATAAGACATATATTATAACCTACTTTTTCTTGTAATGGTTTCGTTATTAAATGCCATTGAAATCAATTAACATTACATATATTATGAATAGCTTTACATGTAGCGATGGATGATACACAGAAAAATATACGAAAGTTTCTTCTCTTTTCATCTTGCTCTTCTACTCTGGTAACTAAAACAAAGCGCGGCGTTAAACTTATATAAAAAAAACCGGCAAGCTGCTTTTTACTGTTTTATCTAATATCAAATTAGTTTCTACTCATCAATTAAACTATAAGTGCAGTCAGAGAAATCAATTTCATATCATTACTTCCATACTCTACTGTCACTCTTGTAAGTGACGAAACTTATTGCTGCACTTTTTCTAGTTGGTTGTGTGAAACAAATTCATTTGTTTTTTAACTTGTAGATATGTAGTATGAGACCACAATTAAAATATATATTCCTAAGTGGTTGTTAAAAATAAAGAAGTTTTCTACTCATAACTAGGTACACCTACTTATGTATATACAGTTACAATACACAAGTAGCGTACCATACGTTAAGATGAATATAGTAGTAATTCTATATAGCTACATCAATATATTCATGTCCTGAGGTCATATACACGCCGTTATTGAGCACTTAAACGGGAAATCGAATACGTTACAAGAATATAAATAACACTTATCACATCACAAGAACTCTAAATAACCCCTGGCTTTGGATTATACATACGTAAAAAGGGGTTTTATAGCGCCCTATAAATAAGGCTTTCGATACTAAAATATCTTCAATATATCGCCTTTATATAATACTTATGTTACGCTTTTCAATATATGGACATTTAACTCTGAAAAGTAGATTGGCAAGAGTAAAAAGGCTACAGAACCAGAAAACCTTTTCAAAATAAATAGCTATAAACCTTTTATATATATTACCACAAAAACGTCTTTGAAGTATATTTTTACATAATATCTCATTCAAATTTTACCGACTTATAAATCCATTTTAACTAACCGAATATTTTAAAAGCTTTAGATGCATGATGACGGAACTCAACGGTGGGCATTGTCTTACTAGTCGGGAGATTCTTAAATAACATTACTCCGAGGAAAAATAGAAACTACAAAATCAGTTTGTACATAGTTCCTAATTTTGTGATTGACAACTTTTTTTTTTTTTTTTTTTTTTTTTTTTTTTTTTTTTTTTTTTTTTTTTTTTTTTTTAAATCTAAAAGGAAAGGGCTTTATCGCTAAAGCGAATAAGTCACCCTGGTAGATTTCTTCATATAACTTCTTAACTACGACTATTATCTAACCGAAATAATGCTAGCCTGTAAAGTATTCTAGCTTCATCCGAAAGGGGTGAAGCCAGAACACTGTTACAGTAGCCTAGCTCTCTAAATTTAAGTGAAATCTTATCTCTAAAATCTTGGTTAATTACACATTCTAAAAGCAAGTGAAAAACATCATCTATTGATCTTTTACAAAAGGTACAAGTGGACTCTGCAGACTTACCCATCAGGTATAAAAACTTATTGCCTGGTACATGACCAGAGCGAATTCTGAGCGCCTTAACGGTGTCTCGCCTATTTAAAATTAGATTATCAATCCAAGGAGAACTTAAGGGATGCGGTTGAATCGTTTTATACCAAATTCCTTTTTGTACCGATCTTTCGTCAAAATATTCCTTCCAATATAAGTCACACATTTTTTTTACGTTTGGTATGTAATTTAAATAAAAGGGGAAATTAGTAATAGGAATTCCATCAAATATTGCCTCTTTGGCCAAGGAATCAACATTTTCATTACCCTCCAGACCAATATGTGATGGAATCCATTGGATGACTACATGCTTACCTAGTGATTGCAATTTCAAGATAGAATCCAATATCATATAGGCTATCGGGGTTCCTCGAAAAGTCGAGGTACACCGAGCCAAATGTTGGAGAGAACTTTTAGAATCTGTCAATATCACTGTATTTTGCTGTTGGGTAGATTCAACATACGAGAGAGCTTCTGCTATGGCGGTGAGTTCAGCCTCCATAATGCATATATTGGAATTAAGTTGAAATTTCATTGAATTTTTTGTATCAAAATCAAAGAAGGAAGCACCACAACCCTCTTTCTCCTTGGAAGCATCAGTATATATTTTGTGAAAAGAATTATAATCAGAATCAATCAAATTATTAAATAAGTAATTTAAATCTAACAGGTTATGTTGTCTTTTCGGTCTGACCATAAAGTCAACATCACACTTAATAAAAGAATTAATATTTATATTACCCACCCAAGTTTCTAAAGAAAACATTTCTAAGTTCTTAGAGCTATGGATTTTCAAATCTTTTAACTTATTATGAACCAATATTAAAGATGGAATCTTTTTGTTATACCAATATCTAGAAATATTGATTACCGAAGAGAGCTTGTAAATTAAATTTATGCCTGAAAAATTGGACTCCATCGATTTAGCTTTCAGCCAAAACTTACCAGCCAAGAATCGACGACGAATATATAATGGTTGCAAGCACAGTTCACTTTCCATCACATGAATGGGCGTAGTTTTAATAAAACCACCAATAATTCTCAATATCTGATTTTGAATCTTGTCCAATTTCCTTAAATGAATATTTGCACTACTGTCATAAAAAAACTTGCATAATCAATACGGCTTCTAATCAAGGAAATATATAACAATCTTAGATGCTTTGGGTGAACCCCCCAAGTAGAACTAGCCAACATTTTAAAAATATTAATAATTTTAAGTACTTTTTTAGAAACTTCATCAATATGATTGACAACTTTTGAAGATAAAACATTATTTTCGGCATAGCACTCCGTTGTCTAGTTTCTGCTCAAATCAAAGAGTGGCAGAACTTCTTCTCGATATGTAAAAATGAAACTATTTTAAATATAACCATTTCTCCGAGTAGGATTCCTACCCACAACCCTCGCCTTTACAGTCAGACGTTGTGTCATTGTGGAAAACGGTTCGTATATGTATTAAAAAGGTTATTCATTAATCAAAATATATGTACTTTTCAAGAAATATCCCTAAAGTACTTGTTGTGGAAAACATTAATTATTGATTTCCGCTATGCAATGAAAAAGACGAATTCATTCAATTTCTCTTTGGGTGAAATAAATGTATTTATTTTGAAATGAAGCTATTTAACTGGATTAATCGCGTATATTTTTGGTATTCGAAAATACATTTTTAGAAAACCAGACGTTTCCAACACTTTACAGCAGTCCGAGGTCGCAGGTAGACTGAGGTGACATTTTTTTATTTTATCTGAACAGATCCGAAATTTCACTTCAAGTGAAAATTGAAAACAAAACCATTGTGTATACTACAAGCAGACCGCCGATGATGTTTTAAATATTAAGTACTTACTTTTAATGAATATACTTATATAAATACATAAGAATATAATATGTAAGATAGTAAGTAGTAGGCAAAAAGAGTAAACGATCTTAAGGGTAGTTTCTCTCTGCCGTATTAAATGTAAAAGATCCTTTAAAACAAATAAAAGAATAAATATTAACTTATATTTTTCTATAAAAAAATGTGTTATTATACAATTAATAGCTTCTGAAGATAATATTGTAAAAAGCCAATACGAGTTTAGGATAAATTAATAACATTTTGAGCTTTTAGGTGAATTGAATTTTCTGACCAAAACTCACAGGAGAAAGAAAGCCGGTGCCGGTATCAGAGCCGCGGCGGTACATTTGCATTTTAATTGAATTTCCTTAGCAAATAATTTTTGTGGAAATCTTTATGGTGATTTCATTTAACCAAATTACTGTGCCTCGCTTGATAACAGAATATTTTTTATTTAATTTTGTAATGCGATACTCATTAATGCAAAAGTTTAAATTTTGTTTGCTTAATTATTATTGTATATTTTTTGTGTAAAGAAACACAACGTAAAACGGCTGCTTTCTAACAAACGTAGAATATTTCACTTTTCTATGCATAAATTCTGTGAGTTGCAAAAGCACAGTCAATTGTCCAATATACGTTTTTTTTACATTTTAAACAACCTCAATAGTTTGTGGACCATCGCGAATATACTTTACAATTTTCTTAATTAAGTCCTTTTGAATAAGCGACAAGGCCGCCTTATTGTACATTTATTTTTGTCTCGATTGTTTGTGTGTTTTATTTGTTATTATTTGTGCAATAAAGTGTATTTTGATTTGATTTGATTTGAATTTTATATAAAAACAATAAATACTACTATTATCAATGTGAAAGTTTGTCTGTCTGTTTACGGCTAAACCACCCCGAACATTTAGATTGATTCAGAAAAAAAATAGGTATTTCAAATGAATATGAAATGAAAATTTGTATGATAAGTGTAACAGGCAGATGAAGTTGTATAGTTCACGCAGACGAAGCCGCGAGCAGGTCACTAGTAAGAGAACTAATCTTCAAATATGATATACTAACGGCCCGCTCCCGGCTTCGCCGCGTGAACTTTTCCGTTATGTTGCAATACTCGGGGGGCATTTTTAAAAAATAAAGTAGCCTATGTTTATGCTTAGTTTATCAACTATATTTATGCCAAAATTCATTACAATTGGTCAAGCCGTTTAGATTTTTCATATAAACTTTCATCCCCTATTTCAACACTTTAGAGGTTGATTTTTAAAAAAATAAGTAGCCTATGTTAGACTTAGTCACTTTTACTACTTTTATTCTAAATTTCATCCAAATCGGACCGGTAGATAAGCCGTGAAAGCATGACAGACAAACACACAGACTTTCGCATTTATAATATAAGTATGGATAAAACAAATCTATATCAAAAATTACAAACGTATGTACGACGAGTTACAATATCGCTGTTCCACGCCCAATTTATCAGGAAGCTCTAACAATAGCCGTATTTATTGATGATATCAACCAATACGTTCGGAAACCCTGAAAACGAGGGCTATTGCTCACACAAAGCGCAGAATCTTCCATTTTCTCACAATGTTTTCAATTGTTTTTTCTACGTCAATAGTTCCCGAAATTAGATGAAGTTAAGGTAGCATGAAAGATTTAGTTTGTCCGTTCTTGAAATTGAATTTCTCAATGGAAAATGGCATTCGCAAGAGATTTCGAAGGTTTTTATTTTATAGAAATATTTACAAAGTAATCAGAGTGAAATACAGTTATAACGATAATTTAATTGAGGTTTAATTTTTTGGAATATAATAAATAATGATGACTGAGGTCTGATAAAAGTGATTAGTTGTAGGTTCGATTCTCAGTCGTGTAAAGGATTATATTTAATAAATTTCCATTTTCCGATAAGAACACAAAACGTCTCAATTTTTATTTTGACACTAGGTTATATATTATCAATAGTATGAGACCTACTATTAAGAAAGAATAAGTTTTCAAATAAAGATATTTGCAAGATAATTTGCTATTTGTAATGAACAAACTTTTAGAAACACCGATAACACATGGGAGTTTCCAAAATATAAAACAGTTTCACGATGATATCAAAGTAAGTACATAGTTGTTTTCGTTTACTAAAATGAAAATGCACACAATTTATCTGAGCTATATACACATGAAAGTAGTTTGTCTGACGTTGTTCTATTTGTTTAGCGTATAATTGCGTCAGATTTTAGCAAATTTAACATTTTCATATATAGTAGTATTATATTTGTATTATACTAACAAAGCCTCGCGACTTTGCCTGTGTCCCCACACAACTTTTCATATAAACCCCTGTTTCTGCCCCTTGGGGAGCTAATGACCTATTCTTGATCCAGGGCCTTTCAGTATTTTTGTTTCTATTTCTATCTAAGTCAGGCCGTAAGATTAACCATAAAAGCATAACAGACAGACAAACAGACTTTTACAATGACAGACAAATTCATAATATTAATAAATCTATAGAACTTATTATAAATATAATCTATAGTACTACTTTAATTAGGACTGTGGCCAGTCATGGCCCAGTGGCACAAGCGTGTCACTGTAAACGACTGGTTGTGGGTTCGATTTCCACTCGAGGAGTGGAAATATTTAATATTTCCATTTTCTTCGCTCTGGTGCCGAGGTAAAGCGCGGCGTTAAGTTCCGCCACTTAACACGCAATGCCTCCGAATTCGGCGGAAAGTGGGGAACGGAGTGTCTTAACACTAGGTTCCCTCTGCCTACCCTGCTGTGTGCGGGATATAGCGTGAAGCTATTTATTTATTTAATTAGGAGCCATCAAAACTTCATTTTCACCTTGAGAATTCGAACCGAGACCTGTTTAGCTAATCTTTGATACCGAACTCGAGACCTGTTTAGCTAATCTTTGATATACTTTTTAATGATGAATATTATTAAAATTGCTTATCCGTAAAATATAAAATATACTTTGAAGTTGTAATCTATTATTTTTCAAGTATGCTAGGCGTAGTCTAGACAACTACGAGTTTATCTCTAACACAAGGGAATATAGTCACGTGCCTGTAAATTGGTTCTGTCCAAACAGCATAAAGCTGTCGCAGATATTACAGCAACAATATATCCTACCCGACTCTAGAGTCACTATAATACGTTAATCTTAAACGGTCTAGTGACATATACGAATTGCTTATTAGCAACTAGCAGTGGTTAAGTTAATTTAATGTATGTGAAGCATATGTTTCTGAATAAAATTATATTTGTGAATAGGCTGAGGGCTCCTAGTGTCGTGATTCTCTGAAAAATAATCTTTTGTTTATATAATTATTAATACACGGAATTCGAGATACATAGTTTCACATTTACACATTTTTTCCCGCATATACGTCCTCTACTTTCCAACCGATTCTGAGGCATTGCGTGTTGAATTGCAGAGCTCAACGCCATGCAAAAATTACTAATGAATTAAGATAAATTAAACGTAAAATAAGTATATAAACATATAAAGTATTAAGATAATTAGAGTAATAGATTAAACTTTTATTAAAAAATAAAACAATTTAAGCTTTCGGTTACGCCGAAGGATACAATAAATTGGTGAATTGTATACAATAAAAAAACAACACGCTTTTCACCGGAGACCAGAGAGGAGACATGAAGACTTTTCATTTTTCACCTGAGTAGAAATCGAACCCACAACCATCTTGTGTAGTCAGACGATGTCACACTGCGCTGCAATTGTCTAAACTCATACTTTAGCGTTTTAGTATGTGTTGTATCCATAATTTCTCTTCAGTAATATTCTGACAAGCCTCGTTATAGACGAAGGTGAAAGAAAACACAAAATAATAAATATTATTCTCCTTTTTAATGTCTATCAAAACGATGTTACTCCATAGCTTTGCTAAGCCCCAAATAATTTGCTAATTGTACTGGATTTGAACCCAGAATCTATATTGTAACAACCAACATGCATGACATGCCAAGTTTCACCAAAATGAAAAAGTCGGACGAAATTTTCCATTGAGACAGATTAGCATTAACGACACTCTTTTAGTGAGCTAGGTGGCTGGCGCTCCGCCAAACTACACTTTGATACGATAGTATAAATACAGGTGCTGTGGAAAATCCACTGCAAAGCGCATAATGTAACAATACATACTATGTATAAATAAACATTGGGATATAAAAAAATATTAAATAATATAATTTAAAAATAATAAAAAAATATATACAATTTTATAAAATAGTTTAAACAAATAATAAAAAAATATTTTATTAATATTTTCAGAAAAAGCAACGTTGGCTGTATGAGTTGCTGGCATATTATAGTTTATGATTTTTTAAAAATGGAATAGAAAGAGAAAGGGAGCATGGCGGGAGCGTGGCGTCGGTAAAAGTGACGCTTAGAAAATTATTGATATTAAATTGCAAATAATATAAATTGAATACAAGGAAATGGATATTTAATAAATAAATTTAACATATTAAATGCAAAGTGATCGAAATATAATAATTTTATAATAATCAAGTTTGGTAAGATGCATATTTGTTAATTATGAAGAATTGCTTGGTGAGTTCTTATTACATTAATAATATAAAAATAACAAAGCGAATATTGAAATGAATATTTAAATAATAATAACTAAATAATATAATAGTATTAAAGGCAATAAATATTTTAAATAATAGTTCTATGAAAAAGAAAACGTATAATTTGCAGTACAAATTAATTTAAATATTTGGCGTATGGCGGCGCCATCTTAAAATAGTGTTGTATGAACATTATGATTTACATTTTCCTAAATATTATAAATTTAAAAATGAATTGTAAGTTGCGAGTGTAAATAATATTTATTAAATAAAAATAAATGAGGCTTTGGATGATTAAATATTTTATGGCAAATATTCTCATACGAATGTATGAAATTTAAAATAA
Source organism: Dryas iulia moderata (assembly GCA_019049465.1). Classification (NCBI taxonomy): domain Eukaryota; kingdom Metazoa; phylum Arthropoda; class Insecta; order Lepidoptera; family Nymphalidae; genus Dryas; species Dryas iulia. The sequence continues at coordinate 12,547,766 of CM032434.1, forward strand.
TATAAATATGTACTACATGTATAGGGGCGATGCATGTAGTACAAATAATAATAACAAGATATTAATATATAATGCGTTTGATAGCTGGGTATTTTATGGCAATAATTGGCACGATCTCATACGAATGTGTAAATCTTAAAAACAAATATAAACTACATGTACAGGGGCGATGCATGTACTGTCTCTCGACTGTCAGGGTTCGGTTATAGCTTATAGCTTACTGATAAGCGATGTCAGTGACACAATCAATGTAGCTTTGCAGCACCGAGGCCAACATGCTTGGTAAAGTGATCCGCTATAGCGACGTTGGTTAGTTGTATCCTTTCTGATGCTGTCTTGTGTTGCGTAAGCGATGCTTGTACAAAGTCGGATTGTGGTATAACGTGTGACATGCGACTGTCGTGGGTTCAGGTAGCTTATAGCTTACTGATAAGCGATGTCGGTGACACAATCAATGTAGCTTTGCAGCACCGAGGCCGACATGTTTGGTAAAGTGATCCGCTATAGCGACGTTGGTTAGTTGTATCCTTTCTGATGCTGTCTTGCGTTGCGTAAGCGATGCTTGTACAAAGTCGGATTGTGGTATAACGTGTGACATGCGACTGTCGTGGGTTCAGGTAGCTTATAGCTTATAGCTTAACCAGTGACATTGGTCTCACAAACCATTAAAGTATATCGGCTTAACAACCCGACGAATTCATTGGTCTCACAAACCAGTGACGTATATCGGCTTAACAACCCGACGAATTCATTGGTCTCACAAACCATTGACGTATATCGGCTTAACAACCCGACGAATCCATTGGCCTCACAAACCAGTGGCGTATATCGGCTTAACAACCCGACGAATTATATTGGTCTCACAAACCAGTAACGTATATCGGCTTAACAACCCGACGAATTCATTGGTCTCACAAACCAGTGACGTATATCGGCTTCACAACCCGACGAATTACATTGGCCTCACAAACCAATGTACAACTAATTAAATATATATAATAAGCGTAACAAGTACCTTTGAGAAAGATCACACACAAACTTAACAAACATGACGTGACAGCTAACTAATAATTGATCGTTTGCTAAGGCATCGTAAGTATCATATACGTGAACTGTTTCGTTGTGTCTCGGAGGGTTCAATATGATCGGTCAGGTCTGCGATCGGACGGAACTCACGGCAAGTGGCGGGGCGGGGCCACACGGCCATTTTTCCTCTTAATATAGCTATCTAGCATAGTTGTAAGTGAGAGATAAATGAGACGATCCTAGGGCTTTTCCTCGGACGAGCTCTGGGTGATTGCAACGGATAGTTTGTGTTAGATACTTGCATGTCTAGAACCCTTCTGATGGCTAATTAATATATAAATGAGTCTATACCTTCTGATGGCAAACTAATAATTAAGAAGGAAGACCTTCTGATGGCTAATTTATATATAAAATGAGTCAATACCTTTCTGATGGCAATTATAATTAAAAAAGATTACCTTCTGATGGCTTATTATATGTATTTAATATATTACACGTAGAATTTCCTAACACTGTTACCTCTGAATCTCAAAAAGAACTTGAGTTACTCACATACATAACAATAAAGGTCCTAATCACAAGACGTATCATGAGCCAAGGCATGATTTGATTAATATATTTTCAAACATTTCAGATCGATGAAGGGATGAGTTCAATGAAGGGGGGGAGACCAGTTACAATATGTGACTATTGACAATAGCTTATGTCACGGCTGCTTTTAATGTTATTTATGTATAGAAGTATACATTAATGTATTAGAGCATTTTATACACTTCAACTACACAACCAGCAGCAACGTATACAAATGTCGACTGAGATAGTCGTAGTATATAACAGGCATTCTATATGGGCTCTTATGTTCTACAATCGTGAATTAAATATATTAAGAGCAGTTTCTTATGTCAAAATATATTCCGTTCTGCGCAGACAGAATTCAACTCCGCCACTATCGCGTTTGCCGTCAGACGTTGTTCTTCTAAGTGACTATATTAAAAAAACAATATAAAACACATTTAATAAATAATAACGACGAAAGCCTATAAAGTAATTTCACTTGAGTTAATACTCCCAAAGTACAGTAAATATTAAAGGTACCCAGATATTTCAGCACAATATAGTCCCTTCGAGCCCATACTCAATATCTTACATTTCATACGTTTGTATAATTGGACCCTAATCGTGAATAATATAATACTATTAGTTATTTAAGTTACGAGTTATGTACTTCATTTTCTCTGAAAATTATTCGTTTTATTGATGATTTGATGATTGTGATTGGTGATGATTTATGATTTTTAAATAGGTCCTACTGATTTTGAATAATCTAATATTGTATTTTATATTTGACCGAGTTAGGCATCATTTTTAACACGGGATTCTATGCATATTTTATTGGGTACCTATATTACAAATTATAGTTGAATTATTATCAATAGGTATCATTGTCTTAAATACTGTCGTGGCGCAATGGAACAGCGCTCACATCTCAACGAAAAGTGGAAACAGAAGTGTTTTGAAAGTAGATTCTACTTGATGATGAAAGTAGACTACCTGAGCCGTGAGCGCACCCCAGACTTGTTTTTATATCTGTATTTTTTTTTACACGTTATAATTGTAGGCTATTGTCAATGTCGTTCGCTTGACGTACAACAATAAGGTGATCACTGAAAATCAGCGCTGTCGTTTCTGGGAATTTCACACATAGATTATTATTTTAAGTAAATAGAAAAAAAAATATATATTTATTTATTTATTTTTTTCCTCTGTGTGTGGGATTCCTAAAACGACAGCATATGCTGAGTGAATCCCCTTTTTGTAACATCGTACTGCTGTGTAGGCAGCATTTTGTTTTGAGTTATTTATACTTTGTTTTGTAACCTTAATAAGAAAAAAAAATATTTAATTGTATTGTTATTTGATGTTTTTGTTTTTTTTTTAAATTACTGTTTAAGTTAGTGCTGTCTCACGAAGATGTTTACAAATAAAACTTTTATTTCTTTCTTTCTGATTACACTGCTATGCGGAAAAACGGGTGAAGGTTAATTTGATATTTAGTTAATTTTTATAACATTTTTGCGTATGATATCGTTATGATGATAATTGGACTAATTCAAATATGAAGCAATTAAACCTCCAGCCATACTTAAAACACCTAATTGCTTTTGCATATACGTATGCATATTTTAGTAAACAATTTTATCAGGCTGGTATTTCTTTTTAAAAAAGACTCTATCATTCAGTTTAATATTTGGATTGAAAATTAAAGGTATTAGGTATATCTTCATCAAATAACATGTTTCAAATATCATAAATTTGATCGAAATTGGAATTTAAGTAATATAAGCTCTGAAGTATAAAGTAAAAGAGATTTTAACTTACCATATACATGGGATTTGAATTCATAAGTGTTCAAAGATACGACAAAAATATTCAATGTGAGCACTTCATCTACCGAAAATTAAGAGAGTATTAAATATCATACAAAAGATTCATACATCCATACAAAAGTTATATTTCAAATCGAACGACATTACGTAAAATATAAGAGACTGAACTAATTTCCAAGTTAAAATAGATTGGCGAGACCAGGGGATAACGGAATAAGCATACATATAACGAGTCAGATCAGAGGTCACCTATAAATTGGTCTATAAAAGTTCATCCGATCGTTGGTTAGTCAGAACTCGAGAGATGCATTTTTAATTGTGCAGTCCAATCAATTGACGTATATTGGATAACGGTTATAAAAGGAAATTGAAAACCCAAATTTTCTCATCAATTTTCATCATAAATGAAAAGCACGGTTCGTTAAAGATTTAGTACTAGCCCATTAATACCCGACTCGGTTTCGGTGCAGTGATTAAATGTCACCTACCGCTGTGGGTCGCGAATTTAAAAGCTTTCTTTCTTTCTTGACTTTACAAGAGGGGTGTTTATGTTGCTATCTGACATATTGGTCATATAGTAACATAAGTATAGCTGTCTCTTTTACTAATTAACACTAATTATATATTTTGAATACAATACTAAAGTGAAGAGAAGGGAAAGAGAAAAGAAAAAATATGTTAATTGTTTAATGTTTTGAAATGTACTGTGAACGATTTTTTGTTATTGACATTATTTACTTTTATCTTAATAGGACTTAAATGTTATAGAAAGTATTAACAGAGATTAAGAATTAGACACAGTAAAGTTAATCTACAATAAAGCCCTTTTTCTCGCATAGCACTTTTAACCCAAAATTTGCTACTAAGTTAATTAATAAAGTTTTTAAAGTTCTTAATTCAATCGGGGAATTGATTTTATGTTTTTTTTACATTTCTCCGCTCCTTCAGGACAAAGTGCAGAGTTGAGTTCCGTCACTCAACATACAATGTCTTGAATTCGGGCAGAAAGTGGAGAACGCAGTGTCTTGACACTTGATTTTCTTTGCCTACCTTTCTATACGGAATAAATATGAAACTCAAAGTAAAAATCTTTTATGATTTTTTATAACTTTTGTATACCATGCAAATTTACTTGCTTGTTGTTACATATTTTCTGCTTACTATGATAAAGAAAACTTGATATAACTAAATTCAATTAAAACTTTGAATTGTAGCTGGACCTCGCTCATAACTCTCTCTATCTGCACTTTAAATAAAGTTATTACTTTGAACTTATTAATTAACGTTACTTTAATGAAGCCAATTACATTTATAGTATCTAAATGTCTCTGTAAAAAGCTTTTTCACGTCTGTTTCTAATTGGTTAATAAAGGTACTAGATGTATAAATTATAATTTTAAATTCACGTAAAAACAAAATATTGATAAATAAATTAATATGATAAAATTCGTACGATTTGAAAGAATGAATTCACAACATAATATAATACGGCAGTTTTACGTTTTTTCCCGCCTATCAGAATTGTAAGTGAGGACCTAGTGGCAAAACACTCCGCCCGCCCGAAATCGTGGCATTTTGTGTTGAGTAGTGTCAAATTATAAAACTCCATAAAACAAGAATTTAAAATTGAAAAATACTAATTTGATTTATAGGCTTAGTAATAAGTACTAAAATGATAAACTAATAAGAAAGAAAATAAATTATCTTTTGATACTAAATATATCCAGTAGCATAAATATTGACCTGTATATGTAATATCACTAGAAGAACTCTGTTAAAGTTTCAAAGATGTCGGAATTTTAACAGGTTCACAGGATGACGTCATTTCCTCTCGGGACACGATTCGCTGTAAATCACTGTGCTTCGATAAAGTACCCATCACGAGGAAACTGCGAAAATAAGATCTTTTGATATATTTCGTATGCATCAAAAGATCTCACTTTCTTTAAGATTCATAATATTATATATTTTTATAATATCATTACATACTTTCAGTATAGTTTTTTAATTACTAATTACCACATTATATGTAGTTATACTTTTGGCGTTGAGTTGCAACGCTTAACACGCTGCCGTATGTGGGATACAGCATGAAGCTGAAAAAATACATAAATTAATAGTAAAGTTGTATGTAATCTATTATAACATTTCTGTATAGTTATGAAGTTGGTCAGATGAATTAATTAAATATATTTATTGATTTACACGCATTAGATTTACAAATTCACTTTTATTATTATACGTTATACCATCTTAATATCAATTTATTGTTCCTTTAAAAATAATTTGTTCTTCCCGTCAAAGGCGGAATTTGTTATGCACATTATGAAAGCACTTGACCACAGATTAAATATGTATGCATCTAGATAGTAACAACGCATCGCGTTTGACAGTCCATAAATATTCGTATAGTTAAGAATATGTATAACATACGTCGAAAATACCAAATTTAAAAATAATGAACATCTCGCATATAATATAACATAGATAGAATATAAGTTATTACGCTTCTTAACTCTAATTATACTTACTTTAGATTAAATAATAAGGCCTTTATCAGAATTTACTTTAACCGCTATTCATATTAAATTTAAACACTTCAGTACATTACAAGACATATATATGCACGAACGTTCCTCGTTAATTATGACAAAATAATTTGTGGTTACAACGTGTACAGATAATATTCGTTTTCCAGCTGTGGTTACAACATTTGCATAAATCTAAGCATAATCTTAATTTATTTTATTATTTTTCGTTGGTAGGGTTATTTTAAAGAAAAAACACTCTTTAAAGGGGTAAAAGTAGGGGTAGAAAATTTGCATGATTGTCCGTTAATACAAATACAGAAGTTAATTCTATGTTACTGCTTACTAATAAAAAAAACATAAATACCTATTTCAGCGATTGTTAAAATTCTACCCTTAAGGGTTTTTCTACCTTCCTCTTCACATTTTATCTCCAAATAGAAAGGCATATCATATCATGTTCAGAAACGTATTAGAAAAATAATCAACTTTTTGTTGATTGCATAGGGCTGGAAACAAATCACATGACAAAAATAAGCTAAATATGGACTTTGCAACGATACATATTATGTATAAATAAACGTAGAAATATACAATGTTTTAATTTAAAGAAAAAATAATAATAGGCAAAAATACTATTTTATAAAACACATTTAAACAAATAAAAAAATAAATATAATTAATATTTTCAAACTCAAATGCAACGCTGGCTGTATGAGTTTATGGCCGATTATAGTTTATTATTTTTAAAAATAGAGAAAAAAAAAAGAAAGGGAAGATGGCGGGAGCGTGGCGTCGATAAAAGGGACGCTTAAAAAATTATTGTTATTAAATTACAAATAATATGAATTGGATACAAGGAAGTGGAATTTTAATTAGTAAATTTAACATATAAAATGCAAAGAGATCGAAATATAATAATTTTATCATATTCAAGTTTGGTAAGATGCATATTTGTTGGTACATTATGAAGAATTTCTTGGTGAGTTCTTATTACATTAATAATATAAAAAAGAACATAAAGAGAATATTTAAACGAGTATTAAATAAATAATAACGAAATAATATAACAATATTAAAAGCATTAAATACTTAAAACAGACCTATGAAAAAGAAAACGTAAAATTTGCAATACAAATTAAAGTATTTGGCGTGCCGTGCCGCCATCTTTGAATAGTGTTGTATGAACAGTAGCTTACATTTTCTTGAATGATATAAAATTTATAAATTAAAATTTATGATGCGAGTGTAAATTATATTTATAAAATAATAATGAATGAAACATCTGATTTATATTTTTTTTATGGCAAATAATGGCACGATTTCATAAAAAAATGTAAAATTTAAAATAACACAAATATGTACCACATGTAAAGTGGCGATAGTGTAGTAACGTATATCGGCTTCACAACTCGACGTATTCTTTAGTTCACCATTGTTCGATACTACTTTTGCCAAGAAAAAATAACTCTTAATTTTAGTAATCTAAGAGCCTTGTAATATTCGGAGCAGAGAGAATTTAATTATATAAGCTTTGAATTATTTGATTTACATTGTGATCTAATGATCATTTCAGATCAAAAATCTTTATAGTTAGGCGTAAAATTTGCGTCGATGTAATAACATGCGGCAAACAAGTTGTTACAGAAACTTGTATTATACTGTATTATACAAGTGTATCTTGTCCTCACTTTTTCATCATATTAACTTTAACTATTTTTCATAGTGAAAGTTAATGGAATATTTAATTATTTACAAAGCTTTTATAGTCCAGGGATTGTCTCTTGTACATTGTATTCATTCGTAATTATCTTATATCTTTAAACAAGCAAATCTTGTATATATATACTAAGGTTAGTATTAAAATGTTTTTTTACTCGTAGAAAAAAATAATAATTTCATACTTTGAATTTATGAATAGGTAATTCTACAATCTGCATACCAATCGACCTCAATTCAAAGACCTACAGAGAAATTGTTTCTTTTTTACTGTTTTGAAAACAGTATTAAGCATGACACGTAATTTTATTCGATACATTGATTACATTATATAAAAATAATTTATTTTTTTATCCCTTTAATGCTATAAAAATTACATCCGCCTTGTATATAATATTCTTATGCGCTGAATATGTATTTTAACATTTTTATGTGTTAATCATACACTAAATAAATTGTAAAGCATTTTTAGGAAATATTTACCAATTTGAATGCAGCGGGATTCGAACCCGCGTCTTAGAAACCGCCTAAGTGTTCTGACCATAAAGCCAATGCGTTCATACAAACGTCAAGAACTAACGAAACGTTCAAAATTTTATACGTTATCTAAAAATGTGCTAACCATATGTTTTAATTGAAATATTTCTTATGTTTATTTAAACTTGCATATTACATTTATACATTTGCATAGAAATTTATACGTATATATAGAGATAAAAGCACAGGTAACAAAACGAGCTGAACTGAATATCAAAGCTCTGAAGCTCTATACGTACATTCACGTCGGTGGTAGTTTTACAGCTTATTTTATTCACATGAGTTTCATTTTCTACAAATACAGGAATCAAAGCTCTTTCGTAATAGATTTGGTTACTTTATTTTTGAAGTTTTTTTCAGTTTTTTTGTCTATTTAAAAAATCACAGTCACAGTTTGTATTAAAGAAAAATAATTTTAAAGATTTTTAAGAAACTTGGTCATCATGACGCTATGAGCCAGTATAACTTGATCTACGATAATTCTGTGGTCCCAATCTTCTTGATTTTTTACCTACTAATTATGAGGTTTCTTTAAATTGTTGTGAAAATACCACATTCGTTTAGAAACAAAATATTACTTTTATTAGAACTACACGTCCTTATTAAAAACCGTACCTTACGTCAGACTCCTGTACTAAAGAAAAAAGGTGAGCCTATCGCCATCTCGAGCATGTAAAAACATTCTTAGAATAATTTTTGCTGCCTTTATGGAAATATTACTGAGCAAAATAATTCAGGTCACGAATACAGTGGAAAAAGAGGGAGGGTCAAATTAGCAATTGGTAAAATTGCATCTTATTATTACTGAGTAATGTGCTTTCTTTGTTATATAACAACTTACCATTGTATTGCATATCCATTTTATCCATACTAATATTACAAATGCGATGATGTTACATTCTTTATGACGAAGTTTGCCTGTTACACTTGCTCGGCTTATCTATTGACCCGATTTGAAATAAAAATAGTTAAAGACTCGGGGATCAAACAATGGCAACTTTTTTATAGTCAACCTCTCAAACTAAAGGGTTGAAATATAGGATGAAAATTTATACGAAGAATCTAATCAGATTGACTGATTTCTACCCGTGGGGGGACGGGTTAAAATACAATTCCCCTCCGTCGCTGGGCAGCGTCCCGTAAAAGGCGGATAGCCCAGTAGCTTGGAGGTAGGACATTCGTTTTCCGACTGGCTTGCGGCCACTATCATATAAAATCAAATCAAATGTCAAAGACGAACCGCCAAACAATAGTAATGTTGTGGATGTCCATGGGGGAAGGTAACTACTTAAAATCAGGTAGTCCTTCATCTCGTTTGCCCCCCTTTCTTCAATAAAAAAAAGAAAGATAGTTGATGGCGCAAGGTCAAACATGTTTTTTTTTAAAAAACCAACCCTTAAGAGCCTGTAATTAGCGATAAAAGTAAGAAGCAGAATATTTATGTAGTGTACATGAGCGAAGCAGCGAGCAGGTCCCTAATATTTGCATATACTCACTTTAGCATCGTATGTTAGCATGCAGGAAGTAATACACATATAAACCAAAGCAAGTAAATAATTAAATAAAAATATTCCTTGTTCCCTTATTATTAATAGTTATTTACTTCTTCTATTTTTAATGTACTTATGAATTCAAATTTAATAAAATATCTGTATTTGTGTAAAATATCTTACAGCAGTACCTTCCTTGTAGTATTTATGTAGACGGAACCTTTATTACATTTTTCAGTAGACAAGTAATATGCACGCTAATATGAAACAAATGTAAGTGCTATAAACACTACCATATGTTTGAAAAACATTTGCATAAGTATAACAACGTATTTGCCGCACGTTATTAAGTCGACGCATATTTTACGCCTATATACAAAGATTTTTGATCTCAAAGGACCATTAGATCACAGTGAAAACCAAATAATTCATGGCTTAAATAATTAAATAGATTTTTGCTCAGAATATTACGAGGCTCTTATGTTACTGAGATTGTGAACCTTTTTTAACATAAAATTAAGATTTATTATTTCTTGGCAAAAGTAATATCTAACAATCAACTTTGACTGTTTAAACCAGTTGTGTCCCCAAAGTAACTTCAACTAGTTTAAAAACTTTCGACGTATTGATTGGTCCATTCAAATTATTCACAGATTTGTTCAAATCGGATAATACAAAATTGCTTAATTTCTCTATAAAAAATATAATAAAGTGTTATAAGTTGCAAAAAAAAAATGTTGCAAAGTTGTTTTCCTTGTAAATAAACAACAAAAGAAGAATTTAGAATAATAACAAAAATAAAAAATTCTAAAAAAGTTTTTAGAAACTAAAACAAACGTGTAAATAACATTTTATAGAGAGAGACATTTTGCATTTGTGATTCCTCAGAGAGCACTAAAGGGAAAAGACTAAAGTCTAACTTTTTTCTAAAATCCAACCGACTTCAACTGTCGCGAAAATAAAAAAATCATGTCATAGCATAAGGGTTTACTATACACAGAGCTGTGTTTGCATTATTTCGTTCGCTTTAGCTATCCTCCTTTTACTATTATCTAAATTTACTTTGCTCAGAATAATATGTAAAATATTAAATCTGAAACTGAATAAATACTACTTTAACTTCAATATGAATAATATTTTGAGTTGTTTTTAAAGTGTGTATTCACACAATGATGAACCCGCGCCCTTTGAAAACCAACCAATCGCTCCGACCGCTAAGTCATGCGTTCAAGAAGAGAGGAAGGATATCTAAGAGGCGCAGCTCGAATCCTGCTGCGTTCAAATTTGTATATGATTTCCAGTGGCGTCACTATCGGAAAGTCCTATGCGGTGCAGTGCACCGCGGCCCTGGAACTTAGGCAAGATTACTGGGCCCTCTAACCAAAGCGTGGATTTATTGTAGCGGGTATTATGTTGCGTGCCCATGAATTAAATTGCTTGGAAAAGTACGGCTCGGGAGCAAAAAACGAAAGTCAAAATATTTGAGTGGTAGTTGCAAAAAAAACCTAAATATCTGGGCGGTAGTTGCAAAAAAAAGAGATGAGTTCTACCTAGAATGCTGCGAATGTATATTCATACATCATAACTGAGTCCTTCTTTAAAATTTCTGTTTTGTTCCTATTAAAAAAGTTCTTCAACCACTGGTTTAGACACAAGTTACACCCGATTTCATTATCACCCTTATCATAATAAAAAAAATATTGGTGTGATTCTTTCCGTATGCAACGGGGCCCTTGCACATTTAGCTACGCCACTGACGACTTCTTAATATATATTTTTTAAATATGAGTATGTATATTCATACCCTAAATATATATGAGAGTAGCTATACAAAGTCGACGATTATATGACAAACGTGTTATTGTCTAAAATTATATCAATACGTCTGTCATATAATCGTCGATTTTGTTTAGCTACTCTCATATATATTTAGGTATACATAATATACACATACATGATGTGTATCTTAATAGCAAACTGTTAAATAAGTACATAGATAAAATTGTTTAAGAAAATATTTGTTAATCCTTTACGTTTCATCTCGTATAGCAGGTAAGGCATTCCGGCCGAACCTAGTGTCTAGACAGTACTATCGATTGTTCGCCCGTTGCCGTAACATTTATGCGTGACAGCACTAACGCCGTTCATTAGTTTAGGTACCAGAGCGAAGAGATAAAAATTAAAATACAATCATTCCTCTAGGTGGAAATCGAACTCAAAACCATCGCGTTAAGTCGGTCTGCCTCAAAGATAACAATAATGATTACATTTTTATTCCTTCTAATTGCACGTTTATGTTTTTAGGCAAAAGACGATGATCGGCACTTACGCTGAAATATGGAGTTGAAACGACAACCTGAAGGAAACCTGTCATCCATACACTTAGCCGTTAAGAAGGATAAAGGAGTAAAAACGAAGTACAGTAACAAAACAGAGAAGGAGTTGAAAGTACCTCAAGAAAAATCACCTGTTGAAGACAGTTCCAAAAGAGAAAGAAGATTGTCCAGAGCAAGTGAATGTTCTAAAGAAACTTTCGAATGGTAAAATATATACTACATTCGTTTATAAGTATTTTGGATTCAGTTCAGGATAGGCAGAGAGAACCTAATATCAAGACACACCGTTCTTGACTTTTCACCCGAAATCGAGACATTGTGTGTTGAGCGGCAGAACTTAACTACGCCCTTTGTCTTAGGTACAGTAAGAGAGACATGGAATTAATATCTAATCATTCCCCGAATGGGAATCGAATCCACAACCATCGTGCTTAAAGTCAGACGCTGTAGTGTTAGAGCGTCTCGACCGCCTCGTTTATAATAAATAAAAAACTTCTACAGACACCATCTAAATATATAAACTGCTATAAGAAGCTGCAATTTTTGCAAAAAAAGCTTACCCTTTTTTATTATTAAACATTGATCACATGTTATAAAAAAAAGAAAAAAACAATTTCAAGCAGATACTCAATTCACAACTTTTTGCCCAAATTCGAAACATTGCATTATTATAAGTAACGGAACTTAATGCCGAGTTTTGTTTTAGGTACCAGATTGGAGAAATGGAAATAATATATAATGGAAATAGTACATAATCATTACCCGAGTGGGAGTTGAACCCAAAACCATCGCTTTTACTATCAGTACACTATCCAATTACGCAATAAAGCCCTCAATTACATTATATATGTATGTATATGTATTTAATGGGACCAGTCGTGCCGCAGAGACACAAAGTATGACTGTAAAGCGGCTGGTTGTGGGTTCGGTTCCTACTCGAGGGGTAGTAATATTTAATATTTCCATTTTCTTCGCTCTGGTGTCTAGGCAAAGCGCGGCGTTAAGTTCCGCCACTTAACACGCAATGCCTCCGAATTCGGTGGAAAGTGGGGAACGGAGTGTCTTAACTCTAGGTTCCCTCTACCTATCCTGCTGTGTGCGGGACACAGCGTAAAACAAAAAAAATGTATTTAATCTATACAGGACACAAAAGTTAAAACGTAATTTGTCCATCCATTTATTATGCTGTTTACACATACATAATATTACAAATACATTTCTTTTTGCAGCTTCAGGCGTTTTCCCCCATTGAAGTATATCAGAGATAACCTAGCGTTGAGACACTTCGTTCTCCATTTTCTGCACAAAATCAAGACATAGCGTGCTGATTGGCGGCGCTCAACGCCGCGCTTTGTGTTAGGTACCAGGTCAAAATGAGGACAAAAATAAAATGTAATCAGTCCCTTAATTGAAATAAAAAAAAATAACTTCTCTAAAGCAACTCGTACTTATCACCGATAAGTAATAAAATTTAAGACTGCACGCGATGACTGGTTATATACTCGTAACTTACTTATATTGTTTTTTTAATGGCCGTGTTTGACTGAAATTGCCAGTAAACTAGTAAAAGGTGTTTCTAATATACATTGCAGAGTTCTAACTTCTAAGCTTTAGTTTTTTTTAACAAGACTCCGTATGTGTACTAAACATTTTATTACTCTTTGCATAATAACGTCAATACAAGGTTTATATTTTCTAGCACAGCTAGTCTCGCAGTTTCATTAACATCATGCAAGCTAAAGGCCTGATTAATCCGAAATGAAGTGCTGAGCTCTAAGGCGTATTTTCTCTTGAAATTAAATTTAAATTACTCATTTTATGACAATCTTTAAAGTATCGTTGAAAAATAAAATTACGGAATATGAATTTTATAATAACACGATAGCAATAATTTTGGTGGTTTGAGAAAGCAGTCTTACTACTTGCTAGAGCAAGCCTCATGGCATAAACATAGAATCAGCTATCAAGCCATTAATTTATTTTTACCATAGACAGTGACCAAATTTAACCTAATTTAATGAATATCCTCCTAATAAAAAAAGAAGTCAAGTTTTAAGATTAATAATAATCACTCTTAATAAGGAACATTTCAATAGCAGTATGTGACGTTTACCATGAGGAGTTTCATAATTACATTCTTAAAACATATTTTTTTTGCAATTTAGACGTACATGTTCCTAAGACAATATTTAACCTTGTAACTTCATGTTCACTTTATACTCTTGAATCCAATCATGACCGTTCCGAAATAATAAGCTATTCTCTTTGTACCTTCTACGTTTTAATTATAATAATAATTTAACATTTCCAGATAAGTTTCTAAGACCACATCACTATCAAGTCCTAAAGTATCATCTAAATACTTGACACACTGGAAACAAGCATGCGATAAGATTAAAGACAAAACGAATGAACTGCTGAAAAGGTGGAAGACGTTGCCGGAAGCAGAGGGTGCTGGAAACCAAATGCAGGATGTCGCCCAGAGTAAAGAGGAGAAACATCATGGCTGGAGTGTCTGAATGCTTGGAGTGAGTACACGTAATAATATGTTTACAGATAAATATATTAAGAATCATAAGTACTATACTTATGATTTTAATATTAATAATCATTTAAATAAATATATTCTATCGATCGTTAATCATTTAAATAAATATATTCTATCGATCGTTAAAGGGTTCCTACTCGGAGGATTGCTTCCGTCAATCAACACCATGTCTCGATTTCGGACAGAAATTGAAAAATGGAGTGTTTTGACACTAGGTGATGTCTGTGTATACCGGATTATGCTTGAAACTAAAGATAAGTGTTATATTTTTCACTGATTAGATACTGAATGTTATTCGAATAAGCAGAATATATAAACTAAAATAATTCGTCGACTTTATTTGAATGGAATCCGCAAATACTTACACACGCGTAATGCTTTTGTAAAATATGACACAATTTCGAGCACCCAGTTTATACGGCAGCCAGGTTTTGTTCTTTATACTTGCTACTCTCAAAGAATACAGGAATTTTAGAATGTAAAATTTGAATAACCTACTAAGTCGTTGTAAGAATACATTTAACATACTTTTTGTTTTTTGTATATTCCTTTTCTGAATCCTGCAAGCGAATGGCAACAATCTTCTACTTTATTATTTTAAATATAAGTTTTTTTTTAGCTTTAGGCAGAGGGCCTAATATTAAGATACCCTCTTCTCCACTTTCCGCTGAATTTGAACTGTTTTTTTTCTCAAAAACTGTTTTTTTTCCTAAAACATTTGTGAATTTAGTGGTTTTCTTTCCATCCTGAAGTTCCAAATAACATAAAAATTAGGTAAAGTAGCGAGCTTAAGCAGATTTAATTTAAAATATATCACACTTATTTTTATCGTCCCTTTTCCCTTTCTTATTTTTATCGTCCCTTAATTAGAGGTACACTTAAATATTCTTCACTGAAGAATATTCTTTACCATCTACAAAATATTTTATTATAAAGTGTAGTTATAAATCAGCACAGAATCTATATTTTATACTAAATATGTTTAAATTTATGAAGTTGAAGCGCCTACATCAGGCACACGAATAAAAAGTTTTTTTTAAGCGTCACTTTTTCCTGTATTAGGTTAGGTAAAGAGAACCTAGTGTTAACACTATTCTCCGCGTAAGAAAGACAAAGAAAAGGCAAGAAAAAATCAAAATTAAAGTAAAAAAATGTAAGCATTTATCAGTTACATGGTATTACTTCTTCATAATGTCCAGGTTAAATTAAAATTTCATTAACGTAATTTCAGAGGTGACAGTTACTTTTTTTTATATCAGCTTCCCATCTTTTTCCTGACTATCTCCACTCAAAACGTGATAACTTGACACAGCTTTGTTGCGAAGTTGAAGAAGTACAAACCGTCCTACACACTGTCCTATTTATAATGTTATGTATGCATATCCCAGACTAAAAAATGTATATTTGTAGCTTCAGGCTTTACTCGCATAGCAAGGTCATCAGAAAGAAATCAAGACACTCAGTTCTCCACTTTCAGCCCGAAATAGAGACATTGCATGTTGTGTAGCGCGCTCTATGTCTTCTTACTAGAGAGGTGTCATAAAATAATTTCAAAATAATCCCTTCCTTCAAATGAGAATCGAACACGCAGCCAATTATGTATATTGTGACGTGCTGTTCCACTGCACCACGATGTCCTTATAATATTCTTATTATTTCATAAAATCAAAAGTAGTTGTGGGAAAATACTGGTTATAAAATATACCATCTCTTTTATGTTATACATTTGCAAGGTATATCTATGATTGTGCTTTAATCAGTTTTAGTGCTCATTCATTTCGCAATAATAAGCAAATAGCTCTCAGTTCAATTGCTGATGCATTTGCGTCGCGTGGTTAGCGGATGCGAGGATGCGGAAATTGAATAACAGTTTTATGAGAATAAATACATTTTCAACCGCTATGACTGATTTATATTATTGATTTAACAAATATTTGGGACTATCACATTTGCTACTGCAAAGTAGCATAACGTTTGCTATCGCGATTGGTTGCAGGTTTGGTCTCCATTGTGGAATTAGGATCGTATTTAAGTTATTTGGAGATAACTGTTCTAATGAGACAAAACATACTTCTCTCTCATATCTTTGGCGGAAAGTGAGAATTGAAGTTTCACGACAAGGTTCTTACTGACAACCCTGCTATGCGGGTTAAGCGTAAAGCTACAAATATACATTAATTTAGTCTGGGATATGCATACATAGTATAATAAATGGAACAGTGTGTTTAGGTTTGGAGATAGTCAGGAGGCTTAAACAATTTCTTGGTGAGTTCTTATTACATTAATAATATAAAAATAACAACAATTGAATATATAGTGTGAGTGTAAAAAGTATTCGTATACCGTACATTCCTAAATTGTTCACTTAACACGCAATATCTCTTATATAACCTGGTATAAAGACGCTCTATTCTCTACTTTCGCTTGAATTTGTATGTTGGATGGTGGAACTCTGACTTACTATGTATAAGATTTTATTTAAACTATTCAACTCTAAAAAGCTCTAAACACTTATTACTTTAGACAGAAAGATACTTAAGAAAATTCTCAGTGCAACTTTCACGACACTTAAGCGCTTAAACTCTGCTTAGTTTTAAAGTTAAAAGACGAGCTTCTAATGACTGAAAAGATTTCTAGTTTATTTACCACTAACCGTTTTTAATTAAATTATTTAGTAATCACTCCTGTGTGTAATATGTCTACTTGACAATATGTTTAACGATTTTATTTCTATAGGAATCATTAATTTTTAATATTCTTTTACGTTTCAGCATTGAGTTTATACTCAACGCGCAGTAGAAAATTAAGTTAAGAAGAATAAAAAAAAATCACATTTTTCTCCGCATGCATGTTGCTATCCACTTTCCTCCCGAAACTGAGACTGCGTGTCGAATTCAACTACACGGTTTGTCTTACATACTAAAGCGGAGATATGTATATAAAATAATTTAAATATACATAACCTTCCCCTGTGCGGGAGGCTAATTCACGATTAGGTTCGCTTTCCGCGTACAGTCACATGCTGTCACACTGCGCCACAGAGGCCACAAATAAAAATGTCAAATTTGAAAAAGACATTTAGAACGTCAAATTTACTATTTCTATGTTTATTTCATGACTTCATTAAGGTAAAGTAGTAAATTTTATTTTCTTTACGAAAATTAAAAGTAAAATAATAATCCAAATCATTATTATTTAAAGGCTATAAATAGTAACAAGATATTATCTTTTTTTTAAATGTGATATTAAAGTTATTTAAAACCAAAACATTATTATTATTATTCGAGAGATAGATATTAGAACTATTTGGTCCACGAGAAAGAATAAACTTATGTAATATTTGTATAACGATCAGAAATTCGATTCCTATATCAATCTCTGGGGATGTTCAGAGCAGTTAATATTGCAACTAGGCATCTATTTTATCAATCTAAACAAATTATCTCACTCACACTTAGATTCACCATTTGCCCAGGTCTTACTAAATTGCGTTATACAGCTGAAAATTCAAAGGCAAACGTCCCTGAAAAGAGGTGTTTTGCTAAACAGTTTCCTTAACCCTTCCAACGAGATAAATTTCAGTATCTCATTATTATGCTGCGTAATGTCCTGTGAAATACGACTTACAGGCTTTCTTCATAAATTGAGGGGACCGAAATAGCTGATGTTTATGTTTACAAGCTGTGAAAATGTCAATGGGAGGTTATTTACAATGAGTAGACGATAAATTAACGCAGTAAAGAAAAACCCTTTTACACGACTGTTGTGGAATTAGAGTAAAAATGTTTGGAACGTTGTATTAATTGATTTTAACATTTTAAAATGTCATTAGTGCTTATTAATGTGTACTTAGGAAATTGATAAAGATATTTTTAGAATAAGTGTAAAAAGCACAACGTGGGATGCGTTTCGCTCACCAGAATGCATAACTTAGCGGTCATAGATCTTAGACGGATTCAAGAGGCGCGTATTCGAGTCTCGGTGTGTCCAAATTATTATAGGTATAATTTTTAAAATATTGAGATTGTTATAAAATCCTTGTTCGGCATAGCATAGTTCACTGTTTTGTCAATATTTTTAAATATTTAAGGATTTCATTTAACTGTATTGTAAAGGGTCGTTTAAATATTAGTAAAGATGTCTATATTAAAGATTAATGAAGTTTTTTTTTTATCTTACTTTTAAATAAATAATGAAATAAGTTTACAGTATTGGGTTTGAAACCCAATTGGCTTAAATTTTTATACGTTACTTAAAAAAAATCATTTTCGAAACGTGTGACTTCTTCATTATAAATAAGTTTAATATTTTTTTAAAAAAATTAAGCCTCTAAAATAATGCCAACAATACTTTCAGCTTCATCCAACACACGTCAAAGAATGCACATTAACTTAACAAAGGTGTCATAATAAAAGCTCTTGTGTTTTAAAAGTTTAATTAAGCTCAACTATGCAACATGTTAAACACACAATTATAAATCTAAGTTAGAAACATCATAGCACTATGTAATATGTAGGTCAGACACTCGACCCCGCGGCTCATTCAACATTTATACACATTGTTTTAACTGCACCACAGCGCCCTTACTTAACGAATAATGATCTGTAGGTGCATATACATAGATATGTATGTATATACGTCTATATATATACATTAACGTACATGTAAATACGTAAAACAAAGTCAAATAATTTTATTCAAAACTAGCAACCCGCTCGCGGCTTAGATGCATAGATTAAAGTTTCTGCCAATTATTTAATTATTTAATAACAATTTTGTCGAACAAGATTGAAATTGTTGTATTTTTTTTAATTTTTGATGTATTATATAATTTAAGACTTAAAAACTATATTATTAACATTACTTCACCATCCCACTAGAAATGTCGCAGCAATGACTAACGTATGTACAATCAATTCTATTACATATCATATTTAAGATGCTGTTGGTACTGCTCCGAAGCCTTTTTATTAATGAGCCACACTTTTTGCGCATAGTAGCAAAGAATTAGTTAACCCGCGTTGCCGCGAACATTGGGTTTTAGGTTCGAGAAGTGGTGATACTAAGCTTCTCTCTACTTTTCTATGTCTTAAAGACGCGAAGCTAAAAAAAAGTTTTTTCATAAATATATTTAGATGTGTTTGAATAAGAAATAATGATACGAAATTGAAATTATTCTGATTCAAAGGCTTTCGCTGATCCTCGTATATTTAAACCATCCTCTCGTTAAAAGTTTTCAAATACTCCCACGATAAAAGTTATGCTTTTGTTTGGGTGAAAATAAGATTACAAATTTTTATGTTGTTTGAAAAGTAAGTTGTTTTTTGTTATTTATTATATTTAATACGTTTAAATATATATTTATAAACTAGCTGTTGCCCGCGGCTTCGCCCGCTTTGCCTATAGGAAATAACAATAATTTCATTCTACCTGATACATGAGTAGTGCCTACACGGTGTAAGGATGGATAAGTAATATGTCATCAATTTAAATGTACAGGTAAACAACTTAAGGTTACATCGCAAAGTGTACGTACATGCGATACACTTGTGCTTTAAGCTAACCTCAAACCTTAATGGCTGGTGGATCTTTTCAGCGCATACAATCACTTTTAATACCGAGAGCGTATATAAGTGTTTCGTCTTCCACATTGGTGTTATATTTTTATATATATACCGCTCTGGACGCAGAATAGATTTAATACGGTATTGTAAGATATTATATGTCTTTCTACTGGGAATAAAAACAGAAGATTTAGGGAATTGAGAGAAGCACAATCTCTCTAAGTTCATCCCCGCTTTCTTTATTATTTATCCTTGCGCTTTGTCAATGCTCCAAGTATTACACTTAGCTTAATAGTAAATTACATAATAACATAATTTAAATTGAAATTATAGATCAGTACCATAGTAGTAATTTAGATATTAGTGAAATTTTCACCTTTTTCTACTCTTGTTAAGATGTAGGCATTAATTATGTTATATTCAAGTTACGTGATATAATTTTAACTGGGATACTGGCAGCTCAACTGTGTTTAAAAACTCAACGATTTATATGAAGTGCTCTGTTCTATGTCTATAACTGTGATTGTGTATACAATATACAAATACTCTGTTCAAGACATGTTTAGAAAACATATAAAAACTTTGAACTCAGCGGAATTTGAACCCGTACTTTTTAGAGCGATCGGAGCGCTAAAATGGTAATTCTAGCGGTCCGACCGCTAAGCTATGCGTTCTACTACCAGCTGCGTCGAAATTCTTATACGCTTTGATTACAATTTATTATGCCAACAATTAGGATTTTCGTAAAAAGATTACAAATTTCTGTTACCCAAAAATTATCTATCCTACGAACATTCGTTTGGCAAGAGGGAATGCTATTTATTAAGTATTTTTTTGGTATAAATTTGCAATTAAATTGCATTGCATAGCATATTATTTACGCCCCGTAATAAGTGGGAATAAAAAATATATTTATCTATAGACTTCGTAAAACACGAAATTTAAGGGAGACTAAAACATTGTTACTTTTAGTATGGATATGTATCCCAAACGCATGATAATTTTGTTCTCACTCTTCAGCCCCTAAGTATCTGAAGTACTGATTTGAATTGTATAAATACGCACATTAGACATTAACGTATCAAAATATGAACTTATTAAAAAAAATAATTAAAATGATGTTGGGTGGTTTGCAATCTATACAGATAGTTCTAAAAATATTTATGGAAATTGTGTATGTTTCCACTCTTAATTGGAATACAATTGTTATCTTATGTGACAGCAAGAGGAGTATCAGCGGCGTATATGATATTAAATGAAATTATTAATTTATATGCCAGAGATATGACTGTAAAACTTCAATCGGTTCCACTTCTCACTTTGGGCAGGAGGGAAATGAGGAAGCTGACAATTTGGCAAAGCGAGATTTGATAGAAGAGAGAGAGGTGTAATTATTTTCGGAAGATTTCGTAAATTACAGAAAGCAAGTTAGAAACATTTGGAAGGAGTATTTGAAAGAAAGATCTAAATTGAAAAAAACATAGTAAAGAGTTATTCAAAATGAGCTTCTTCATATTTCGTGGATTAGTGAGACATTGCTATAGGCCTTGCTATATCCATCGTTATAATTTGAATTTATTAGGTGTCGGTATTTTTCAGTGTTTATTGTCTGAATCTAGTTCTGTAGTGGCTAAAATGCTGTATAAATTTAAGTATAAATACTCTTCTCAGACGTAAGAGGAAATGTTATGTTGTTTTGAGGAACGGTGGGGCTGACATTTTTGTATATTTACTTAAAAAATCCCTTAATATAAACAGATTAAAAAAACAAATAGATAAGCAATCAAACGGACATTTTTTTCTATTCATAATATAGGATACTTTAATTCGCAAAACCTTACGATTTTTTCGATTTTAATTAGGCACATACAGCTCAGGCAGTGTAGGCAAACGTTAATGCGCGTTTTAAATGGGCTACTGAAGCATATACTTGTGTCGCAAATTCCAAGCACTGTTCCGAGCTCCTCTCTCTGTAATGCAACAGCCCAAGCCAGTACTCGAATAGTAAACCTATCAATTACTGAAGAGTTTCTGGATTTGCTTCCTCTTTCTTATTTATCTACTTCTTCACACTTTTCCTCTTCTAGTACACTTCAGCCTGAAATCGGCGATTTGTGTCTTAAGTAGCGGGACTCAATGACGCGTCGTTTTGTCCAGTCCAGTTCAGTCCAGTTTTATCAGCAAGGAAAAGAAAGTAATTTAAACGTAATATATTTAACTTCAAGTGGAGATCGAACCCACAACCGATCACGTTTACAGTAAGACGCTATCCCACTATGCCATGATAGTCTTTTTATACTTAACAGAATATGTTTTCTTCATATGTTTATATTCTGTTAGTTAAAAAGATTTTTTTCCAAGTTTATGTATTGAAATATCTCTTTAAAAAACAATGCAATATTACATATCAATATATTAAAATATTAAAAAAGTAAGTAATAGTCTTAGCTTATGTTCTGGATAACTTCATATTTAAGTAACTCACAGTATAAATTAGCCTTTGTTCCACTAAGAAAATTGTGACATTACATTGCTTCTTTGCTGTGAAACATGAACAAACAAACAAACGCACTTTCACGCTTATAATATTAGTATGGACATATCTATACAAACAAATATACGTACATATATCAATTTTGTCCTTGCCCATTTCTTCGGTTTATCTCTGGAATGGCTGGAGCGATTTCGACGGGACTTTCACTGCCAGATAGCTGATGTAATGAGGCATAGCTTAAGCTACTTTTATTTTAGAATTATGATGTTTTTGTTTTATTGAACACGGACGAAGCCGCGGAAAACAGCAAGTTTTAAAATTAAAGTAGCCTAAGTTACGCCCTGTTACATCAGCTATCATCATTGTAAGTTCTGTCAAAATCGGTCCAGCCGTTTCAGAGATTAAAAACAAACAGACAGACAGACAGACAAAAAATTTTAAAAAGCTTATTTCGGTATATGTATCGTGTATATATACATATGCAATCATTAAAAAGTTGTTATTTTAATATTACAAACAGACACTTCAATTTTATTTATTAGTATAGATAGGTTATTTAGTGTTATAGTATCTATGCAAATATATGTAATTTATTACTTCTATGAGAAGAAAGGCAAACTAGTATTACGTCACACCGTTACGTACTTTGTATCTGCGTGGGATGTGCGTAGTATGAATATCCCGTATATTTTTGGTATTCGAAAACACATTTTTAGAAAGCCCGACGTTTCGAACACTTTACAGTAGTCCGTGGTCACAGGTAGAATGAGTCGGCATTCGTCTTTCAGTTGATACAATTTTTACATCAAAATTCCCCCAACGATTTCTTAGTTGTCTCGCGTACTGCCGGGAATTCTTGCAAAATTAGCTGACTGTCCTGCCTTCTGATGTGATGAGATTGAAACTGGTTTTTAGCATTGGGTCTCAGGTGTTAGAAAGTATCAAGAACAGCTAACAAAATATACATTCATTTAATCATCTATTAAAATGACATTCGTTAATTTTAAGTTACCACGTCATGCTGAATGACGGACGGAGGGTTAAATAAAGGATTAAAATGGTTTTCAACTAAATGAAATCTATATATTTTTAAATGATACACGGTCTCATATGAAAGCTAAAAATAATGTACAGCCACATTAAAAACATTAGAATATGGTATTAAAGGACATAGTTTTTTGCTAGGCTTAAGATAAACAAGAATTCAAGAATGCATTAGCATATGTATCTTGAGATACATATGTACATAATTTCGTTTCCACAATTTTTATGTATGTAAATAACATATATTTTTATCCTTTGTAAAACTTTTATTTACCAAGAAATACGACTAAAAACATGAATAAGTCGTGGTGTCGCTGAAAGATTAATCGATTCTTTGCCTTGTGCGTTGATATCGATTAGTTTATTTGAGGCCGGTGACCCGCGTGGATCAATACGCTTGTAGTAATTTGTTCAAGTTTTCATAATGTAACTATTTAGTAGTTTGATAACAATATCTTTTGGGCTCAGTTAGCCTTTCGCCTTTTACTTTAAAGATTTAATTTTTACGAGTTTATATTAATTAACTTAGCTCTAACATATAAAACCGAGTGTACTCACTCGCTTAAATAAATTCAAGAAAAAAATCACAAACAGAAAAAGGAAAAAAAGCTGTAAAGTACACGGACCTTGAGTCTGTGGCGTTTAAAAAACAAAAAGAAAAAAAAACTTATTTTATGTTAGTTTAGCTTTTCAAATTTATTCTTATTATATTTAGTATCTGTACATCTTGTAAGTTATATACAAGTAGACGCGAACAATACAATTAATTTATCAACGATATTTCGTATTATTTTTACATCAGTGTACGTTGAACATTTTTTTATTTTAATGTACATATATCTACCAAAAAATATCAAAGTAGGAGGGCTACTTCATATAAGCTTACATCTCTTCTGATCAACAGCTAAATTTTCTTAGAAAATAATCTAAAATTTTTCTTCACATATTGAAGGCATAATGATATCTTCATCACTTAACGTTTTATGATAAGTGATGAAGATATCAATAATGAATACAATCAATATAAATTAAATAAAACTAACAGTACAGCAGTAGTGCCAAGCACAACCTGCGCGGATGCTGCAATACGTTTATTACAGTTCAATTGTAAGTAATTAACGAGAGTATCTCGTGAGCGCCCAACAAATTGATTAGCTGCAATTAGCTGCAAAGAGGATGCTCTGACCCTCTCACAACCCTTTTTGAAATTACTTTATAAATAGATATAAATAATATAAATAGAAAAACATTATTTTCAATTAATTTATTAGCTTAAGCATTGAATGGGTAGTAAATATCTGATGTAATGATTTTACTAAGGTATATTTCTGTTTTTGGTTTCACTTGTCTTGTATTTCATTGAATGTGTTTTATCTTGAGATAAAGGCATTAGATATGATACTTTGGTCATTTAATGAAAATCAAAATATTGTTAAATTTTGCCATATTTTGTTTGTTGTATAAATTAATAATTTTAACTGATTTCCTTCCATCTTAAATATCTTAATCTTCCAGGATTTTAAAGAATATTTTAGGCACTAGAACTCGTAAAGAAGGAAATTCGTCATGTATACATTAGTAAAATCCATAGACAAATCGCGGCATACATACATTAGTAAAATCCATAGACAAATCGCGGCATTAAGTAGCGCCACTTAACACGTAATAACTCTAACAAACTCGGACGAAAAGTGGAGAACGAAGTGTCTTGACACTAGGTTTTCTCTGACTACACTACGGCTACTATACGGTGCGAAGCTGCATAAAAGTGCGAAGCTGCATAGAATATTAAAGCTCCACGCTTATGCAATCTAGTTAAGTTTTTGTGTTGTTATAACGATTTCTAATTAATCTGAGTGTAGACTGTAGAGTAAACCTGCACCAGATCTCTTAATTCTGGCACACGCCCAAATTAAAGTACTGAATTCAACCTTATGTGTTTTCAGATAGAGCAAAGTAGTGTAAAGCAAATTGTAGATGTACTTGTTTTGTATGAGAGAAAATATGTTGTGTGAATGTGTTAGTCATGATAATTTCCTCGCATGCAGAGCATTGCTGTGGTTAAGGTGAGAAAATATGACGTTTGTATAATGTATAACCTGTATGTGGAATCTGGATATATTTATATTCCCTATGTGTAAAATTTCTTTTTTTTAATGGCTTTTAAATGGCGAGAATGACTTTATGGATAAATTTTGTGAGATAATTTATATTTTCTTTGTATATTGTTATTTTTGTTCGAATCATATTTGTATATAGAAAACTAAACAATAATTTTATATCATTGGTACCTAAGTAGCAAAGATTTAAAAATATTCTTTAAAACAGTTAATCATCAGATGAACTTAAACGAAAAAAGTAATAAGTTAGGTACTTACTACTTATTACTTGTGAAAAATTGATATGTAAACAGGAAAATAAAAAATCGTTATAGCACACGACAAATCATAATCAGACGCAATAGGACAGCCTCTGATTATAATCGAGAGTAGTTGTAGGTTCGATCCAAATCGATGCAATGATAATAATTTCTTTTTCTTTATTCACTATGTACTAGACTATTACCAAATTCATCTGGAAAAACTCAAATTCGGGTGACAACCCCAAAACTAAGTGTCTTGACACTATGTTCTCTCTGACAACAAATAACAGTAATAAAAAGTAATAATAATAATATAAATTACATAATGCATAATACATACTAAAGTACACAGTAATTACTTTCCAAGTAAGGCATATTTATGCACAAACATTGGTAAATCCTTGTTAATCGGATGATCCGGATAGCGCTGCCATGGTTGCCATGCAGCATGAGCTCTGCTTTGAATTTTCATATATAAGCCTCTTACAATTTTTACTATTTTCTATTCTTTTTAATATGTTTTTAATGTTGATTTGTAAATTTTATATTATCTAAAATCTCTTACGTTAAAAAATGAGTAAAATAAATAGTAAAAGTAATTATGCGATTTATTATTATAAAAATATATCTGAGGTAGACTACTTGGTGCAGTGGGACAGCGTCTGGCTACAATCGCGATAATATATAGGTTCATTTCTCACAAGGAGGAATTATTGTAACTGAATTATTTTCATTTCTTCGGGCTGGTGAATCAGGTAACGGACGGCGTGCATTTCTTAGATCTTGAATTCAGGTGGGAAATGGTAAAGAGTGTCTTTACACTTGGTTCTCCCTGAACATCATATGCGCTAGAAAAACTTAAAGCTGGACTAATAATATTAAAAATTGCTCACATTGTTCAAAAATTCTCTAATCTAGCTATATTAATATATTACTATACATATAATATTTTAATATAGCTAGATTAGAGAATTTTTGAACATTTACCCGTGGGGGGACGCGTTAGAATACAATTCCCCTGCGTCGCTGGGCAGCGTCCCGTAAAAGGCGGTTAACCAGTGGCAGTAGGTTGGTGGTTGGAGATTCGTTCTCCGACTGGCTCGCGACCACTATCATGTCAAAGACAAACCGCCAAACATCTGATGATGTGTTCCGGTTCGATGGCATGTAAGCCAGCTCTCTCTCTCTCTCCTTATTCCCACTATCCCCATCCTTCTTTCCTCCTTTCCTCCACCCCCCCTTAGGTAGGCAACGCATCCACAACCTTTCTAATGTTGTGGATGTCCATGGGCGAAGGTAACTACTTACCATCAGATAGTCCTTCTGCTCGTTTGCCCCCCTTACTTCATTAAAAAAAAAAAAAAAAAAAATATTTGCAAATGCTTAAAACTTAGTATATCAAGTTAGTGTTAGCAGATTACTTTATAAACTAGCAGTCCTTGCATCATCTAAACCTAGATAGACATCAATGACGCATTGAAAGCAGATTTTCATCCACATCGCTCAATTTTGTATAAATCCCGACTTGAAAGGGAAGCTTGGCTGTGTAGTATATATATATATATATATATATATATATATATATATATATATATATATATATATATATATATATATATATATATATATATATATATATATATATATATATATATATATATATATATATATATATATATATATATATATATATATATATATATATATATACTTGGAACATTGTAGTGGTATAGATGTATAGAGTAGATTAATCAGTTTAACACTACATCATCGAATAAAATTTAATTTAAATAAATCTACAAATTAATTATTTATTTAAGAAATTCGTTGAGTCGTTATATTTTTTAAACAAGTTTGCCACATAGATGGGTTGTAAGAGTGTAAAGATAGTCAATTCTCCACTTTTCCTTCGTAATGGAGGCAAGTGGCGAAACTCAATGCCACGCTTTGTCTTAGGTATCAGAGTGAAGATTTTTTTATATCTTCACGCTTTATCTCTTGCCAGACAGCCAGAGAGAACGGAAAACTAAGCGCTACGCTCCCTGCATACTTCTTTCTCCTCGTCCACTGTCATCAACCTCTTCATAAACGCTCTACGGGGGGCCCTCTAGCTAATTAAATGAAAAGAATGAATAAGACACTACTAATATAACAGAACATACACAACACATAACATAAAAACATAAATCATTAAATCACAAACATTGCATGGTATGCTATTACCTCATAAATAAACACTCCTGCTCCAACAATATACTTTTGACTTACTGAAGACAATTTTATAATAAGCTTAGTAATAAAAACTACTGGCTACATTCTATACATTATAGAATGTATAACAAGAAAAAAAGAGAACAAAATGTACTCATTAACTAACTATATACAACTGTTTCCCCGAGCGGGAATCGAATCCCCAACCATTTACAGTCAAAGTAAAACTACAACTTTTACTACAAATAAAAAGAAGTATTTCTATAAAATATATTTATTTTATCACAACTACTAATAAGTAATTCAGTGAAAATTTATAAAGTTTCAAATAGCTTAGACAAGTCAGCCCAAGACATAAATTCGCCTCGTTAGTATCCCGCTTTATCTTTTGTAAAGTTTAACTTAATGTCTGAATAGTATAATCTGTGGCATGTTGTAGTTAAATTTATGTGTTTTAACTATGACACCATTGTGGTGAAGTTAGGAATTGTTTGCACGTGTAGGAATGACAGATGACAAGTAGTACATACTCCATATTAATCTATCGGCCTTATTTCGATAGAATTTTGAAATAGGGGATGACAAATATAAATCGCTTAACTTAAGTTTCGCGGACCGTTAAGAGTACTAAGTTGCTATAGTAGTATCGTGTGCGCGGGCGAAGCCGAGAGCAGGTTATGTATGGTATGAAGAATATGTGCGTGACATACGAATATCAGGAGGAATGAAAAATTGTAATGACGATAAGACGCGTCGTGTGAACGTTGCTGTGAGGTTGGAATTTAAATAAGTAGTAGATTTTATTAATAAATTGTCTTTATCTGGAAGCTTGGACTGCATACATATACGTAATGGTTGTAGTTTTGTTTGGTGGATTACTTCAAAAAGGTAAGTGTAAAAAATTGTCATTTTCCTAGTTCAGTAGAGCATAAAAAAAAAAAATACAAATTTTTTTTTCATTCTCTGTGCAATTTACAATTGTTTCATGATTTTCAATTCATATGTATGTATATATTCAATCCCACGTATCCCCGAACAAGCGTTTTTGGGTAACATATGATGTCAGTCGTGCCAAGTCGAAACATGGCGGTCAGCCAGAAAAGCCTATATGGAATAAGCTTAAAATACCATTGATATAAATTGTGAACAAAATTTAATAATTATACAAAATATTTTGTAGAAAAGAGAGACATAAGACTTAAAGCATAAACATTCATATTATAGTTATTGGGTTTGTAACTATGTCTATTTAAGTTTAAAAGTTAACTTATGCAATTCGGCTTAAATTAAAGTTCTGCTTTTAGCACTTAGACAGGAAAGCTTATGAAGTTGCATAATAAAAGCTTGACTATAAATATTCCTGTCTATTGGAATTTAGGTCATTTTGTTTAATAATAACTTTAACACTCGAATCACTTAACAGCCAGTCTGAAACTGTAAATAGCTTTACCGAAGATGACAGGACAAATTAAAAATGTTCTGAAATATCTAAAAATAGATAAAAAAAGAAAAGCTTATTCCGTTTTGTCTATCTGACTGTAAATCCAGATACAAAGTGTCTAATCATATCATAAAATCTCTGTTAAGCGAATTTACAAATTTTGAAATAAATCTATCTCTACCTACGACAAATACTACTGTGAAGTGTTTAAAAAAATCTTTTAAGGTCTTATATTAAAAAATACAAACGAAAAATTGAAAAAAAAGTCAAATAAAAATAAAAAATAATCAGCCACCAAAAGCTTTTTTACATAAATTTAAAACTTTTTGTTAACGAGTAAGAAAATTGGTGTACAGTCGTTCAAAGTGTAACAAACCGAAGTTAACATAATGCGGAAGTCGTGTGCACTGTGCGTGAAGACGACCCTGCTTGTAATACAAAGTCGAATAAATTGTTGAAACCTTTAAATCCCTTTTAGTTTTAGTTGTACATGATATGTGATTTCCCTAAGTAGCTTTAATCTATGATGATGGTTAAAGTCTTTGTGGTCACATCTTCGAGAGCTATATTTATATTCAGCAAACACTCTTACGTTACAGAGATGCTAACAACAAAAATAAGTTGTAATAAAGCGTATAAGAATTTCGACGCAGTGGATAGTAGAACGCATGGCAGTGGTGAGAGCACCTGAACGGTATTCAGGAGGCGCGGGTTCAAATCCCACTGCGTTCAAATTTTAAACGTTTTCTTTAAATATCTTTTTCAATTTTCCTAAGTGTGGAATAACGCTTTAAAAAATGTTTAAAAAGTATTTAATAAATAGCATTCTCCCTTGCCAAACGATTGTTCGTAAAATAATCTTTGTGTAGCAGAAAAATCTAAAAATCTCTCTACAGAAATTATAAAAATCTCTCTACAGAGATACTAACAACAAAAATAAGTTGTAATAAAGCGTATAAGAATTTCGACGCAGCGGATAGAACGCATGGCTCAGTGGTGAGAGCGCCTGAACGGTATTCAGGAGGCGCGGGTTCGAATCCCGCTGCGTTCAAAATTTTTATACGTTTTCTTTAAATGTCTTTTTCAATTTGTTCTTCACACTTCAACTTCAAAGTGTGGAATAACACTTAAAAAAAAAGTTCTTACGTTAATAAATGTTTTTAAGTTGTTTTTCGCTCTAATAAGCGTTTTTCTCATGTTTTATAAATTTTATATAGGTACTGCAGTGAAATTACAATTTGTAATATTTTTTTTTCCTAAGTTGCGTTTATCCATAACTATCGTCTGTATTAGTGATACACGTTCAACTGGGCAAAGACAATGTCGTAATCTCGTCATTAATCAGTAATCGTTTTATATAAAAGAAAAAAATACAAAATATTTTGTCATGCTCAGTACAATTTACAATTGTTTCATGATTCTAAATTCATATGTATATATATATTCAATCCCACGTATCCCCGAACAAGCGTTTTTGGGTAACATATGATGCCAGTCGTGCCAAGTCGAAACATGGCGGTCAGCCAGAAAAGCCTACCAAATAAGCTTAAAATTCTTTACCATTGACATAAATTGTGAACAAAATTTAATAATTATACAAAATATTTTGTAGAAAAGAGAGACATAAGACTTAAAGCTTAAACATTCATATTATATAGTTCTTGGTTTTTTTATTATCTATATTTAAGTTTAAAAGTTAACTTATGCAATTCAGCTTAAATTAAAGTTCTGCTTTTAGACAGGAAAGCTTATGAAGTTGCATAATAAAAGCTTAACCATAAATATTTCTGTCTATTAGAATTTAGGTCATTTTGTTTAATAATAACTTTAACACTCGAATCACTTAACAGCCAGTCTGAAACTGTAAATGGCTTTACCGAAGATGACAGGACAAGTAAATGGATTTTATTATTGGTAAAATGACTAAAATAAATTCTCTTATTTTTAAAAACAAATATTCGTTTGGTTTATCTATACAATAATAGCAAATTTATCTATTAATATATATTTCTACCGCTTACTATTTATTCGTTCCTGTTTTCTTTTTAGCATAAGAACAACGTAATGTAAATTAAACGTTGAAATTGAGAAATACGACAAGCAAAAGGCGTGGGGAGCAATAAAGGAAAACCTGGTGATGTATATTTCAGGGTATATTTAACGCATATAATGCAATCAACTTCCGGGACCCAATATAAGAGAGGATGAATTTTAGAAGTACCTATCAAGTTTCTTTTGCTTCTGAATAAATCAAAATAATTTTACAATTTAGAAGACATTTATTTTGAGGAGCACTTCAACGGTTCACAATTTAGTCGGCACATATAACGTGTACGCAGGAGTGAGCACAAGTAAGAATATCCGCACCTTTTAAATATTTAACCAGCTATAAAGCATGAGAAATTGTGGTTTCGAGCTTTTGTCTAAAGTTTCTTTTATGTTGTCGTTTTTCTTTTACTTATTATAAAGTAAATTATTAATTTTTATGCATATTAAATAAGTCGATTCAGATCCATTTTTGAATATAAAATTGTTTTAAATTCTTGGATATATGTTATGAAATATTTATATTAAAATACAATATTGTCATTACATATGACTTGATATTATTGCAACTACTTGAACGAGTGGCACCGTGGGACTTTTAGTGTGATGGTCAGGAGATCGATTTCCGCTTGGGGAATATTTATAATATTTTTGTTTACATATTCCCTCCCTGGTAAAACAAACAAAGGCATTGAATTCCACCGCTCAAAACTCAATATCCGTAATAAGAGCAAAATGTAAAGAAATAAGAGTGTCGATACTAAGTATCTCATGTCTTTGGAGTTATAAGAAAAGGACATAAGATACAATTTAACAAGCTACATTTTAAAGGATAATGAGTGCTGAAATACGAGTGTTATGCTTTACGTGACATGAAATATGACGCTTATTATGATGAGTGATAATTCATGACATTATGCAAATCCCTTTTCTATTTGTTTTCTTTAATTATGTTTACCTACATTAGTTGTAGAGCTAGATTGAGATAAGTTAGAAATATGTCAATTAGCCACTTACCGTATATTTAGATGTCAAGGACGGAACTAGAGGAATACCGAAATAATAAAGCTACGGCAACAAGGGTTCTTACTGCGCCATGATTACATTATGACACTTTACATAAAAAATGTTATATAGTTTGTCAAGTTCTATAGATATTGTACTATATCATTGAATAGGAGTTTTACTCAAGGAAATTGTAATATAACATTTTACTGTGAACGTATATTTTATACACACGAGATACTGATTATTTCAGGGTTGAATTGCAGTTTCAAATCTAATGTATACAATTTTAAATATTACTAAAAAGTGTGATTTTTTTAAAAAGAATAGAAAATTCCATCCTTTTCTAATCCTATTAAATGTAAAAATGTTGCTTACCCCATTTTAGACAAATTGTGATTTCGCATTTGACATTGAGTTATGCCATATTTCTAAATAAATTATGAGGAATTCAAATTAAATTTGGGTTACGCAATACTCTCGCCACTTACTCTATAATATAGTGGCATAGTGGGAGTTCGTCTGACTGTATATAAGATGGTGAATGACGATATGGAGCCCCAAACGGATGAATGATTAAATATGTATAATTATCATTTCCTTGTTGTACTAAAATAGTAGAGACAATGCTCAGGTGGTAAGTTCTAAATTCAGGTGGTAAGTAGGTAATGGATAAGTTGACACTAAATTTTTCTTCTTAGCATGCTAAATTATTATGAAAAATGCTTAAGCTGTTACTATCGTAGTTCAATAATACCACTTAAAGTAAATGTTCGATTTCAGCTATAAACGCAAGCAACTATTACAGATGCTTTTCAGCGTTCGCAGTTGGAGGATTGTTGGAGAAAGTTCGATTTGGTTTGCACGAACTGTAATGTTGTTAGTGGAGACTGTATCACTAGGTGCAAGATAGCCGAGTTTCGCTACTTCAAGCTATTAAGCAAAATACTGTGATAGAATTTACACAACTTACAACGTCAGTAGGTACCTAATATTAAAAGCTATAAACAATATAAAATTATCGTGCTGCAAATGAAAAATGAACCATACACGGTGGTTGTTAGTTTGATTACATCTAAAGAAATTGATTTAATATTGAAAATATTTTTGTTACCCTGAGACATCTAGAGACCCTGAACACAGATAATACGCTATTAAAATTTAAAATTCAATATGTTTATTATAATATAATATTCTGTCTTTCTGCATGATTTACAAGATGCCTGGATACAAAAAATATTGGGTTCATTTTTAAAGCTTCATGATTTTTCCCGTAAAGCATGGTAGTCATATAGTGCCAAATCACGCGATGCTTGATGTTCTGCCCGAATCCTTAACATTCCGCGATAAGGGACGGAAATCAACGCATCACTTTGTCTTGTCAACAGAGCAAAGAAAAAAAATCGCCTCGATATTTGATTACAAATATATAAAGAAATTTAAAGTTACATTAAATCAAAATAGTTTTAATGTAACTTATTATATATTTTTTAATACCTTAGTTGCAATTAAATGAGCTGTTAAAATACATATGACATTAAAAATATTTACGTACGAGTAAGATACATATGTAAGAATTATAAGATTTATATATATTATAATTATATGTATATACGTAGTACTTCAAGTCGGATTATTAAATGATTCCTGTGAGGGAGCTAACCAAGCGATTTCATACATTTTTTTGTTACAGATACTCAAATGTCCAACCATCTTTATATTATAGATTAACTATTGATTGTATATGTTCTTATATGTATGTACATATGTAGGTCTTACGAAGAACAGCACTGAATCTATCTAAGAGTATATCAAAGGGTATAAATGTAATACCTAATTACAAAAAATATTAAACTATGGCCATATCATTGCTCTTTAATTTATACCAAATGTATCTATCTTTCCTAAATCATAAAAGTCATTATAATGTGATTTTTTAAGTGAGTTTTAATATAAAACTTTTAAGGATTTTGAAAGCTTGAAATTTTAGTTTAAATAATATTAAGAAATTAAAAGTATATCAGGAAAAATTGACAGAAAGGCATGATGTCAAGTGAAAATATATACAAAAAAGTTAAGTTAGTATGTAAACTTTACATGTTCCAAATCCTGTAAATGGTCTTAGAAAGGTATATATATATATATATATATATATATATATATATATATATATATATATATATATATATATATATATATATATATATATATATATATTCGTAATACGAGCTGTTAGTACAACATAAAACAACATGTTTAATGACAGAAATAAAATATGATGTAAGTCTACTAAATAAATATGATATAACTTCGTAATATATTACAAAATGATAACATGCTTTTGTAACATTTTTTGTACTAATTATTACTAAAATAAATATAAGGTAATTTATTCACAGGTGATAATAAAAACGATAAAGCTTTGCGAAAGACAACGCTGTTGAAGTGCTACTGGAATTTGAAAGAAGAGCGCTCGTGACTGCGGACAGATGTCACGAAACACAAAAACTTTTTAATTGTAGCCAAGTTTGAAGTACAAATTCAAGCCCAACTTTTAAATATATTATATTAATTTCTCGATTAAATGTTTTGAATAATTTGAATATCATTTCCCATCCCTTTACACGTGTCTAAGAATGTAATATACAAATGTTTGAATGATTTTAACATGAAAATATATCATTGATTTTTTTCATAGATTTCATTAATTATCATAGATTTCGATAATTTCTGCAGTTTGAAAAAAATCGGCCAAATTATATAACAAACAAATATGTATATACGTGAAATATATATGCATATTAAATTATACTTTTTAAAACAATACATTAAAAAATCTGATCTTGAACAGTGACATACTTGACTAAGAGACAATTTTCTATTTTAAGCTCATTTAGAAGCAATGAAAAGCTTAAATATATTTATGGTAACTGTAGAAATGATAATTAAAATACTCCCCCTGGAACCTTCTCCTTTTTCAAATTGGGCGAACCTCAAATAAAATATTAAGATTTGGAACTTTAAGTATATTCATGTATTTATATACGAAATTGATTCTGTGACATGTAAAATTCATCTTTTTGTCTTTTAAATTAATACTATGAAAATTGAATGGTGCTTAGCGGCCAACTGGGACAGCGTTTGTCTGTTATGTTTTTATACAATTGCATTATATTCAAACCAAATCTGAAGTTCAAAATTTATATAAACACGTACTGTATATCCCCATAGCTATGCATAAGTATACCTATATTAAATGAGGTATAATCCCATCATTATGTATTTTTTATAAATTTTGATAGATATGAATGAAAATGTTTAACATAAGGGCCGGTCGCAGCGCAGAGCCACAAATTGTGACTGCAAAGTGACTTGTTGTGGGTTCGAGTCCCACTCGGGGAGCGGAAATACTAATTATTTCCATTTTCTTCTCTCTGATTTCGAGGCATAGCGTGGTGTTAAGGTCCGCTACTTAACGCGTAATGCCTCCAGAATTCGGCAGGGTAGGCAAAAAAAGAAAGAAAGTTTCTTGTCGAAAGAAAATGTTTAATATATATTGAATTTCTTAATAATTTTACATATTAAATATTAAAAAAAAATAAACGATTTTTAAGGGTTAAATACATAAACACTCATATATCTACCACAGGTTGAAAAGCCAAGGGTTCATTAGAATAACGAGGCAAGATCGCAATAAACGTGACTTTCCAAGAGACTTTAATGCCAGGTTTTATATAGCGTCCTGACAGCTGGTCCTCAGTCCTGTAGCTAGCTACTATCTTATCTTCTCGTATACGTAGAAAATTCTTTGCAAAAGTAACTAACTGGTACGCATTTTTTTTTGAAGTCATGTACATATATATTCATAACTAGTAGTCTGCTCGCGGAGCTATTAAGGAAAATTAAAAAAAACACAATAATCAAAACTGCACTCAGTTATACCAGAAACAGACAAACAGAAATTATATTTAAAATCACTGTTTTGAGTCACATTGTTATATTAAGTACATAGATAAATAAACGATTTGTTAAGCGTGAATTGTATTCAAAAAATTAAGTAATTTGTACTTAAGTTTTGACATCAACATTCACTTCATTTTTTTGTTCGATTTAATCTAAAGGATCTTTTGTCTTTGTATGAAAGAAATATCGACTAAATAAAGATGACAATAAATACATATGATTTAACCTGAAATCCAAAACATTGAAATATTTCTTTTTTTATATTTTATGTATAAAAAATAATACGTGAATATATGATATAAAAATACCCTATACTGCTGGTGGATTATTATTGGAAAAAAGTATGCATTTATCCGCTAAAAGTATTAAATTCCGGTGTAAAAGCCTCTGTCGAAAATATTATGCTACGAATCAAAACTCCGGGTAAGCTGTTGATGCAGATTTGTATATGAGTGGCTGACTGACCGATAACACAAAGTGAAACTACTAGCTGTAGAATGCTGAAATTTGACATATAGATTTCTTGAAAGGCATAGGCGAGCACCGAAAGAGGACATCTTAAAATTCAAATAAAATCGGACGAAACGGCGTTTTATGTTTTATAGTCCTGGCAAACGAAGTTATGTTGTAATTAAATAATAATTTACTTCATACTATTGAGGCCGTCGTTGTGGCGCAATGACAGTGTCTGACTGTAAAGGCAATGTCTGTGGGTACTGTTCCAAGTCAGAGAAATAATTATATTTAAACATTTTTCATCATTTCTCCATTCTAGTACCTAGACAACCCGCAGTACCATGGATCGAAAGTGAAGAACAAAGTGTTACAGACTCTCTGACTACTCTGCTATGCGGGCAAAAGCGTGGAGCTTTTTTTTAATAGCATATTTAAACAGACAATGAAAACATTTTAGAGCTGGAAACTTTACAATATAATCAGAACGGAACCAAGATGAAGTGTCAATAAATAAAACTGCAAAGTGTATGTAATAAAAATGCAAATGTACTCCCACGAAGCGGCTGATATCAGGCAGCTTATACGAGTTGGGAAAAGAAGTTAACTTTCGTTCGATTTAAATTACATGTTTGTTTCCTCTTACTCAAAGTATATACCATTACCGAGTGTGATGATTTGCCGAGTGTATATAAAATATATAGAAAACAAAAAAAATATTGTTCATTCAACAATTGTACTTGGTCAATCGATTAGTATAAAAAAGATATTTTTTATTTATTATACAAAATATCTAGTTTAGATACAAATAAGGGTATTAGTTAAAAAGCCGCCGTGGCACAGTTTAACAGCATCTGACTGTAAACGCGAAGGTTGTGAGTTCGATTTCTACTCGTGGGAATACGGGGACAAAGCGTTGCTTTAAGATACGCCACTTGGAGAGAACTCAATTGAACACATTCAGTATTGATTGGCATTACCTTTAACTTCGCGCTTCATGTCGGTCGGTCATCGAAGTAGAGAAATAAAAATGATTTAAATACAGTGACTGTTCCGAGTGCGATCAAATCCATCCTGATCGCAGATACAGTCAAACGCTATTATCCTGCATCTAGATAGCTTTTACTGACTTCATAATTTATCTTTTTGTTTCTAAGTCTTAATTCTACAGAGCGTACATGTTTTAATATGCATAAATTGTTTTTTCAACAATAATTGTAAAAATACTTACAAAATATTTAAAAAACGCAAGGTGTTCTTATTTGAACTTATTAATCTTTGGATATACCTTATAATATATAAAATCACGTAACCATAAAGTTACAATTACCAAGAGGGTTATAAAGCTAGTTAGTTCAGGAGCCGAGGGAATGCACGATGTTAAATCCTCTAAGCGAGTATAACTCGTACAAGAGTGTATTTTTTGTTCCATATTTTGTTAGTAAAGATTTCTTTTGCTAATATGAAAACCACAATAATTATGTGTAATAAAAGGATATTTGACCAAAAAAGGTGATAAAACGATATTTAATATTCTTTATTTTGTAAAATTTTACTACGCATTTCCCTGAAAACATCAGTATGTGCCATGCTTTAATTTTTTTTACGAAATCATTAATATTCAACAAAGTAAGTATAGTGAAAAAGAATAAAATTTTAAAAATAATAATTTTTATTATTATATATAATGAAATAAGCGATATATTAACGTGGAAATATACTTAAACATTTTACGGAAACATATTATACAAGAAGCGTTTCGCAAGCACTTGAAAATGCTTCAGGAAGAGAGAATTTTTCATAATACATTTTCTGAAAACCTTTGTACCTAGAAAATAAATATTGCACTAGCCGCCAGGAAATTAAAAATATTTCGGATATTCTGGTGAGAATAGTTGTACTGGCGGATTTTTATTTATATTTCCTGTACTTTTATCCTTAACTTTAATAAGTTTTAAATTTCATCTTATTATTAAGTATTAAAATTATATTTTTTTTGAATGAAAATTAAGTCACAAAATTAGCATATTTTTATAATAAATCAAAAGTGCTGCAGTCAATTTGACCTTTAAACGCAGTCTTCCAGTTTTATATAGTATTATTATTATTTTATATAGTTATTTATTGACAAAGGGGGAAATTATACACTTATCACTAGGTTGATCTTTATCAAAATAATGTGTTGTACCATTCTTTAGATTACAATTAAAGTAAACGCCGATATCGGTATCTATATCGTATAGATCAAACTATTTAATACTACTATTATAAATATATTTTTATTTTAAAATTTTAGTCATAACATAGTAAGTTAGTTACAGTAAAATCTAGTGCAGTAAAAGTCATATTGCTATTATTATATTTTGTGGTCATATTCGAATTTGAAGCAGTATAATTTTGTAAATTCGAATAAGAATTCATATGACATGGATTCTGGCCAACTGGCAGCTTTAGCGGAAGGAATGTTACACATTCCTTACTAAAAGATAACTTTATAACTATTATAATAATTCTATTTAGGATAGAAATTTATTCTGTGTCCTACATCTTTGAACGAGCAACTCGAGTATGCATATCGTGGTCATATCGTAAAATTGACGATTACATGAAATCGTTGACTATATCATGAAATGGTTGCAGTTCATGAAATTACCAATTATCGTTAGGCCAGATCAAGATGTCGTTTAAAGAAATGACATGAATGAAAACCTAACGTTTAATGAAAACTAAATGCTTATGAAACTTATGCACAGGCATGTACTTATCAAACCACTACACCGGGTTTAGTGAAGCTAATGTTGCCAAAAATTGAGATTTTACCAAAATTCATAATGCAGTGTATTCAAGTAGTATAATACATGCAGATTGAATAGAAAGACATGAATATGTTTTTTGTTCACTCTCTGTTATAATAAAATAATTTGCATTTTTAAAACTTGAAGTGTCTTCTTATTTCTTACGTGGGGAATTGTATGACATAGCGCTAAACTACATTAGAGGTATATACTTATATTATAAGATATAAGACAAGTGAGGTTATTATAAATATTCATCACGTAACTTTGTACTGATATCAACTGCATACAGATGCATGTTTAATAAAGAGAAATTATGGAAAGTTGGAATTTATTCATAATTACCATTATATATGAATAAAGCATGACGAAAATTAAACTTAAACTTTGAAAATGAAATTTCGTTATTTTACGAATCGCAGAATCTTAAAATTCTATGATTCTTCATGGCTTTTCTCACACAGCAGAGTGATCAGAGAACCTAGTACTTGCACACACTTTAAACTAGAAATCGAGCCATTGATTGTAAAGTGGCGAAACTCAATGCTGCGCCTTGTCTTAGACACCAGGGCGAAGAAATGACATCAAAATATATTCATACCCCCAAGTGGTTATCAAACCCACAACCATTGCATTTATGGTCAGCCGCTCGCTGCTCCGCTACGCCACGATGACTTTCTATGAATTATTAGATGTATTGAGCTTAATGGTTCCATCTATTAATTAACATCTCAACATTGAATACTAAATCTTCATAGATTTGGTTTCGTTCCATTTACGAGTGGGTTATTGGAACATCTGCCAATAACATAATCGATCACGTTTGTATCTGCACTCGTTATCTCTTGAAGAGCTCGGCTTGAATTATAAGGAACGAGTGACAAACGTTTTCCACGTTATTATTTTAATATATCGCTTCTGTATGAAATCAATCTGGAAAACGAAGATGTATTCTTTTATTTATAATCTTATTAAACTACATATCATCAAGTTTGTTTCCTCTCGGAAGTGCGTTTATATTTAGTCTGGAATCTATTTCTCTACATCTATATAGGAAAAAACATGAAACTGAAAAAAAAATCACCATCACATTGAGGTCGTGTAATAGATATTATTAACTTGTCTCTTCCACCCTGTCTTCAATAAAAGTATAAAAATGATATGCTTTTATCATATTAGGTTACTTATTTTCATTTTCTCAGGTTTGTGATACGAGAATTTCTAAATAAAATAATATGAAAATTTTATCGTTTAAGAAGTTCTAGTAGCTTATCAGTATAGTATTTTATCACTGGAATGATATTCGGTACATATATCATTACTATGTCATAGGCAACAACGATT
The DNA here is from genome assembly GCA_019049465.1 of Dryas iulia moderata. Lineage (NCBI taxonomy): Eukaryota > Metazoa > Arthropoda > Insecta > Lepidoptera > Nymphalidae > Dryas > Dryas iulia. The sequence goes on from CM032434.1 coordinate 12,589,059, forward strand.
TTACATCTTATTTACATAAAAATAATAATTTCGGTAATAACATCTTCTATTGACTTAGTCAAGAATATTACAAAAGGTGTAAAAATAGCTTTAAGAAGATTTAAACCATTTCTCTGAACGTGGAAATGTGACAAAGGAATTTCATACAATAACCTAGGATCCGCTGACTACATAAAGAACGAAACTAGGTCTTCACAAACTTGGCGACAAGATCTGCATTATATGAGAGCGAGCTTATTTCGGACACTAAAAGGTGTACTCTGAATGAAACGTTGCTAGGAAAGTAGTAAGATCTAGATTGTTATTATAAATGCAATTTCAGTGCTATTATTAATTATTAAAGAAATAAGTACAGTTTTGTTAAATTTCACTTATTTACGGTATTTGGTATTTGGTAGACTAAGCAGATAGATCTTAATGGTGAGTGAGTCACTGTCGTCCGTTATATTTTATTTGTCGATATTGTATTTGATGGTATTAGTCCTGGCGAGTAACCCAGGCTTATAGTATTAAAATATTGTAGTGTCTTTGGACTTGCACACGTTCGACACGTGTGCAAATTTTCGCCAAGAAATGGGTCAACAATAATCTTGCAAAATATTTTGTACTAATTGATTGATCGAAAATCCAGTAAAATTTGAATACGTTTATAAATTTTACGAGTGTATTAAAAAATTTTCGAGCGTTCCCTCATCATACTTCCCATCAAACTTTTTATTTCTATAAACAAATACAGGCAGTATGTAAATTCATGTTTTTATGATAAATAAAAATAGTACTTAGTCTTTATAGTACTTAGCCTAAATAGTATCAGTATATGAACATTATAAAAAGTTGTATTGCTGGATTTAAGCTAGAGTTTTCTTACTGCAATCTGCTTAATATATTACGAATTATGAAATAAAAGTCAGTGAATAACTATTTAAAAGAGCTTAGATTAATTAATTTAATTTATCTTACATTTTTTTACGTAATAAATATAAATTACTAAAAAAAACTTAACTACGGTTTGATTCAAAAGTATGTTTTATTTTATAAAAGTATGTTTTATAACAAAATAAAGGAGAATCACTAATTGCTTAAAATACCGCAGAGGAGAGTGTACCTTGTTCTTTTTATTACTTAATTAAATACATATTATTAAATAAAACTTAATTGCTGTTTAATTTCAAGGTATGTCTTAAAAAAACTTAAAGTTAATTAGAATTTTACCCTCGTTCTTAAAAAGTTCTTTCAGATTTTATGATGAACTTTGAGAAAAATCAGCTTTTTGGAGCATCCATTTAATTTGAATTTTTATGACTTTTTTATTCTGTTTTTATACTAACCTTATATAAAATATGGAGTAACGGTATAATTTATATTATATTATTAGCAGTATGGCATTATATTAATGTTTGCTTTTACAGTATCAATTTGTATAATGAAACAATGTTATTGGAAGATTAACTCTGTTTATTATTTCAACGTGTAGTGCTATAATTATAGGGTAAAATTCATTAATATGCAAAATGTGTATATGATAGCAATTTTTAAATGAAATATTGTAAAATATTCTATTAAACGTTATATGTATACCTATTTATTTATTTATAAGGCCGCCGTGGTATAGTGGGTCAGCTTTAGACTGTAAACGCGACGGTTGTGGGTGCGATACCCATAAAGTATTTACATTTCTACGTTGTGGTAGTTAAAGAAAAGCTCGGCGTTGATTTCTGATAACTTAACATACTATGTGTCGATTTCAGGCGGAAAGTGGACGACGAAGTGTCTGGACACTAGGTTGTCTCTAGCTGTGCGGGGAAAAGCGTGAAAATATTAGAAGATAATATTTTAAGTTTTAACTAGTGTCCGACCGAAAGTTCGGTTTCGGTTTCGGTTTCGGCAAGTTTCGGCAAAAAAATGTAGTTTCGGCCGTAGTTTCGGTTTCGGCAAAAAAGCTGCCGAACCTTCGGCAATGCCGAAACTCTGTACTCATAAATTTTCACACGTCGTTTAGATACATTTGAGTGTTTTTATAGCTTAATCTCAAGATATGGTAAACTATTTTAATGAATTATAAATGTATGTTAAGAATAATATGTGTGACACTGTGTGACTGACACTGTGTTTGTTCTCGTAAGTGTGGCTCCTTTCAGGGGCTGACTATTAATTTTGGGGGACCCTGGGCTAATTATTACATTGGAGGCCAGCCTAATTAGTTGTTATTTAAATAACTATACAATTGTTACACAGGACTTCTATAAAATATACAGAATATAGTCTAATTAAATATCAATAAATCTTATCACAAACTAGCACATAAATTTACCTGCAAGAAAGACACAGTTGCCACAATATAAACATATTGTGGCAATAAAATACCAATTTACCAAATGCCTAATAAATTTACCAAATCCTTAATGGGGACTGAGGGTCTTGAAAACTCACAGGTCCCTGCACTACAGCTCAAAAAGCCTCTATGTAAATCCACCCCAGGTGCCTGGGCAAAGAGAACTGGCGTAGACCTGTAGTACTTACTACCTTTTTATTATTTCTAAAAAGGCGCCAAACGAACAGAAGGACCATCTATCTGATCGTAAGAGCTAAGGTTTTGTTCGCTCATGGACATCTACAAATCTAAAATATTAGAGGAATTGTGGATGTGTAGCCGGCCTTGACGGTTAAGAAGAAACAAGGATGGGCAGAGAGAGTTGGCCAACATGTCATCGAACCATATTATGACATATTTGGTGGTTCATTTTTGACGTAATTGTTGCGAGTTATTTGAATAGACGCAAACAAGTAGCTAAAATTATACGTATATAATAAAAGTTGCTCTTGGAAAAGGCAGTTTATGGACATGAAGGTAGAGGACAAAGCTATGCCTTGCTGTCGTGGGATCGCTCCATTATCATAGGTGGCAATTGATCTGATATACCACTAGTTATTAGAAACCCCTAAAAATTTTGTAAGCTGTGCTGTAATCATGGACATCGTATATCTACACAATGATAAAGTATCTTGTGAAAACAATAAAAAAATATTAATTAAAACTTAACCTACCACTACCAAAACCGGGGAAATTGAAAAGGCCAATGGCGGGCTTGAACATTACAAGAAGATTTTTTTGTATTTGTTTTATATTTTTTAGCGCTCACTCAACACACAACGTCTCCATTTCCGGGCGGAAAGTGGTGAACGGAATGTCTTTACCCTAGTTTCTCTCTGACTACCCTGCTATGCGGGTAAAAGCAGAGCCCTTAAAAGCGGAGCGTGAAACTATGAAAATGTATAGTATTAAATATAATTGAAAATGTAAAAAAATACTGTAATAAATTCCATATAATCACAATAAAACGTAAAAAATGTACTATTTTTTTACATGTTATACTAATTTTATGACGTCATCAGCAGTTTCGGTTTCGGTTTCGGTTTCGGCCGAAACTGAAGCCAGTGCCGAAGGTTCGTTTTCGGTTTCGGTTTCGGCTGAAAACCCAGTTTCGGTCGGACACTAGTTTTAACGTAATGTTTAATAACGGTTTGTCAGTTTGTATTACTCGTAAAATGGCTTATCCAGTTATATAAGATAATATATATAGATTATATAGTTGTTATCCTAAGCCAGATATTGTAAGATTTTCGAAAAGTTTAATTAAATAAATGTTTCGATTATTTAAATCGAAATATTTTTATGATAAGTCAAACATTATACTAATGTGATGTTCTATGCAGTGCGACACAGTTGGTCTGTAAATGTGTTAGTTGTGGGTTCAATCTGAACTCAGGGATTGGTTAGGATATTTAAATACGATAAATCGTGGATTTAATTCTGTCACTAAACACAAGATATCTTGAATTTAGACGAAGAGCGGAGAATCGAATATCTAAATTCTCTGCCTATTTTGATATGCTATTATAAACTGAAATATTTTCTTACACCATTATATTAATACTACATTAATTAACACATATGCGGAGCTAATAAAAGTGATATTAAAAAGAAAATAAACATTTTTTTAGTAACGAAATATAGACCGAGATTACCAAAATAAACAAAATCAAACATCCAAACGTCAAAACTAGTTACGGAATACCATTCGAGAGTCCCGCGGTTATACAACCAACATGTTGGATATACTCGTATATCATGCTTTGTCACTTTTCGTTCCAATTTTATCCGCCACAAAATACAATACACTACAATAAACCACGTAAACCGAAGTATAGGGACAAAAGGAAAGAATTTGGGCTGAAATTTCAGTAAAACTTAGTTTTCATCAAAAAGATTCACCAAAATTATTTTTATAATGTCGCTTTATTTTAATAACATTAAAAATTTAGCCAATAAAATCTGTCCACTGATAAACCAAATTGAAAGCTGGAGCCAATTAAAGTTACCCGAGTACTTTGATGGCATAATTTTGAACGTCAAAATTTTAGTATTTATTTTGTATTTATCTTGAGCCTAGTTAGTGCATTGCATTAATACGTATTTTATACTAATATTGTATCTACAATATAAAAATGTTTATATATTTTTAAATCTTGTAAGAATTTTATATAATGTAAACGGTTAAAGGTTAAATGCATAAACACTCATATATCTAAGAGAGGTTGAAGAGCCAAAGGATCATTAGAATAACGAGGCAAGATCGCAATAAACGTGACAACATCCAAGAGACTTTAATGCCAGGTTTTATATAGCGTTCTGGCAGCTGCTCCTCTCGTATCTTATAGTACAAGGAGAAAAATCCTCTACTTACGGTCTGGAAAACAATTCTTTTTGTTGATTTCTTTAATTTACGCGGTTTCGTCTGCGGAAATTGAAGTTTCAGCCAACTTAATGAAACACTTATTAAATAACATTTGTGTCGAACAATAAATAAATTCTTGCAATTTTATTTATAACCTGATTAAAATAAAATATGTTATATGTTAAGGAAAGATTACTAAAATATAATAATCAAAACATTTAAATCGGTTAAGCCATTCAAACAAACAAAAAATCATTGTTTCGATCTGTTCTGTTCAATATGTACTACGTTATAAACAAATTAACGATTCATTAAGCGTATTGTATTCAAAAAGATAAGAACAAAAATGACATTACCATTCATTTTTTGTTCCTTTTAATCTAAACGATCCTTTGTCTATGGAATGAAAAAATATCGACGAAACAAAGATGACAATAGATACATTTGGTTTAGGAAGAAATCTAAATGATTAAAATATATATATTTTTTATTTTGTGTATAACAAGAAAATACGAGGTTACATAATAATATTTTTTTTTTATTATAGAAACGAAATTTATTTGAAAAATTTATGCATGTATCCCCTAAGAGGATTAAATGAACGTGTTGATGTATAATAGATTTATTTATGAGTGACTGGCTGACAGATAACATAAAACCGAAACTATCAGATGTCAAAATGTGTAGAAATATCTCAAAATGTCCAAAGAAAATGCGATGAAATGGCATTTTCCGTTTGATAGTTCCCGCAAACGAAGTTATATAAAAATCAAATTTTAAATAGTTATTTACTTAATACTACTGAGGACGTCGTTGTATAACCCCGCAGTATTTGTCTGTTTGCGATTATTTCATTTCTTCATTCTGGTATTTCACATTCAATATCACGATTTCAGGCCGAAAGTGAAGAACATATTATGACACTAGTTTGTCTCTGACTAAAACTCTATGACTCTCTGAGAAGCTGCTTATTTAGTAGTATTTTCAAACAGAGCGAAAAATATTTAGAGTTAGATAATCTTTAATGTAATCAGTACGGAACCAAGATGAAGTGTCAGTAAATAAAACTGTAAAGTGTATGTAATAAAAATGCAAATGTGCTTCCACGAAGCGGCTGATATCAGGTAGCTTATACGGGTTGGGAAAAGAAGTTAATTTTCGTTCGATTTAAATGATATCATTTATAAGCATATATGCTTATTTTCTTTTACTCAAAGTATATACCATTACCTAGCGTGATGATTTCCTGTACATATTTTTCATATCTGTATTTAAAAAAATAGAAAAATGTGAATTACAAAAAAATACATATTTGAACAAGAGTTCAAAGAGTACAAAATAGATGATCTTTATTTAACACGCAAAATATCAAGTATAGAATCCAAGACCTATATTATATAAGCATAAAATAAAGCAAAGGTGATATCCAGCAAAATTATATTAAAAATAGACAAGCTAGAGTTTGGTTTAAAGTTAATATCTTTTAAGTAAAAGTAAAGTTTTTTGCTTGGGATGAAGTGATATAGCATATAGTTATTGAAATGAAAGTAATCCTTCCCCTGAGTGTGAATCGAATCCACAAGTAATACGTATTCAGTCAGACTGGTATCCCACTGCATCACGCTTGCATGCTTTTATACAAATCTTTATTTATCACTTTATTTCTAATTTTCATTTCTACGTATTAATATAATTGTGTTTCAACAAATAAGAAAATTAATTAAGCCAGTGGCCAGTCGTGGCCCAGTGGCACAAGCGTGTGACTGTAAACGACTGGTTGTGGGTTCGATTCCCACTCGAGGAGTGGAAATATTTAATATTTCCATTTTCTTCGCTCTGGTGTCGAGGTAAAGCGCGGCGTTAAGTTCCGCCACTTAACACGCAATTCTTCCGAATTCGGCGGAAAGTGGGGAACGGAGTGTCTTAACACTAGGTTCCCTCTGCCTACCCTGCTGTGTGCGGGATATAGCGTGAAGCTATTTAATTTTTTAATTTTAATTAAGCAATAGTAAAGAGAATCGAATAAACACATAAACAAAAAATTTAAGAAAAATTTATTGTCCATTTTTCAATATAAATTTTTACTACAATCTACAAAATGTATAATTCCAAGTACTTTGGGTGTTGTAGATGGTAACTGTTATTTATTAGCATTACATCCCGGTACATAATTCCATTTTGGGCTTGAGCGCACGATAATGGCTCGAATAGCCGAAAAGATGTTCGGTCTTCCGACCTTCCTTATAGATAAGGATGTTATTTAAATAAATATATCAAATCATTTTGCTGAGCAAAAGATATTAGAACCAATTTGATGAATGTTGTAATACTGTAAACAGATCTTAGGGGCATTAGTGTAATGTATTTGTAAAAGAGTAGAAATTAAATAATGGATGTGTATGAGTGCTATGGTTTGGTTGAGTTAAAAACACAATGCAGCTACAAAAAAATCCTTCATAGCAGAGAAGTCAGAAAGTATCTAGTTTCAAGACACTCTGTTCTCGACTTACCGCCCAATTTCGAGGCATTGCGTGTCGAGTCCAAAACCAAACGCCTAACGCTGTCCCACAGCATCACTATAGCTTCTGACGAAATAATATAAGCGCTAAACTTTATGTTAATGTAGAAATATAATATTCTTAAAAGGATATTTACATACAAGCACTATTGAAGAAGATTAAAGGAGGAATTGGCAGAACTGGCAGCCGTTTACAGGCTTCTCTGCATGTCAATTGGCAGAACTGAACGCCGCTTACAGGCTTCTCTAAAACATGTAAATCATAGTTTAAAATAGAATTAAGATTAGTATTACCATTTAAATCATTCAAACCATTTAGGCATACTTATGCACAGGCATGTATTTATCAAACGTCAAAGCAGGCCTGGCTCATAGCCAGCACTACAGTGGGTGTCGTGATGCTAATGTTGCCAAAAATTGAGATTTTACGAAAATTCACAATGCAATGTATGCAAGTAGTATAATACATACAAATTATATAAAAATATATGAATATGATTTTTGTTCTTACACTGTCGTGTTAAAGCAGTTCGTATTTAAAAAAAAGTGGAGTGGTTTCTTATTTCCTTCCGAAATGGAGAGTTATATGACATGGCGTTAAACTAAATTACTTGTACTTATAATGTCTGTGGGACTATTATAAATATTCATCACGTGTAACTTTATACTGATAGCAACTATATAAATGTTCGTCGGGGAGAACTTATGGAAATTTAGAATTTATACATATTTACTGTTAAATATGTATATAGCATGTTTAAAGTTGAACTTGGTAAGAAATAACGAATCTTACAATTATAAGGCTTTTATGATTTTCTCGCAAACCAGAGTGATCCGAGAACCTAGTACTAGCGAGACATTGCTTGTTAGGCGGCGGAACTCAACTTTTACATATATACATACTTAATATTGTTATTTATACATACTTTTAAATATGTATGTATACAACAAGTCGAAAATTAATTTTGTAAAGAAATCATACAGAATCTTAGAGTTATAACGCTTTCTAGGAATAGAATTCAGCTCCATACAGCGGCAGCGCGGCCAGATAACATAGTTCTAGTGTACACTGCACTTTTTGTTCGAAATTGAGATTGCGTGTTATGTGGTAGAAAAAACGGCACGCTTTGTCTCAGGCGCCAGAGCGAAGAAACGCAAATAAAATACAATTTAATCTTTTCCCGAGAGGAAATCGAACCTACAACCATTGCATTTACAGTCAGACGTTTTCTTACTGCGTCTTGGTGGCTTTCTAAGAATTATTAGACTTTACAGACCTTTCAAGTTAGGTCATTTTTGTTTTAAACGTACAATTTATAAATTGAATACTACAATGGTTAATTCGAGTGGCGGTATTAACTTAAAGAAGTTAGTTCAGTTTTGGCCTAGATTGAGCACAAATGGTTCCGTCTATCAATTAACATTGGTACTCAGCACTGAATACTAATATCTGCATAGATTTGGATTCGTTCATTTTACGAATGATTTCTTGGAACATCTGCCAATAATATAATCGATCACGTTTGTATCTGCACTGGTTATCTCTTGAAGAGCTCGTCTTGAATAATGGGGAGGGAATTGAACTTAATCAATTATTACTTTTCTGCTCTAGAATGGCAAAGACACTCAACACAATTCAATGTTTTGAAATCAGGCGGAAAGTGGAGAACGTTTAGCACTAAGTTCTCTCTATTTACTTCACTAAGCAGAATAAAAGTGAAACTGAAAAAACTACATTATCACATCGAAATTGTGTCATACAGTTTTTAATTTCTCGGCTCTTCAACCCTGTTTTCAATAAAGAACAAAACTGATATGCATGTTTGTATTGTATGTTTTTTTATATTTATTTTAACAAGTGAGAACTATCATATTAAGCTTCGCATTATCATTTCTTTAGTTTTGTGATAAGCGAATTTCTAAATAAAATGAATTTTAATGTTTAAGATATTCTGGTAATTTATATATTTTGATACTGGGATGGTATCCGGTATGTACCTATTCCATTATTGTACATACCTTCTATGTGTCTCATATTTTCGTGCGCATAATAAATACTACAAACTAGATAACTCAAAGTGATGCCTAGCATGACTCATAATTGTATAACTATGTTTTTTATTCTACTGAATATTGGACTACAATAGTCATTTTGGGATAAGTGACCGTTTTTGACTCTAAACAAACATTGCATATCAGATGATGGAACCAAATAGCTGCAAATAATCCCCAGAGTAAATATTGAACTAAACAATCATTTAAAGCCAAATTAGCTTGATAAAGTTATATTTGCTTGTTACTAATATATCGAAAAACGGAGTGTCTACATACCAGTTTCTCTGTGCTTGCCCTGCTATGGAAACGGAAATAATCGTTAAACTGCTTCTCAGGTAAGCAGCAGTGATATTACATCTAATTTTTAAAAAATGATAATTTCAACAATAACATCTATTTAGATGTTATTGCTGAAATAATTGATAAGATTTTTACAAATTTCTGCTACCCAAAGATTATTCTACGAACAATCTTTTTGGCAAGAGAGAAATCTATTTATTAAATACTTTTAAACATTTTTAAAGTGTTATTCCACACTAAGGAAAATTGAAAAAGACATTTAGAAAACGTATAAAAATTTGAACGCAGCGCGATTCGAAATTGTAAAAATCTCTCTACAGAGATGCTAGAAACAAAAATAAGGTGTAATAAAGCGTATAAGAATTTCATCGCAGCGTGTAGGAGAACGCATGCCTCAGTGGTGAGAGCGCCTGAACGGTTTTCAGGAGGCGCGGTTTCGAATCTCGCTGCGTTCAAATTTTTATACGTTTTCTAAATGCCTTTTTCAATCCTTAATTTATGTCAAAATCATTCTTATGTTTCTTGTGCAACCAATGGTTGCTGAGATATTGATAGTAAAAGACAAATAGATTGTTTCCATTCAGAGTTCGATATCTCAGCGAGAAGTAACGTATCGAAATTTTAATAACAGCAAGTTGAAGCTGGAAAAACAGTATATAATAGTTATCCGATTCATATAGATTAATATAGTTGTTAAGTTTAAAATAAATGCAACTTTGTAGAACAAAAAAAGAACTGAAAATTCCGTTCTTTTTCTTTCGGTATTCATAAGAATTGAGCGGTATACGTCGGTTGACATTTTTTTCATCTTAACAACTCAAAACTAGAAACTTTAAGTTTTAAAATGTTTATTTTAATTCCAATACGGCCACTCAACAAATTGGGAATATATTTTTGATTCTTTAATTTTTCCCACTACTGTACATTGTATCAGTAAGAGAGACTATCAGAACATACAGATACACCTTCCATTAATCATAACAAAGGTACACAGCTACAATTAAAATCTGTAAAACCTATAAGACACAAGTAAATAATATTTGCTTTGACTACGATTTAATTTACTGTCCGAGTGCTTACTTTAGGTTTGAACACTGCTAATAGCTTTCAATTGGGCCCAGATGTGCTCTGATGTTGATTGACTACTACAGGTGCCAAACAGGTAGCGATATACGTCTTAGATAAAAAATTGATTGTGGTTTCTGGGATCGCCAAATTTATAAAAAATATTCTGAAATATAACTATTTTAATCGTATTAATCGCATATATTTTTGATATTCAAAATACATTTTAGAAAACTCAATGTTCCAAATACCTTAGTCCGTGGTCACAGGCACACGCACGGACGCAGGCATACACGCACGCAATTGTTATTGTTTAACGAAATCTAATTAATAAAAAGTATTAAAAGTCAAATTAAAATGAAGTATAAATTGATTGCAGATCACACCTAAAAAAATATCTAGCAAGTTTAAATATTATTATATTAATGCCTAGAGGGACATTGGGCCCCGTTTTTATGAAAGTTACATCGAAGAGATATATAAATACTAAATTTAACATAGTTAAAGTTTATTAGTAGATTTATTATTTAAACTTTACTATGCGATAAAAACATATTTATATAAATCAATAAAATATAAAATATGTAAAGTGATAAAATTATAAATTTGAGCAAAGTTTGTGATACAGAGTCAGAAACACGAAATGCCTATAGTCGTGTAACTACACGACAAGCGGGCAATGTCGAGAACAGGACGCTAATATTCAAATGTAAACATTTCTACCATCAGAGCGCGGCGTTGAGATCAGCCACTCAATACGCGACCTCTGGAATTTGGGAGAAAGGTGTAGAACATAGTCCTAATTGTCTCTTTTACATGGTAAAAAAATGCTATTTTGCATGTTTTAATAGTATTATAAGCATTATTAAAAACAGTACGTAGCATAATAAGAATTAAAATGTATAAAACATAAAAACAAGAAGAACTTTCGTCTTTTCAAATTAATCATTTGTTATAAGATCTGTATATTGTCACAATGAAAAAGGTCTTTGTAAGGTCTTTGTAAGATACAGACCTAGGGTGAAATATGGGCTACTTTTTTCAAAAACCAACATCTAAAGGGTTAAATTGGAAATGATGATGAAAATTTGTACAATAAATATAAAAAATATATATATAAACCGCTTATCTTAAGCGAGATATGCGGGCCGTGGACAATACGAAACAACTAAAGTTGTTCAGTTCACGTCGGCGAAATCGCTAGCTAGTAGCTTGGTAGTAACCTAATATGTCCAGAAGATTACATAAACATGATTTTTCACAAAAAATATCATTTGGTTGCGTGTGAAAAACAAAAATATTAGTTATACGTCATTTCGCTTATATAAAAGCCGAAATTCTACGAAGAAAATTTTATTACTTTACACTTTACAAATAGAAACTCTCAACGTTAACATGAAAGGATTTCATTATTTTACTTTCATATTGTATTAATATTCTTACTAATCGTCGCTTATTTAGCTTATATTTCTTAACTATGTAAAGTAAAGAAACCGTAACGACCTTTTGATAAATTCTGCGTTAATGGCCTTTAAGATATTAACGTCTTTTTGCTTTTAAGAATTATATGTTAACATATAATATATATACGTAAAATAAATTGTAAATTATCACTGTTATTAAATGTAAATTATTGCTATTACATGGAAGATGTATGAGAAAAAATATTGTTGGGGACATTTACAAAATGTTCTCCTTTTCTGTTTATGCGTTTGCTAATCTCTGAAGAAAAGTTAAACAGATTTATATGAATTTTGGATATATAGAATTGACTGTTGCATTTTGGTAAAATTTCGTTAATATTTGGTGTTTACTTTTTTCGATCGGCTCACAAATAACCAAGGGGCAGTTGTATAGATTACGCAGGGTAAACCGCGAGCGGGTAGCTATCTAGACTTATATAATAAAGAGGTAAAGTTTGTAACTTCGTTTGTAAGGGGTAATCTTCAGAAATACTAAACCGATCATGAAAACTCTTTCACAATTAGAAAGGTACACTATTCAGGAGTGCTATATTGTGTTACGATCGAACAGTAAGTACAGAGAATCCTAAAAGGGCCCAAATAAGGAATAACAATAGCAGATCTCACGGCGAATCGCTATCATCAGCAAGTCGCTAGTCTAAAATAAATGTATTTTGTTTTCATACAGCTTTTTTTAATGTATGTAATTATTTTATTCATCTATTTTATTATTACAAAAAAAGGAATAGCCGAATCAATACACACTATTTTGACGAAAATTGCAAAAATAACCTATCTAAAAATGCATATAAACATCATTATTAAATAACGCAATTTATATAAAATGCTTATAAAAAATCGTATAAAGATATTAATCCTTCTCTTAAAAAAAATGAACGTCGTAATAAAGTATGATGTGTTCTATGTATACTATTAATTTAAATAAAGTTATGGTTGTTAGCTATTTGAATCTTAGACAAGCTCAATAAAGTTTAATAAAAATATAAAAAGCTAACTGTAAATGAAAGCTTTACGTTGTAACAAAACCTATAATTATAAAAGAAATATGCTGAGTACCATTCCAAGCATGTAAAAACCACTACAAAGGTACATTTATTTTCTTTTTACGGCAAAACATAAGGAAAATAAAATAGGTCAGTTAACCTTAGTAATAATAGTAAGGAGTTTGAAATGAAAATTGTTACTTTTCTACATATTACCTACACGTGGGTAATTTCTGAGTAGATTTTTTATTAAATTCTTATATATTAAATAGTTTTTTGCTATGCCTTTTTTTATTATTTATTACGATTAAAAGTCTATCAAGCGTTTGCAGTTTAATGGACTACTAATTGAATTTAATTTATTATTTAACTTCATATTTTTCTCGCAAAGTAAAATAGTCCAGAGAAAGTATAAAGTCTAGACATTCTGTTCTCCGCATCCCGCATGAATTCTGCGTCTTGAAAAGCAGAACTAAATTTTGTTTAACAGAGCGAAGAAATAAAAATGTGCGAATCGAAATCACAGCCAATCGCGATTCAGACGCTGTCCCAGTGTGCCGCATTGATTTATTTAGATAATGTAATTTTTAATTACATTACCTAGAAGTTATTATTTAATAATAATAAATGTTTTATTCTCACAATGCTTAAAATATATTTAGGTTTTTTCCGTATAGTAATTATAGGGTAGTTAGAGAGACCCTAGTATTAAAACACTCCGTTCTCTACTTTCTCCTCGAAATCATGTAAAAATGTTAAGTAGATAATCTACGAATTAAAAGTGTGTAGTAATAATTTTAAATGATAATACTTACTATTTTTCCTAAGGTTTTGGATTACTGAACATAAAATTCCATAAATTTTATGTTCAGTAATCCAAAACCTTATCTGTTTGCAAAGCTAAGTAAACTTCGTCATTTGACTAAATTCGCCACAGTCGCGTCAACTAATCCGATCTTATTTGGCTTTCGTGCAGCACGCAATTTGTTCCAGTGAATACTTAATGAAATATTCTGCTAAAATTGATAAAATATACATAAATTGTTCATACAGTATATATGATGCACATGTAGTATTTTGCAACAAACACTCGTTTTATAAGCCTTTGAAAACATGGGGGAGAGTAGGCAGAGAGATACAAATTCTACGTCACTAGAATCTCTCTTTCTCTCATCTACAATTATACCGTAATATCCTAGATTTATGTGATAGATGGGAGTATATGTAGCTAAGCGTGTTTGAGTATAATTTCATTTACAAAATTATTTTGATTGCGACCAGTCGCTGAAGCTAGAAATAATTGAAAAAGATAATAAAAATTTACACTGTCGTGGCGCAGTGACGTCGTTTGTCTTTGAATGCGGTTGTTAATTCGATTCCCACTCTAAAGAATGACCATAATTTAACTATACAATACAAAGCGGGGTGTTGAAATCCATCACTTATACTCAATGCCCCGGGTTCGGACAGAAAGTGGACAAGGTCAATTAAATTAGAGGCGTTATAAAATTACAAAATTAATTGGTTTGGATTATACAAATATAAAATCGCCAATTGTAATGATTTTAATGCTTTAAATTAACGAAATTGCCTCAATTTCGCGCTTTGCCTCGAGCGATGAAATGGAAATATTAAATATTTCCATTCCTCTAGTGGGAGTCAAACCCACAACTTATCACGCGTCACGACATCTTTTGACTTTTGTATATTGTAGGTAGTCACCTTAATTATTTTATTTGCAATTGTTTATTGTGACATAAGTTATATAATCAAATAGATTAGGAAAGAAATAAAATCAACGAAATTTTAAAATTTTGAAGCTCTTGGTTCACGTAAATAGAAGTATTATTGCATATAATATGTTTGTTTACAGAAAACCTAACGTGAAAATTAATTTGTAAAGCATAATCACAAACTTGCGACTCAAGATTTTTGGATAACTTTATAACACTTTTCATCTACCATTCAGGTGGACGATAGCCTACATATATACTTACCTACTATCTCTAAGAGGAATTAAATAAATTTAGAAGGCACAACAACAAAAGTAAATAAATAAGTGAATATCAGAAAAGATAAACTAAATTCCATAAAGTAACCACCGCCAGTCACCAGGCTTACTTGAAACTCTTTTCTGATTCTAACGCTAGTAAATAGTAGTAGTAGTGAATAACTTTTATATTGAACACCTGTTTTAGTTTTTAAGAACATTTTCGATTCGCGATTCACAATCACAATACGGTTGGTATTTACAGCTATGTCACAATTTTCCAAATAAAGAAACCTCAACTTTACTAGCTGTTCTACAATTGACCTACATCGGTGAATCGATTTAAAGTTGAAATTCTTCGTGAACCTCAGAAATTTTTCAAAAGAGGTCATGTCACAGAGACTGCAGAATGACGCGTTAGGAAGCTCGCTGTTTACATAATGAGGTGTCGACGGGTTCGGAACGAACGTTTATTGTTGTTATCAACACTCGTACCTTTTCCATATAAAACTTCTATATTATGGTGCGATTTTTATGTTATATATTCATATGTAAATAATGTTTGTGTTTTGGCTGAATATACCATATAAGGTTTTGCTTTTATTATAGGTATAATAATATAATGCTTTTTTCCGGAAAAAAACTTATTGTAGTATTTGGTGTTACTTGAAAGTGAAATTTCTCAAATTTCATAGAGTAGAAAGAATATGTTTCGTTCTGTATATTCCAATTTATGTAACCTGTTAATTTTAAGGTGAGTGGCACTCAACAGTCTAAATGAAAATTAAATTATATCATAATAATGAATATAGCCTTAAAATATAAACAGAACCGTCATCGTGTTCAATTTATACTAATTCAAGCTATACCATAATTTAATTATTATTTGAAATATTTCATAAAAACATACGTAAAATCATTTATTTTGTGTACCAAACTTAAGTTTTAACAAAAAAAATATTCATATTAAAAATTTCAATGATGATGAAAGCAATGGCAAAGATCTATAAATCATCATGTATATAAGAAATTGAGAATCATACTGCGTATGATACCGACATTCTTTTTATATTTATTTCCTTTGAGATGTTTTCGTATACAGGACTTGAATTACCTTACTTGAATTACCTTAATAGATCTTTTACAGGTCTTATAGGTCTTTTACTCGGAATCGATTTTATTTATAGAATTCGATTCTAGAGTCGGATTTCGAGAAATTGAAATTTATATGAACCAGAATATTATCGAGAATGTAATTTTCATCGTATGTTTCAATTCCTATGCAGAAAATACAGCTATAGCAAAATTTGCTATAATATCAATGAGTATTGGCAAAACGTTAAAATAGTAAACTTAATAAACCTGCACCTGACACGTTCAGCCACGTTCTATAGAGTTAAAGCGAGTAATCCATTTACTCGTCACTTCAATGTTGCATCCTGTTTACCTAACACACGCTATTGCGGATGCACCTCTTAATTGCATTTTAAATAAGAGTGAATAACAAAATAGATTCAAATAAACGCCACTGCAGTGTTTCCCGACATTGACAGTTTCAACTTTGATTAAATGGTATTGATTAAAATTTACAATTTCTGCTAAGTTCAGTTCTCGTCTTCAATTATGGTGCTTCGAACGTGTGACTTAAGCACAAATGCCAATGTCACCGTTACCGTACCGTTACCTATTGTATGGAGAAGACATTTAGAAAACGTATAAAAAGTTGATTGCGGCAGGATTCGAACCCGCGCCTCTTGTGAACCGTCCAAGCGCTCTGAACGCTATGCTATACGTTCTACCAACAGCTACGTCGTCAAATTCGTATACGCTTATTACAATTTATTTATGTTTTTAACATCTCTTCAATAGTCAAAAACATCTCTCTACAGAGAGGGTCGAACGATTCTTTTTCAGTTATTGAGTATTTTAAATCGGATGTGAAAGTAAGATTGAATGACAACAATAAGACCTCATAACCAGAATAAATCAGAAAAATATTTACAATCCAAAGTTTTAATTATCTAAGGGAAGCGAAGTGTTAACTAATAAAATCAGAAAAAACTGTAAGACTATACTTCTCACAGATTTCTGATTATTATGATTAAGAGTACCATTATAATGTGGATGGTCATATTTTAATAATGTAAATCATGCGCTATCGAGGTGCTAGTGACAAAGCAGCTAAAGTTCCGCGAGTATGGACACTAACGTATAGCGTACATTCTAGTTACATGAAATATTGAGCTTGAGGGAAAGAGAACAGGGTTTTCAAAGTAGAGAAAAATTGTTAACTTGACAATAACTGTTACTTGTTAACAAATTAAAAGAATTTGTTTTCAAAATAACAACGTATTGCGTAGCTTCTATTTATGACGCGGCCATGATTGTAAGTTCGTTGAAATTTGAAAAGAATCCATTACGTGAACGAAAAACCAATTATGAATGGTTTTCGTGACTAAATTATTTCTGTTATATAATATATACCAGAAATAATTTACTATTAACAAATGTTCATAATTATTTACGAGAGGGAAATCAATCTCACCTCTGAATCTCAAAAAGAACTTGAGTTACGAACTTTACAATAAAGGTCATAACTACGATACGTGTCATGAGCCAAAGCTCGTATATTTCATTAAAATATTTTCAAAAATAGGTGATGCCAGTTACAACATCTGCAAAAAACTAAATTGTCTGTCTAATAAATGTCATGAAGTACAAAGTTACATTTTTATTTTCCTATGGATATCATCACATACATACATATTCAATAATGTAATTCAATAACGCAGTGGCACAAGCGTGTGACTGTAAACGACTGGTTGTGGGTTTGATTCCCACTCGAGGAGTGGAAATTATATTTCCATTTTCTTCGCTCTGGTGTCGAGGTAAAGCGCGGCGTTAAGGTCCGCCACTTAACACGCAAGCCTCCGAATTCGGCGCAAAGTGGGGAACGGAGTGTCTTAACACTAGGTTCCCTCTGCCTACCCTGCTGTCTGCGGGATACAGCGTGAAGCTAAAAAGAAAAAAAGAAAAAAAAATGTAACTTTGTACTTCATGACATTTATTAGAATTTCATTTTTTTTGTTTTAGTCGTGAGGTCTTGTCAATCACAGTTTGTGAGATGCTATCAATATTTGCCATAAAATATTTAATTATCCAACGCATCATTTATTAATATTTTATTAATATATATTATACAGTTAGTTTATAAATTTTATATTATTCAGGAAATGTAAACAATAGCGTTCATACAAGACTATTCAAAGATGGCGGCACGTCACGCCAAATGCTTTAATTAATTTGTATTGCAAATTTTACGTTTTCTTTTGCATAGATGTAATATTTTAAATATTTAGTGTCTTAAATAGTATTATATTATTTAGTTATTATTAATTTAAATATTCGCTTTACGTTATCTTAATATAAATAACCAACGTAATAAGAACTCACCAATAAATTCTTCATAATTTCCAAAAATGCATGTCACCAAACTTGAATATGACAAAAATATTATATTTCAATCTCTTTGCATGTGGTATATTAAATGAACTAATTAATTATTCACTTCCTTGTATTAAATTTATATTATTTGTAATTCAATATCAATATTTTTCTGAGCGTCACAATTTGCCCACGCGGCGCTCCCGCCATGTTCCTTTTTTTTTCTTATTTTAAAAATCACAAAGTATAATCGGCTAGCAACTCACATAGCCAGCGTTGCATTTTCTTAAAATATTAATTATATTTTATTTTTTTGATAAAATAGTCTGGTTTTGACTACTATTAAATCAAATTCTTTACTTAAAATAGTTTTATATTCTTACGTTTATTTTTACATAATATGTATCGTTACAACATATTGAAATTATTATCAAAATTAAAAGTATATATGAAAACAAAATTATAATAAACAAAATATGATTATAAAAAAGGAAAAATTCCCTTTCAACATAATTAAAATACGTAATAAATAAAACATCATTTTACTAAGTGTCAAAACTGAAAAGCAAATAGGCCACAGGTTTTTTATACGAGGATATGCATATTATTACCTAACAAAACAAAACTCGTCTGGAAAACGTTCTCCCTAGCGGATTCACCTTTTCACAAATCACCAACGATACACGAAATGCTTAGATTTACTGAAGTATTATGGGTGACGTTTAATATTGTAACAGGTTTTTAAGCTGAATGTTCCGAGCCTTAAACCATAAGGCGGAATCGATTTATTATAGTTGTTGTCAAAATTAACTACTTTTCTAATTACTAATGCAAATACGTCTTTTAGAGTAAAAGCTTATTTATTTCTCTTCTGTATCGCACTCTGTTTGCTATCGCACGCTGCACTGACTTTCCTCGCTACGCTACTTAATTGCATTTTAATTACAGCTGAACGCTTTGAATTGTAAAAGTAAATAGTGCTTACAGTAATGGTAATACCTATTATTTACTTCAATATATTGATACAAGTATGGAAATATAAGTATTCCTTTTAACAAACGACGGTATTATGGCACAGTTAAAGTTTGTACAGAGGAGTATAGGAAGCCAATATTTTTTATAATAATGCTTTAAGTATTGCAAAATTTTTTTCGGCGGAAAGTGGGGAACGGAGTATCTTAACACTAGGTTCCCTCTGCCTACCCTGCTGTGTGGGGGATACAGCGTGAAGCTAAAAAAATAAATAAATATAGATAATACGTTTCTTGAGTCTTGCAGTACATTGAAAAAATAGCTATTACCCGCGGCTTTGCTCGGGACTAACTATAATTTAAATAATTAATGTAATACAATCATGCATGAGCGTACTGCCCTCCTGGTATAAGGCCGTCACGTCACACTACAATACAACTACTACAAAACATTTAAAATATATTAAGAGAAACCCAGCGGAACACTGACCCTACCCTGACAAAATGTACGTAAAGTGAATCGATTGAGCTCTAAAGTAACCTCAATATCAGTTCGCCGGTGAATATCTGTTGGTTCTTGTCAGCGTAGACAAACAATTTTAAGACGAAGAGCGCGTACAATTCTCCCGAGAAATTATCAAATCACAATAATCGTTCAATCAAAATATACATTTATGCTGTCATGGTTTGATAGATATATTCCCAATTTAAAGGGGTGGAATATATATTTAGTGAAACTATTTTCACACATCCTACATCTTTGAATCGGCTGCTTTACGATTCGTAGCCTTTTTCAGTCTCATACATATTGAATAAAATTATATTTAGTTTCCACACGAACAAAGCTTATATTTGCTCGCCGGTACAACTTCTGTCGGTCAACATTTAGTATTTAAGGCATTGCGTCCCCAGCGGTAACTTCGACGTAGTTCACTACTTAATGAAACTTAATTTCTAACTTGACGGTATTGATTGCACCCTTCAAATCGTTAGCGAAGTTAGTTAAGGGCAGGACTTGAAATCGTTTGGTGATATTGAAAAACACTTATGGCATACTTTGACCTGAACGAATCTTGGTTTTGAATTTGATTTAGGTTTTTGATGTGAAACGCAATTAAATTTGTATTTTTTTATTTATAAACTTTCGAGAGTAGACAGAGAGAACCTAGTGGAAGACAGTCCGGTATCCATTTTCTGATCGCAATCAAGACATTGCATGTTGAGTAGTGGAACTCAACGCCGCACTTTGTCTCGACCACAGCGGAAAAATAAAAAAATATATGTAATCTTTCCCTGGAATGTGACTCGAACCCATCACCATCGCGCTTACAGGCTATCATACGCTGTGTGGGCCAATGTACACCAGGAGGGCTATTACTCCTTAAGGTTTCATTTTATGTTAATGTTACAAAAATAATACAAGAAAATAAACATATCTCACACAAAGCTACAACAACATATACACGTGTATATGTAATATAAGCCAGTACGTGCAAGGCAAGAGCTTCTCAATTTTCCTGTTACACTGTATTTGAGGATATTTCAGGCTGACAGCGTGCAGCCACAATCGATTATACCTTTGCAGCATGCAGGATCGGAAGCTTATAATGTTATACATTTTTAAATTTCGTTGTGTCAAAAAAAGTATAAAGATTTCAAGCTTGTACACTTTTTATTATATAAGTATATACTTAATATAATATATAGTATATTTATATTAATTTGCGGCCAGTCGTGGCGCAGAGGAACAAAGTGTATGTAGTGTGATTGTACATCGACTGGTTGTTGATTCGATTCCCACTGGAGGAGTGGAAATATTTAATGTTTCTAAAATGAAATCTTCATCTCTCGCTCTGGTTTCGAGACAAAGCGTGGCCTTAAGTTCTGCCACTTAACACGCAATCCGCCTCTAAATTCGGCGAAAAGTGGGGAACGGAATATCTTAACACTATGTTTCCTCTGCCTACCCTGCTGTGTATGGGTGTGAAGATTAAAAAATATATAAAGTCAGCTTCCCGTTTGTCCACTTCTCAAGATACTCGTACTCTTCTTACAGGCCGAAATCGTAATGTTGCGTGCTTAGAGCCGAAACTTACCAGTGCTATACATTACCAGAGTTGGCAAAAGAAAATAATTTAAATATAATTAAATCTAGATTTTCCCGCATAGATCACCATTTTCCACACTAAATCGAGACATTGCGAGACATTTACGTTGAGTTCCGCTACTAGACCATACTAGAAACCAGTGGAACACAAGGCTTAGGTAACAGAGCCAAGGAGAAAAAAATAATTGAAATACTGTGAAATGTATTTCCCTACGCCACCATTGGCTGCATATTCTATAATTATGACGCATGTCATGAAGACTAACAAATGTTTAATTTATACAAAATTGAACATATTGAATGAGTTTCATAATCATAAACTTGTACCATGTAAAGTATAGAGTCAACTTCCGGTTTAGATATTAAGCGAGATCTCATCTATGCGCCTAGTCGTGAGTATATGTATAATTGTACCCTACTGCAGTATATCGTTCCCGCGAATCAGTTTCTACTGGCGGATGTCTTATAATCTACTTAATTAATAATTGTACTATAAGTTTTGGTGTCACTTAAACTTAACTGAATATAATATGTCAATCATAACAAATTATTTTTTTGAAGATTAAAAGGACATTAATTTAATTTCTGGTTGAATCACCGTTGAATTTGGACTCTTACACTTTACACTTAGTAAGAAAGGAAGCTAAAAATTTCATTTAAAACTTATTACAATTAATCGAAATCGAAATCGAAAAACATAACGAAGTGCAATAAGAAAACACAGATTGACCTAAAAATGATTAAATTGTTTATTTGACTTCAGTATAATATTTTAAAAAAATAAGTAGTTTTAAGGTGTTTATACATGCTTAGAGATCAGATTTTATAAAATGATTAGATATCTGTGATTAATAATTTCCTTAAAGAAATTCGATCATTCTCTTTCTCATAACATACATATTACATATATTTTTACTTATAATTGTTTCGTTTTTAAATAACCTTACATATATGAAAATATTTTTTGGATACTTAATACATTAGTAGTCACCTGTGAACTAAATTTATTATTTTTGCTACGTGTGTATGAGTCAATAAGCTTTTATTAGCTTCAATTGTATCAATAGATGTTAAATAGACAAATACATAGGAAAATATAAGAAAATCTTCTTTTTCCATTTCTCTGCTCAGATACCTAAGATAAAGCGCGGCGTTAAGTTTACCTTGCTATGAAAAAAAGTCACTACTTCCGTACTCTACTGTCACTCCGTAAGTGATGAACCTTATTTGCTAGTTGGACGTGCGAAACAACGTAATTTGCTTTTTCATACTTCTTGCGGAAATTATTTGCTAATTAAAAATGTGGTATAGTGTGTGTGGTAATAGTATGAGACTACAATTGAAATATATGTACACATAACTAGGTACACTTTTTAATACATACAATACATATTATATATTGTACATTAACATGATATGATTATAGTTGTAATTCTATCTATATATCTACATCAATATATTCAAGTCCTGAGGTCATATACACGCCGTTATTGAGCACTTAAACGGGAAATTGAATATGTTATAACAATATAAATAATACTTATCACATCACGAGGACTCTAAATAGCCCCTGGCTTTGGATTATACTCGTACATACGTAAAAAGGGTTTTGTATCATTCTATATATTTAATACTGATGTTACGCTCTGCAATATACGGACATCTAACTCTGAAACGTAGATTGGTAAGAGTAAAAACGTTATAAAAGCAGAAAAAGTGGAATATTGTATTGGAATATATTTTCATTCCATCAAAGGAATAAAATTAAGAAACTCAGAAAATGTTACCCAAAGCAATTTTATTATTTCATCTAAACAGGTCTGAAATATCACCTCAGGTAAAAATAAAAATAAAACCTTCGGTTATGATACAAGCAGAGCCACGATGATTTTTTAAATATAAAGTACCTACTTTAAACGATTATATACATACATAATAATATAATATGTAAGATAAATATTTCCTTAGTAAGCAAAGAGGGTGTACGATCTTAAGGCTATATTCTCTCTGCCGTATTAAATGTAAAAGCTTCAAAACAAATAAAAGAAAAAATAATAACTTAAATTTTTATTATTATACAGGCTTTAAAGGTAATATTATCAAAAAACCAATAAAAATTGAGGATAAATTAATAACACTTTCAGATTTTAGGTGAATTGAATTTTCTGACCAAAACTCATAGGAGTAAAGTGCCGGTGCCGGTATCAGAGCCGCGGCGGTACATTTGCATTTTAATTGAATTTCCTTAGCAAATAATTTTTGTGGGAATCTTTATGGCGATTTCATTTAGCCAAATTACTGTGCCTCGCTTGACAACAGATTTTTTTAAATTGTGTAATCCGGTCTTTTTAATGCAAAAGTTTAATTATTTTTTTGTTTAATTATTACTGTATATATTTTTTGTAAAGAGACACGACCTGAAACGCGACATACTTTCTAGCTAATGTATTCTTAGATATTTTTGTACTTTTTTATGCATAAATTCTGATGGTTGCAAAAAAACAACGTCATTTCTCCATCAAAATATACGTTTTTTTTACATTTTAAGCAACCGTAACTTTTATGATCTTTACTATTATTTCAAATAAATCCTTCTGTATTATAATTAAAAACAATCCATGTTACTATTATAAATGTAGAGTCTCTCTGTCTGTTTAAGGGTAAACAACCTCGAATATTTGGATTGGATTCAGATGAAAAATAGTTAAACCTAAGCTGTCTATTTTTTTTTAAAAACCAGCAAACATGAAAATTTGTATGATTAGTGTAAAAAAATATAAATGAAACATCCGCCTGTGTAGTTTCATACGCCGTACGAGGACGAAGCCACGAGCAGGTATCTAGTATGAACGAAATTTTCAATTCTGATATATAACACAAACTTATAGCAATAAAATAATAGAAATGTATGTACGTCGAGTTACAATATCGCTGTTCTACGCCCAATTTATCAGGAAGCTCTAACAATAGCCGTATTTATTGACGATATCAACCAATACGTTCGGAAAACCTGAAAAACGAGGGCTATTGCTCACACAAAGCGCAGAATCTTCCAATTTCTAACAATGTTTTCAATTGTTTCTTCTACGTCAATAGTTTCCGAAATTAGATGAAGTTAAGGTAGTATGAAAGATCAGCGGGTCATAGCAGTGAGGGCGATTCGGGGATACCGTACGGTGTCATGGACGGCGGCTACGCTTTTGGCGGGCGATCCTCCTTGGGAATTGCAGGCGGAGGTGCTCGCCAGAGTTCATACTTTCCGTGCAAGTGAGCGGTTGCGAGGTGAGCAACCATCGGTAGAGGGTATCGTGCGGATCAGGAGAGTTGCGGATGTCGCCCTGATCCGGCGATGGAAGGAGGACTTAGGGTCCCCGGCGGCAGGCCTAGCGACGGTGGGGGCGGTCCGCCCCCACCTAGAGCGCTGGGTCAAGAGGAGTTTCGGGGTACTGACGTTCAGACTGGTGCAGGTGCTGACGGGGCATGGTTGCTTCGGCAAATACCTGCACCAGATCGCACGTCGGGAGAGGTCGCCGGCGTGCCAAGAGTGTAATGCGCCCGTCGATTCGGCGCATCACACTCTGGCCGAATGCCCCGCTTGGGCCCCACAACGCCATGCCTTGATGGCTGTAGTGGGTAGGGACCTTTCACTTACCAGTGTGGTGGGAGCCATGCTGGATTGTGAGAGGAACTGGTCTGCGATGGTCTCCTTCTGCGAATCCGTTATCGCCCTGAAGGAGGTCGCGGAGCGGGCGCGTGAGTCCAGTGCTAGTGCTGACCCGCTCCGCCGTCGAAGGCCAGGGGGTAGGAGAAGGCGGTACGCGCATCTTCTACTCCCCCTACCCTAGAGGAGCTACTGCGGGAGGGCTGGGATGATCCTCCTGCAAGTCATCAAGGCTGCGGGTGCTCTGGAAGAAACCCCAGAGCACCCTGAAGGCGACGGTGGTCTGCATTAGGCGGGCCGTCCACCGAGGCGTCGTAGTGGAATGCGCGAGCGAACCTGCGACGTCTCATGAGGGTGGAGAGGGTTTCCGCTGGGTTTTAGTGGGTAGTATCGGACTCGTCGTTGAGCCCCACAGTATCATCCGTATGCAAGGCAGTTCTGTCTTCCTTGTATACGGATGATCTGCGTAAACTGCATTTCCCAGCGAAAAAAAAAAAAAAAAAAAAGTATGAAAGATTTAGTTTGTCGTTCTTGAAATTGAATTTCTCAATGGAAAATATTTCTCAATGGCAATCGTTTAAAGTTAAATTTCTATTATTTAAATAGGTCATCCCTAAATATTTTACAAATTTATTTTTCAAATATGCTAGACTATATACAACTATAACCTTATCTCTAACACAAGAGAATATAGCCACGTGCCTGTAAATTGGTTCTGTCCAAACAGCATAAAGCTGTCGCAGATATTACAACAACAATATATCCTACCCGACTCTAGAGTCACTACAATACGTTAATCTTTCTTAAACGGTCTAGTCACATATACGAATTACTTAGTAGCTTAAAGTTAAATTAATGTATTTCATGATTATGTTCTCGAATAAAATCATGTCCATGAATAGTGTCATGATTCTTTGAAAAGAAAAAATACCCTTGTTTTGATTTCAAACATGTTGCAGCTTCACGCTTAAATGTTTTTTCCCGCATAGTAGTACTCTACCCTCCGAATCTAAAATAATGTGTGTTGAATGGCGGAATTAAACATCACGCATTTAGAGTTAATACGTTCATTACTATTAAATCAAAATAATTTAAGCGTAAATAAAAATAAATATGTAAGTATATAAATTAAGATCATTAGGGAAAGAGATTAAATTGAAATATTTTATTTATTTCCGGAGTGGAAGTCGAATCCACAGCCTTCGTATATACAGTCAGACGATGATACACTGTGCCACTAACTACGTAGTAATATAGCTTTGCTAAGTAACTAACTATTTGATTTGGATTTGAATCCAAAATCTATATTTAAACTTATTAAAGTATTTAACAAAAATGAAGAAGTCAGACGCAATTTTCCTTAGAAACAGATTAACGACACTCTTTTAGTGAGCTAGGTGGCTGGCGCTCCGCCAAACTACACTTTGATACGATAGTATAAATACAGGTGCTGTGGAAAATCCACTGCAAAGCGCATATGTGACTATTAACAATAGCTTATGTCACATGCTGAAGGCTGCTTTTAATGTTATTTATGTATAGGAATATACATTAATGCATTAGACCATTTTATACGACAACAAGATGCAAAAAATGTCGACTCGAGTCTTACTATAGACAGGGCCTGCAACCTAGGTCCTTATGTCCTACAAACGTGAACACCTGTCATAAAATTAAGAATGGATTTACTTTAGTAAAAACCTAGTGTCAAAACACTCACTTTAATGTCTTCCACCGGAATTGAAAATCATATGTTAATTACGGAACACATCGCCGTCATTGTATTTGTAGTCAGTCATACGTTCTTCCTGTACATGACTAGATTAATAAAACAATATAAAACACATTTAATAAATAAACGATGAAAGCCTACAAAGTAATTTCACTTGAATTAATACTCCCAAAGTACAGTAAATATTAGAGGTTCCCAAATATTTCAGCACAATATAGTCCCCTTGAGAAGGTAAAGGGCCCACACTCAATATCTTACATTTCATGCGTTTATGTAACTTCGATTATTGAAATCACGAATGGACCGTAATCGTTAATAATGTAATACTATTAGTTATTTAAGTTAGGAGTAGCTAATATGAGTTATATACGTAATTTTCTTAGAAAATTATTCTTTTTATTGGTGATTTGATGATTATGATTTATGATTTATAATATTGAATTTTGAATCATCTAATATTGATTTTTATATTTGACTGCGTCATGCATCATTTTTGAAACGGGATTCTATGCATATTTTATTAGGTATATTATAAATTATAACTTAATTATTATCAATATCATTATTTTAGATAGTGTCATGGCGCAGAAAGTGGAAACCGAAATGTCTTGACACTAGATTCTATTTGACTACACTGCTATGCTGAAAAAATGGTAAAGTTTTAATTTGATAATTATGAATTATTATTATTATAACATTTCATGACATCGTATAACATTTCATGACATCGTATAATATAAGGATCGGAATAAGCATATATATAGTCAGGTCGGAGGTCACCTATAAATTGGTCTACGAGTATAAAAGTTCACCTGATAGTTGGTTGGTCTGAACTCGAGAGATGTATTTTTAATTGTGCAGTTCAATCAATTGACGTATATTGGATAGCGGTTATAAAAGGGAATTGAAAACCCAAATTTTCTCATCAATTTTTATCACAAATTAAAGCACAGTTCATTAAAGATTTAGTACTACTCCATTAATGCCTGACTCGATTTAAGTGCGGTGATTAAATGGTGGTCGCGGATTTAAAAGCTTTCTTTCTTTAAAGAAAGAATTTACAAAAGAGGTATTTACATTTTTATCTGTCATATTGGTATATAGCTGTCTCTATTACCAACTAACATTATTTATATATTTTGATTACAAAACTAAAGCAACGCATAAAAAATATTTTCATTATTTTAGGATTTGGAATGTACAATTTCATATGCAACAAAGCTTCAACCCTTTTCGTCGCGAAACGCTTCTCCCAATATATGCTACACGTTAATTAAACGGGCTTATGGTACTTAATTCTATTGGAGAAGTGATATTAAGTTTTTTTTGTTCAGTCGTGGCGCAGTGGCACAAGCGTGTGACTGTAAACGACTGGTTGTGGGTTTGATTCCCACTCGAGGAATGGAGATATTTAATATTTCCATTTTCTTCAAGTTAAGTTCCGCCACTTAACACACAATGTCTCCAAATTCGGCGGAAAGTGGGGAACGTGTCTCAACACTATGTTCCCTGCCTACCCTGCTGAGTGCAGGGATACAGCGTGAAGATAAAAAGGGTTAAGTTTCAGCACTCAACATTCAATGTCTTGAATTCGGGCAGAAAGTGGAGAACGTATTGTCTTAAGACCAGTCACTCTTTGCTTATCCTTTAACCGTATTAAAACATGAAGCTCTAGGTAGAAATCCTACGATTTTTTTAATACTCTATAAAATAACTCATGCAGATGTACTTGCTGGTTATTGTTGCAATATTTTCTGCTTACTATGAAAAGGTTAACTTGATATAACTAAATTCAATTAAAACTTTGAATTGCAGCTGGACCTCGCTTACAACTCTCTCTCTATCTACACTTTAAGTAAAGTTATTACTTTTAACTTATTAATTAACTATATAATATTCCTTTCTATAACGAAATTAATTACAATTGCACTATTTGAATACAACAGTAAAATGTTTTTTCTCATATCTTTGTCCTTTCACCTATCCCTTAACCAAATTAGTGAATACAATTAAAGATGTATATCCAATACAATTACATATAAAAACAATAAAAATATTTTCATTTCATTTTTCATTAGGTATTAGGATAAGAATATAACAATATTTGATAAATAATTGTCTAAAAAAGCAGCTTAATCAAAAAAGACGGAGAAAAACTAGTGTCAATACATACATTTCTCCTCTCTCCGTCTAAAATTGTGACACTATGTGTTGAGTAGTTGATAAATTAAAAAATACCATACAGTATAGTATACTTAATTTGTAGTACCATATAATTAATTTTTTAATGAAATTATTCAAGTTTTCCAATTATTCAAGTAATTAGTAAGGTTCATAAGAAATTATTGTATTGTATTTGTATCTCCTAAATTAAATAAAAATAATATAGAAGTTTCCTAAATTATTCTTATTATATTAGCTATCTGCAAGTGAAAGTCCCGTTAAAATCGATCAAGCTGTTCCAGAGATCAACAGAATATACAGGCGTGTCTGTTTATGACTGACAGACAACCAGACAAAAATTGTAAAAATGTTATTTTGGTCCATTTGTATCGTATACATACATATATATTTAGTAAAAAGCGTTTACTTCCATATTACAAACAGACACTCCAATTTCATTTGTTGATATAGATAAATATATTTTCACATAATATCACTAAACTCTGTTAAAATTTCAAAGGTGTTGGAGTTTTAAAAGCTTCACAGGATGACGTAATTTCCTCTCCTCTCGGTACACGATTCGCTCTAAATCATTGCGTTTCGATAAAGTACCCATCACGAGGAACTGCGAAATGAGATTTTTAAATCTCATGATATATTTGTTATTTAGCTTTAAGCTTTAAAATTTGATATATTTTTACAACATAATTAAATAGTACTTTCAGTAAAGTGTTTTAGTTAAATAAAAATACTTGACATACGTACTTATAACGTTCATAGAAAGTTTGTTACACTTGCACGGCTTATTTAATGGCTCAATTTGGATGAAATTCAAAATAAAATAGTTAAAGACTCAGGGAGTCAAACAAAGAAATTATTTTAATAATACAAATGTTAGTGTTATAAACACTTTCATATTTTTGACAAATACTTGTACAACCTATCATACAAATTCTGTAACAACGTATTTACTATACGTTATTAAGTCGACGCATATTTCACGCCTAACTACAAAGATTTTTGATCTCAAAGGACCATTAGATCACAGTGAAAACCTAATAATTCACGACTTAAATAATTAAATTGCTTTTTGCTCAGAATATTATAGGGCTCTTAAGTTACGAAATCTTGACCTTATTTTTTCATAAAATTAAGATTTATTATTTCTTGGCAAAAGTAATATCTAACAACCCACTTTGACTGTTTAAGGCAGTTGTGTCAAATGGCAGTTGTGGCATTTTTACTTCAACAAAGTTTGGTGAAACTTGACTTATAGTAAAGTTTTGTCCCATTGATTGGCCCATTGAAGTTACTCACAGGTTTGTTCAAAATATCTTTAATATAAACAAATATATAAAATAGTTGTGTATGAGTATGCACACGGAATATTTTTACGAAAAACCAACTCAAGGGGAACGCGAGTGTAAATATGGTACTAGAATACAAATCTGTTATTTTTTTATTTTTCTCTGTCTTTTTGTCTGTTTGCACGCACACGTCTTTTGATGTACTGGACAGATTTGAATGAAACTTCTTTTGTTCTATTGCTATGTCAAAGACAGAGTATTGAGTTCCGTCATTCAACACACAATGTCTCAATTTAGGGCGCAAAGTGGAAGTGAGAATGTCTCGACACTAGGCCCTGTCCGAAAAGGCGTGAAGGTGAAAAAGAAACTATTCTCTTATAATAAAATAGTAAAAGAATGTGCTTAACTAATTCCAGCTGTTTAACTTTTGGGCTCAAGGTTTCAATGTCAACGTAGTATATGGAAGTAGTATAATGCATAAAGCCATGAGGTCCACGTAAATAGAGCTTTAACTATTATTAATAAGTCTTTTTAAAATGTGTAAGAATGAATACTTAAAAAATAAAGTTTATAAAGTTAAAGTTACTCATAGTGCTGCAGTTGCGAAGTGTCTGACTCTAAAAGAAGGTTATAAGATTTATTCTAAGTATCGTTTATATTTTGAGGAATAATTTTGCCTGTTGCAATTACTTAGTAGACTAAGTACTCGAAGCCATCATGGCGCACTGGGATAGCGTCTAACTGTATCGGCAATGGTTATGGATTTGACTCCCACACTGAGGATTAATTATATTTAAATTTTTATTCCTTCGCTCTTATACCAAAGACAAAACGTGATGTTGAGTTCCCATCCAATGTCTTGATTTCAGGTGGATAGTGAAGAACGGATTGTCTTGACACTAAGTACTCTCTGATTACCTCAATGCGGCTTAAAACGTAATGCTGAAAAAAAGTAAAGAAACTACCCCTTATAATAAAATGGTAAATTATTGTGTCTGTACATTGAATAAATTTACGAAAAAACTATTGACAGAAACGTGAAAACAGCAATAAAAAAATAAACCTATGATTTTTAAAATTTTGTTTGTGTGTATGATAAGACTAAATAGGGCGTTGAATCCCGGCCTCGAATTCAGTCTTAAAGAGACTCGTCAAGTTACAATAATTTTGACTCCAAATTTCAATGTAGGGCAGCAATAAAACTGGTAGTTGCAAAGCTGCGGGCAGCCGCTTGTGTTACATAAATTGTTTTCATATTTAACAACGATCATATTATTTAATGATATTGTTTGCTACCAACACTTTAGTGGATAGTTTAGAACTGGCTGGACAAAATATAAAATATTCAAACGTTTTTCATAAAATAAAAAAAATACACATTTTACGCCGTTTTACGTAGAATTTTGAATAATAACAGAAATAAAATAATGTGAAAAAGTTTTTAACGAACAGCTAAAACAAACATGTAAATAACATTTTATAGAGAGACATTTCGCATTTGTGATTGCTCAGGGAATAATAAAGGGGAAAGACTAAAGTCTAACTTTTTTAAAATCCAAGCGAGTCATAGCTGAAAATAAAAAAATCATGTCAGAGCATAAGATATTAAATCTAAAATTAAATAAAATACAAGAGACACGGGTTCGAGTTCCGATGCGTACAAATTTATATATAATTATGACTATGTATTATACTTATACATGAGGATTACTCACTCGTAAACTAAGTTAAATTTAATAATCTTACAACGTAATAAAGGTTGATTTCGATTCTATCAAATATTTTCTTAACTAGGTTCCATCTGCCTACCCTGCTGTATGCGAGACACTGCGTGAACCTAAAAAAAATGTTAAATTTATTATTTACTTTTTCATTGATTGTGGTTTCCATGAGGCAAATTTACATTAAAATTTTAAACTTATATGTAATTAAAATTGGGAAAGCTTTTATGGTTTTCTAAGTCTCGCACATTGCTCATAATATTAGACTATAACACGTTGTTCATATTATCATTGATTTTATGTAGCTACATATATAGTTATTTACATATATAGATAATATGTCATCATCCTTTTAACAAAATAATTACTACTATTATTTCTTATTAACTAGCAAGTTTATGTTTTAGGCAAACGGCGATGATGAGCACCCACGCTGAAATATGGAGATGAAACGACAACCTGAAGGCAACCTGTCACCCATACACTTGGCCGTTAAGAAGGATAAAGAAGCAAAAACGAAGTCCAGTAACAAAGCAGAGAAGGAATTGAAAGTACCTCAAGAAAAATCACCTGTTGAAGACAGTTCAAAAAGAGAAAGAAGATTGTCCAGAGCAAGTGAATGTTCTAAAGAAACTTTTGAACGGTAAATTGAATAATATATTCTGTTGCAAATATTTTGGTATCAGCTTCACGTTTTTTGCCACATAGCAAAGTAGGAAATCGAGATAATGTGTGTTGAGCGGCGGAACTTAACTGCGTTCTTTGTCTTAGATACCAGAGTGGAGAAATGGAAACAACATATAATCATTTCACCGAATGGCTATAGAACTCATAACCTTCATGCTTACAGTCAAACGCTATCACTCTGCGTCACGACCGCCTCGTAAATTAATATATACACCTATACCTACTAACAACAAATAAAAAACTTCTGCGGACACCGTCTAAGTATAAACTGTTATAAGAAGCTGCACCGCATTTTATAAAAAAAAGAAAAGCACATCACATCACACTTTAAATATTCTCATTGCATAAACTCAATTAATTAGTTCACTCTATTTAATTTTAACTGTTTTGTTTGATTTTAACGAGTATACCTACTTCTGATCTTACACAGCTTCAAGTTTGTCCACACATAGCAGGGTCTAAGAGAACCGCCCCGAGGCTTTCCACCT
This sequence comes from Dryas iulia moderata, assembly GCA_019049465.1. Classification (NCBI taxonomy): domain Eukaryota; kingdom Metazoa; phylum Arthropoda; class Insecta; order Lepidoptera; family Nymphalidae; genus Dryas; species Dryas iulia. The sequence goes on from CM032434.1 coordinate 12,622,471, forward strand.
GTAAACGAGACATGGCCTGTTGAATGACAACACGCCGCGCTTTGTCTTAGATACACGGTTAAAAAATGAAAATATTTAATTATGATTTTAATTGAATCTATTCACTGAAAAAGTGTTAACTTTATTCAATACTTATTTATATATTTTTAAGAGCTAGACAATGAGAACACTTAAAAATTAAAAAACATGAAAAGGAACCGAATAATATCATTACTGATGAAAATAAATATAAAGCATATAGTGTTCTAAGTTCCTATAAATAAATAATGTAATCTAGTATATGTATAAGCCATTTTTTTATTTATTATTCAAATATTACTCATTTATCAATTGTAAGTTTCTAGCAATCCATTTGCGGCTTCTTCCGCGTGAATTTCTCAACTATAGCTGTTTCGTATTTTTGGCCCTGGGTCTTTATATATATAAAATAAACATAACATTACTTTTGATACTTAATAAATATTTATAATAAAGGATTATGAAACTACTCGTATATGCATGTAATATAAAGGTAGTTTTGATATACTAACATATGTAACAGTTTATACTTACATCCTTCGTTAACCCACATTTATCTTTGCTAAAACAGAAACAAAAATAGTCATCTTTCAAAAACATAAGTGTATAAAACATATACAACTATCAAACTTGGATTGTGTATTGTACTGCTGTTACCATAAATGTAATAAAGTTTCAGCACCTTTACAAAACAGAGATGCATGGCACCGCAGCTGCAGTGTTACCACATTTCAAAAAATATGTGAAAACATTTTGATATCTTTTTTATCTCAATACCTTAAATATTCGATGTTGCCATAATTATGCTGTGAATAAGTGAGTGAAAAAGACTTTATATTAAATACCTGCTCAATTTATAACGTATTTATATTAAATATATAATTAATTATTTACCGCTTCAATCAAATACAATTTGCCAGCCACATACTGCACCTACCAGATTGTCAATCTTGATAGATGACTTAAACGATTAATAGTACAATTAAATTAAACTAGATACTTGTATTATCAGCCAAAAAAATCTACCAATTCAAAAAAGTTGGCTTAGTTAAACTTTATATGAAGCAAATGTCTACAATGTAATATTTTTCAAACAAATTTGGCAGACTGAGGCGTTGAATTCTGGCAAACAAAAAGCACTTCAAAATTCGGCGGAAAATGGAGAGCATCTGAACATTAAGTTTCCTGTGCCTATCCTGCAGTGTGCAGTTTACAGCGTGATGCTAAAAATATATTTACATTAACGCTCGTTCTGGCATAACAGGGGAGTCAGAGAGAAGCTACTGTCAGGACACTTTGTTCTCTACTTTTCACTTGAATTCGAGATATTGTTTGTAGTCGTAGTCGAGTATTGCCGGAGTCGAGAAACGAAATAACCTTCATCCCGAATGGGGGTCAATCTCCACGTTTACATTCGTCGTTGCTCGACTGCACCATGACAGCCTCAATAATTAAAAATAAAATTCACTAAGAAAAAAAATATACCTTATAATAGCAGTAATACTCAAGCTCATCGGTGGCTAGTGTTTAACTTTTCAACTTATGTTTAGTAGCTTTAGTAGTTTTAATACTTAGTAAACTTTTAATTCTTAACATGATTATGATCCCGTAAAATAACAAAACGGCGCACTAATCGGTTTATTAATACTATATCAGGTCAATTGCCAACCATGATAATAAATCGACCCCAGCCGAGCAAAGCAAATCTGCTTTCAAGACTGCGAGTAACTTTACTTTGGTCCTACGACTTTAATTTGGTCCTTTACGTCTATGACCACAAGAGGCCGTATCCAAAAGCAACACTTAATATGTACACATAATCTTAATTATTTGTCTATTTCATCCTAGCTATCGTCCCATATGGTGGTCGGGTCAGCTTTCTGTATCTTTCTACTGGAGGCATAGGCCCAGTTCCATTTGCCCAAGGACCCTAGGGTTGATCTTATGTAGGTTACATAGGGGCTTTTAGGGGTGTAGCGCACGGCCCTGTGGGTTTTCAAGAACCTCAGTCTCTACTTAGGTAATGGATTGGCAACACTTGGCAAGTATATATATTTTTAAGAAAACGAAAACCTTTTACGTACTGTACATTTCATGCAGGGAAATTTTTGCGCTAATTTATGATAAGATTCATTCATGTTTACTTATGAATTATATCCTATGTTATATTTGTATAGAAAACGGTTTTTTTATGAATTTATTAGATTAAACAGGCAAGCCTTTACATATAGTCTCAGTCCACCCCTGCAAGGAGCCACACTTACGAACACACAAGGTTATTACAGACTAATATGAATAGGTCGTACAACGCGTCGTCAGCAGTTTGTAATATTCTCAACATTAATTTATAACTTGTAATAAAAGTCGTATATCTAGAGATCCAAGAGCATTTTTTTTATTTCTTTATTTATTGGAAACACTGTCGTTTTTACAATTGAATGCATAACGCTTTAAGGTATAAAATTATAATTTAATTTTATATAACATTTTCAAAATACTTTTACTTTTACAATTTAATACATACACTTTCTTAAGGCATTTTAATCCATGTTTCTTGCCCACTTGATAATCCAAAAGCCGATCGTGATCGAGCCAAAATATAGGCTCGTTTGCACGTTATACTTCATGATTATAATAATAATATAATACTTACAGACAAGATTCCAAGACCACATCACTATCAAGTCCAAAAGTATCACGCAAATACTTGACACACTGGAAACAAGCATGCGATAAGACTAAAGACAAAACGAAGGAACTGCTGAAAAGGTGGAAGACGTTGCCGGAAGCAGAGGGTGCTGGAAACCAAATGCAGGATGCCGCCCAGAGTAAGGAGGAGAAACATCATGGCTGGAGTGTTCATGTTTGGAGTGAGTACATATTATAATAAATTTAAAGACAGTAAATGAAGATATTGATAAATTGGCGAAATTATTTGTGTTCAGTCTCGAAACGCCATAACCTAAGAATCGAACCGAAAATATTGTAAATATGATTTTCATGTTTCTATGAAATCATTTAATTAAATGAACCCTTTGCAATCTACCGATCTCCACTCTAGTAAGACAGCGCGGCATTTAGCTACATCAACACGCTATGTCTAGATTTGGCCGAAAAGTGGAGAATGTAGTGTTTTGACACTAGGTTTTCTTTCACTATCCTGTCATGCCGGAAAAAGCATGAAACTGAAGATAAGTATTGTTTGTCATTGAATAGATACTGAATATTATTTGAATAGGCAAAATATAGAAACTGAAACAATTCGTCGACTTTATTTGAATGGAATCCGTAAATACTTACACACGCGTAATGCTTTCGTAAAATATGACACAATTTCGAGCACCAAGTTTATACGGCAGTCAGGTTTTGTTCTTTATACTTGCTACTCTCAAAGAATACAGGAATTTTAGAATGTAAAATTTGAAGTTTACCAAGTAGTTGTAAAAATATATATTTAGCATGCTTTTTGTTTTTTTTTGTATATTCACTTTTCTGAATCCTGCAAGCAAAAGGCAGCAATCTTCTACATTTTCTTTTAAGTAGAAGCTTATTTCAAGCAATGAAAAAAAAACATCTTTTCTTTTTTATACAATCAAAATATATTTTATAACTAACAACTGTCACGTTAAACTCACAATACACTCAAATTTATTTTATAAATGCTTGGAAACAAACATAACAACTTCACGCCTTCACGATCTCACTGCGACTTTGTATTTAATTCTGTATAGTGAACATACATGTATACTATGTATAATTAATTATAAAATTTAAATTTGTAAAAATCATGAAATTCTATTTAGATGGGTATTAATCACAGAAAATTATACGACTAGCGGCCCGCTCGCGGCTTCGCCGCGTAAACTGCATAACTGCTTCGTTATATAGCAACCTCAAACATGAAATGTTCTCTCCAGACTGTTTCAGAAGTATTGCCAATAATCAAAAAAGGTATAATTATAAATTCAGTATAATAGTACCTTTTTTAAAACGAGATTCTTCTTGGGTCTGAGACATTAAATTTAGTAATCTGGTGGTAAATAAAGAAAATATATAATTTGATAATATTACAAACTACTCAAAAGCAAAGTTTGTAACTTAAACGAAAATACCCGCGGCGTAACATAACAATAATAACATCATTTTGGCAATAAGTTTGATCATTTTTTTTTGCTCTTTTTCAAACTATGTGTAAACCCTCTCAAAGTGCAAAACCTCTAAACTTAATTTATAGTATTTATCAAAAGTAATCATTACTCAAAGTAACTATATTTGAATAAACACGTGTCCAATTTAACTTTGCCACAATGGGTTGCGCAGTGCGGTGCCGTAACACTTCATAGCCTACAACACCCTTACGATGGTGACTTCATTACACGACATCTACGACAAATACAATACAAAAAGTATTATTTTCCTTAATAATAATTGTAACTTTAATAAAGACTTTTACTTTACCTTATAATTATCATTTAAATGGGAGCAAAAGCAAATCTAATTCTACTATCACCTGATTATTTTAGTTTCCCCATGATGCGTTCAAAAGGGCAAACCTTCAATTAACCTTAAAAAAAGTAGGAAATTATATTTTAATAATATATTAAAAATCACGAACATTAAATCTTACCTATATGTGTCACCAGCTACTAGCTACTATTAGTATTTCTTTCTCAATAATTCATTATCAAAGCAAATACGTAATTTAACAAAAATAACCTATTTTTTTAAGTAAGTCAATATTCATTAGACTTTATATAAAATAGAGTATTATAAGATATCAAAATAGTAATTATAAAATATCGAAGAGACAAAAAATACCTTTGGCAATTATGTTACAATATTTTCTTCTTCTTCAGCTTCACGCTGTATCCCGCACATAGCAGGCTAGGCAGAGGGAGCCTAGTAATAAGATACTCCGTTCCTCACTTTCCGCCGAATTCGGAGGCATTGCGTGTTAAGTGGCCCAATTTAACGCCGCGCTTTACCTCGACACCAGAGCGAAGAACATGGAAATATAATTTCCACTCCTCGAGTGGGAATCGAACCCACAACCAGTCGTTTACAGTCACACGCTTGTGCCACTGGGCCACGACTGGCAATATTTGCTCTGCACAAATAATAAATCAATAAACAATGATATAATCAATATGAAACATATTAATTTGATGACGAATAGTCTTATAAATAAGTGAATTATAACTAAATTGGTATTATATTAATATGAAATATATTAAAATAGCATGGCTGAGTTTCTAAATAGGTTATGTTGTCACTAATTTCAGCACCTTCACGTCCACAAAGCGATATCCACGTTGTTCGGTTCCGGTCCTTGAAATTATTCAACTGGGGTCGCGGTGGGCTGTTCTGAGCTCAATTTATGTTATTTTAAACAAGCAGCTGCAAACACTGGATTCTGTAGTTCTTATTTAAATTCGCAAATAAGAGATTCGTTATAAATATTTAGTGGAAGTTGTACAAAGGAAAATATGTTTTAAAAATAAAAATTACAATTTAATTACCTACCTTATCTATAAAAAAATAACCTTAAAGTCAGGCAAGGCAGCCAACCTAGTCCAGTCGAAGCCCGGACTTACGTTTTATGAACAACATTACTAAAGGAGGGTAATGTGGCTACCCTTAACAAATCTGAGATAAGTTTATATATACCTACCGTATACTCGTACGTCGCCCCTTTATACTTATGATTTGAAACGTAAGCTGGCGGAAATCAAGCAACGTCTGAAATTTTATTAATTATATTTTTCTACTGGTAAATAAGCCAATACCACATGAAAATCTATTCTATTGTCATTACCGCTACAAACCACATTTTATACATTGTCCTAATAATATTAGGTACAAATGCTGATTTTATATTTGAAACTATTTTTGTAACAAAATTGTTAAACCATTTAATTCAGATAGTGTTAATGATTTGTATAATTTTGAGCCATATAGTCCCACCATGCGACATTTTCTTTCATTTCCTTAGGTTAGATAAAAGAGATATCTTTAAGAGAGCCTACCTTCGCTTAATGGATCTCTGTAATAAATCTATTTGCATATCTAAACAAGTGGTTGCGTATGGCGTCAAGCCAAAGAAACGTCGATGCAACAGTCATGTGTACATGATCTATTTAAAATCACTTTTGAACTGTTTAATAACTCAAAATCATATTATCACTAAAACAAATTTTGGATTAAATAAAATTATTTTTTCTTTACAATAATAAATGCATAATGGCATCCGTGCCTTTTTTGCTTCAATCATTTTTTTAGGATTTAATCACTTTTAGAGTAAATATACTCAATTTCTTAAAGGAGACATTTTATTTTTAGCGACTTGGGTAAATCGATGTAGCGAAGACCTGGAATGTTTAAATCTGGAAGAAGAGCAACCCCTGGCGCAGCTGAGCTCCATACAGACTGACAAAATGACTTTATTTTTTACCGAGCTGCTCGACCACGACCGTGATGACGTTATATGTGATCAGGACTTTGATAATTTTTTTGAGGTACGTATTAACCTTATTCATATTTTTCTGGATTTACACTTGATTAAAAGTATATTTCAATATCTATAACTATTTATTACAAAAAAAAAACAACTAAACGTGCTAAATACACTGAAATATTTTTACAACCTACTTTTGTTTCTTAATATATTTTCAATTGAAATGAATTCTATAAATCTATATTTTAAAAATAATAATGAATTAAGTAATCATTTAAGATAAATGTAATTAATAATATGAGGTAAAAGTAATTAATTTATATTTATTCTAATTACTATAATTATTTTATAATATATTGTAAATTGCTTTGTAACAACTAGCGGTAAGAAATTAGAGCAGTTAAATTAATTTAGCGAGACACTTTCAGAAGCTGGCGCACTTCGCCGACTGGTCGCCCAACTCGTCAGAATTCCTTATTTTATTAGAAGTGAAAAGAGAATTTATCGAACATTTCATCAACCCGTTGCCCACCAAGTGAGTAAATTAGTTTGGTATAACTACAAAGGAATACGATAATACATTACCACAATTTGCTATTGTTACGATTAATTTTAGTTATTCGGGAATACAGAAATTTATGTTGAAATACAAATTAATTAGTTCTATTGTCATCGCTTGATCAAAAACATTTTAGAGTATTAGTGTAAAAGTGATGTCGGTAAATAACATTGCAAATATTACTTACTAGCGACCTGCTCGTGGCTTTGCCCGCATTCTTAGAAGATTCAATTTCAAATCGGCCAAGCTGTCAGCTTCATCCCTTGTTTTAACCCTGCAGGGGTTCATTTTTTTAAACAGGGCCATTCGTGGCCCAGTGGCACAAGCGTGTGACTGTAAACGACTGGTTGTGGGTTCGATTCCCACTCGAGTGGAAATTATATTTCCATTTTCTTCGCTCTGGTGTCGATTTAAAGCGCGGCGTTAAGATCCGCCATTCTCCCTCTGCCAACCCTGCTGTGTGCGGGATACAGCGTGAAGCTAAAAAAAAAAAACGTAGTCTATGTTAGACCTTGGCCTTTAATTATTTTCAATTTGAATTCAATCCATCCGATCCAAATCCGGGCTGATACATTAACGGTGAACAACACTACCCACAGACGGACAGATAGAAAATAGACAGACAAATTTTTGCATTTATAATATTAATATGGATTATTACTTTATTTTATTTTTTTTTTAGATGCCGACAAAAGTTAACTAATTATTATAGTACCTGTTATTTAGATAATAAAAATGTATATAATTGAATCAATTGTAACTTAATAAATGAAAAATTGTAGGTGGGCAGAATTACCTTACTATAGAAGGGTTTGCGGACCAGAGGCTGGAGGTATAGAAGGTCGGACGACACTAGAAGGCTGGTTGGCACGATGGGCTCTACATACAAGCGAGATGGGGAGATTTGTCGACTTACCACTATACTTACAGTATCTCTGTAAAATTCTATTTCACGTTGTCGACAGAGAAAGTGAGTACACCAAATAAATAATTATAAATGTTAATGTAATCTAAAACTAAGCGCGGCGTTAAGTGTTAACCGCCCCTTACCACGTCTTTGTAAAAAATATAAATGTTTAATTAAATTAATAAAAATTAAAATAATAATAAAAATAAAAATAACGCGTCACAGTAAAACATTTTATTATTTTCTAAGGCCCTACATATTGAACCTGTGTTCCCACGCAAGCCTTCCAAAGGACCGGGTTCCTATGAACCCGAGAATTTTAAAGACAAAAATAATAAACATTAAAAAACTTTTTTAATTATTTTGAAACGTTAAATTTGAAAACAAATATTTCTAACAAGTTAAGAAATCATATTTTTTATCGTTTTCATTTTCAAATAACATTGAATCATGGAGTTAAATACACTATGTATGTAAGCATGATTGACGTTGTGGACATTAGTCAGGCAAGAACAAGTCAATTTTGTTGGTACACGAACATATTATACCTCTATGCCGTATACGTTATCGATACTTATATTATAAATGCGAAAGTCTGTGTGTTTGTCTGTCACGCTTTCACGGCTAATCTATCGGTCCGATTTGGATGAAATTTAGAACGAAAGTAGAAAAAGTTACTGGTTCTAACATAGGCTACTTATTTTTTCAAAAATCAATCTCTAAAGGGTTGAAATAGGGGATGAAAGTTTATATGAAAAATCTAAACCGCTTGACCGATTGTAACAAAATTTGGCATAAATATAGTTCATAATTTAAGATTAAACATAGACTACTTTATTTTTCAAAAATCCACTCCTGAGGGTTGCAATATAAGAAAACAGTTACGTAGTTCACGCGGCGAAGCCACGAGCGGTGATAAATGGATGATTAATTACGTTAATCTAATTTGTAAATGTACAAACAGTTACCTAATAATTAGGTAAATGTTTGTACATTTACAAATTAGAGTTAATTAATAATTAAACGCCCGGTTACATTTTTTTTCTATTTCGAGAGAATTTTTAAAAATTGAATGAAAATGGATTGTATGAATACAGTACATTTAAGAAATACTGGAATCCGCTAAAGTCACAAAAAATGACAAATGACAGCATAAATCACTTGAGTTTTAAATTAATCACTTAATTTACATTTTTGAAACTCTTTTTATAACCTACATTTTTCAACGATTGACATCCATTTCTATTCATTCGCAAGACGAATCTCAAAACGTCTTTCAATCAAACTGTACGACAGTAAAATTATTGTTCCTTTAACGTAATATTTTCTACCTCAACTCAAATATGATTTTGAATATAGACTTACAGAAAGGAGATAGTATTTATCTTCTTGTATCACCTTGATTAATTAAAGTACAACTAATTTTCATTCACCATGTCTCTCTCTACTGCTACTCGCTCACAATGCAAAATATTTGTGTTGAGTAAAAAAATGCGTCTCATATCATGTCTAATGTCATGTTCATGTTCAATCAAAATTCAAGTATATCTACTTTATAACATTGTTACAAAAAAAGGAACTACATTAATAAAATCGTCATGTCAACCTACTCCCTAAAAAATGCCAATTCACTATTTAAATAAATATCTGTTTCCAATCAGCCAATTAACCAAGCGATATACATTTCTAACTTACCCTGAAAGCTTGTATATTTTAAATATTATTTTTTCTTTATTCTCCAAATAGTAGGTCCATACTATAATCTACACCTATGCTGCATAATGCATGCTGCACTCACGTACTCAACGGCATAAAATATTAAACAACATAATACTAAATTATGTACGAAACAATATAGTATTATTTTTATTCACAGACAAAGGATAATAATATTTTTATTCACAGACAAAGGAGAAATAACAAAACCCGCCCTAGCCGCTTTCTATCGTTCCGTTATCGGACTCCCCGCAAACAGAGTTGCAGAAATCATCGACACTGCATATGACAGAATGACAAGCGTAAGTGATATCTTAAACAATAAAAATTGAAAAAAAGATAAAAAAATCAGATTGCGAAATTCTTATACACTTCCAACTGAAACAAAAATGACTTGTACGTTTGCTAAACTGTCAAGTTCAAGTTTGTGAAAAGCATATTAAAAATGTTAAGATATCTTATTGTTTTTTCTTTCGTTTGAATCAGAACTTTGATGATTGTATTAATTATACTCTATATAAAAAAGCAGCTCCACGATTTTTCCCGCAAAGCAGGATAGGATAAAAAAAAAACTAGTCAGAATGTCAAGTCACTCCGTTCTCCACTTTTCGCCCGAAATCGAATATGTAATCATACAAATTAATAATACAATATTAATACAGAATTTTCTTTTCAGAATAACTATTTAATATTGGACTACGGGACATACGTGCATTGTTTCACCAATTGGCTAATGGGGAAGAACCCCAACGGACCAGGGCAGTGGGTGCTGGTACCACCAAAAGACTCCCTCCCACAACCGCCTTTCCCTGTCGACTACAGCGCCTTAAACACTGAACCGGCGAAATTAGAACCTTATGCGCCAGACAAAGAGACTAGCAGACACTCAGTTATCATATAGTCAATTGTTACTATAAGCACCTGATTCACTACTGCCTGATAAGTTCCTGTTACACCTAAGTGGTTCACATCAAGACACCCTTCAGTTTTAAATATTAACATGGAAAAAAATGACATTATATTATATAGTAAACGACACGAGCTTATTAGACAGTAGGAAAGGGATAATTGTTAAACCACATCTGCTCCTACGGTAGCGGTAGATGATATCAGAATAAGTTGGTCCAATTTAACGGCTGCTCCAATTATAATTTAATTTCATTAAGGTAAATATGGTCAAATCAAAATAAGTATATCAAAAATAAAAACTTTACAAAAAAAAGTATGTGAAAAGTAAACAAGATTTCGATATTTGTGAAAAATATTTATTCCACGTACGTTTTGTTATTTCTGTTTTTATACAGTAGTATTTTTTCAAATGCGTACATTCATTTCCTATTAACGGTCGAATAAATTCAAAGAACTTCGATATGTGAAATTTTATAATGAAATGAAATGTGGAACAAATATTTCTTATTCGTTTATTTCTATTGGTATGAAATTATTGTATATTCGATGTGTTATGTTTTTTGATACTTCGAATAGCAAAGATGTACGGCCGTTTGTCCATTGTATTCACATTGCATAAAATTAACATACATACTTAGTGGTCTTGTTAGTCAAAGTTCCTACGGCATTGAAATGCGTTATCCAGGACACGAATTGCATGAAACGAAGAACGGATATATACCATGTTGTTTACCATAAGAAATAACATTGAAATCAATTTGAAAATAACATTGAAATCAATTTGAAGTTAGACTTAATTTTTGTTACTTTTACAATTATACCATGGTTGTATACACGTTTTTATGGATAAAATGAAAACACTATTGTAATAAATACGTGCAATTAATAAAATAGTGTCTGAGTGTTTATGCACTTAATACATTAATAGGTAAATTAGAAGAATAATAAAATAATGAAGTAGTTACTAAGATAGAATTGATAATAACTTCGCTTGCAAACGGAAATGAAACGCTTTACCCTAACTTGTGCAATTTGACCAATTACTATGATAGATCTAGGAGCTTCTACTGTAATTTATGTAAATATATGAATATGAATAATATAACTTAAGGTGCATTACGCCATAATTGCACAACACGGTAAGCAAGAACTGCCTTAACTTAAGCGTCTTCACATTTCACGATACAGCCTTATTTTGTACCTTAGATATAATTGTAATTAGACGAAAATGTTCACTTGGATCCACCTAAATAAATAAATTGTTTATTATGTTTTTTCATTATTTACCTGACGTCGTTTCTTATCCCTTAACAATAGCGTTGAAGCATGTACCAATACTTGTTGAGCAAGTAGAGTGGGTTGGATAATTGGCAGAACCGCGCTCACAAAGCTTTCCCATAATAATATATACGATAAAAAACTCGAGTACAAACAGATATCCCTATAATCCATAACTCGCCTATTTAAAGTTCTTAGCATGTTCAGTTAAAAGCCTTTGTGTTTTAAAACAAAATATCTGCTCGCAGAACAACTGACGCTTACAATTGACGATCGTGCTTACAAGCTCACACTGAGCACCATTAATTTAAATATTAAAACATGCTTTGAAAGCTACTAAACATCAAAATATTTTGCCTTGTGATTTTAAGTCCTTTGACTTTGAGCCCATGGTATGAATGATCTTTTATGATAAATATCTTTTAAATTAAGTATATATATTATTTGTGTGTTCAGAAACCTAGTTGTACTCGTATATCGTTAGATCTAAATGAAAAGGCGTAATAGTCATATTCTAGTTTAATTCACATACCAGGTTGAGGGGAAAAAAATAATGACACTCCACTCCACTCTCCTAAACTTACCTACCTACTTTGTGTTTCTAAAACAAGGGAATAAAAACTATTTAAGTAGCATATACTTTAAATAAAATATATCAATTATAAGTTAATTGATTTCTAATATAAAATAATGTTAAGCAAAGAAACATTATATCCCTTATTAAGTAAATTATTAGATTCTTAGACAATAATATATATTCAATCATTAAATTACTAACGCAAAGCGAGTAAAAACACAATCTTTTATATTGATTAGAACCCACGGCGGACATTTATAGTACTTGAGGGATTACACGTCGACTCTAACTTATCTGAGTTCCAGTCATAATAGTTTATAGTAATGCTGGCTATCTCGGCAGTGGCTTTAAATATACGAAGGAAAATCTTATCGTGTGTATTCTTTTGAATTTTTAATGTTTTTACATTACTTTAAAAGCCAAGTACAACATTCATGGTTTGTTATTTTTTTATGAAGTCAGTACTACAATCGAAAATATGTTTTTATGTCGCTTCCCTTTCTTTTTTTATTAATATATTAATAAATTTACAATATATATATTTTTTGAAAAATCTTTTCATGAAATAGACATTTAGAAAACGTATAAAAATTTGAACGAGTTTCAAACTGATCACTGTAGAGAGATTTTTACAAACTTCTGCTACCCAAAGATTATTATTACGAACAATCGTTTGGCAAGAGAGAACGCTATTTATTAAATACATTAAAAAAAAATTAAAGTTACACATTTAGGAAAATTGGAAAAGACATTTAGAAAACGTATAAAAGTGATGCTAATCAACAACAAAAATAAGTTGTAATAAAGCGTATAGGAATTTAGACGCAGCTGGCAGTAGAACGCATGGCTCAGCGGCGCCTGGACGGTATTCAGGAGGTGCGAATGCGAATTTTTATATAAATATTTAATAAACCTTTTCTTGTCTTAAATGTGTTAATAATACTTAAAAAAAGGAAAAAGTACTATATAACGTATTTTCTATTTAATATACAACTAAATCTTTAAGCCCAAAACCACGTTTTTTCTATAACGAAGAAAAAAAGAAAAATGTTCATAATTTATAACACTTTTTTCAAAACCAATTTATTTATACCACTATTTTTTTTGTTTTATAAAATATAAATAAGTAATCATGTAGTATTTCTGTTGATGGATCACCTTTTCCAATTAAAGATCGATCCTAGGCCTGAACGTGAAAATAGTATTTGATTTTCTTTCATTTATGTACTTTATCGGAGGAACGAATAGGACTCGAGATCACGCGATCCATTTAAACTATGCCGCAACCAGCACTCCAATTTACGTAAAGACAAGAAAATAATGGCACTGGTTTTTTTTCAGTTTAATACTTCGAGAAAGAATCTAAACAGCCTGTTCTCCACTCTCAGTCGAAATTTAAGATGGTGTGTGTTCATTCACAGAATCCAACTCCCGCGTTGCCATAATTAAATATTCTAACCATCCTCTGAATGCAGATTGAACCCACAACCATCATGTTACAGTCAAACAATGTTACTTTGAGTTACTTTATACGTATTTTATATTTTATTTACGCGAGTGTCATTAAAATTTTCAGATTATTAGACTATAATTTCCGAAAATTGATCTAAGTATATCTGGTTAAGACAAATCTTTTACATACCAAATAAGCTGGTTTTAGAATGATACAAACTGACATACAGTTATTATACATTAGCTTAAAACCATAAATAATCTTTTCTTAAAGTTTCAGTACAGTTTTTGTTTGTGCATAGCGAGATAGTCAGAAAGAACTAACATCTATCTACTTTCCACCCGATATCGAAACATTCGATGTTCAAGAGTGGAGCTTAATGCATTGTCTAATGTAATACAGCAAAGAAATTACATTAAATTTAATAAAATCATTCCTCCGAGTGGAAGTCGAACTTACAAGCATTCCGTTTACAATCAGACGTAGATCTACTGCGCTACGACGGCCTCATAAACAAATGAACAAATATATAATTTCATATCGTTAATTTCATATCGTCGTTAATATTTAATTTCATATCGTTGCTTCATTAAAAAATAGCACTCATGAGTTTATTTTCCATACTTATGAAATTTAACTAGTAATTATGGCAGTACACGTTGAAATAATAGACAGAGTTAATCTTCCAATAACATCAGTTCATTACACAAATTGATACTGTAAAAGCAAATATTACTGATAATGACGCAATAATTTATATCGTTACTCCATATAAGTTTAGTATAAAACACAGAATAAAAAAAACATAAAAATTCAAATTAAATGGATGCTCCAAAAAAGGAGATTTTTGTTAAAGTTCATCATAAAATCTGAAAGAACTTTTTAACAACGAGGGTAAAATTCTAATTAACTTTAAGTTTCTTTTAAATACTTTTAAGTCAAACAACAATGAAGTTTTATTTAATAATTTGTATTTAACTAAAAAATAAAAAGAATAAGGTACACTCTACTCTGCGGTATTTTAAACAATTAGTGATTCTCCTTTATTTTATTATTCGTAATAATATACTAACGGGTTTCAGGAATAATATTTTAGCTCAAAACCTGAAATAGAACTGTTTGTAATATTCATCTACGGACATGTATATAATACGGACATGATATAAATAATACTTACGATGAATAATCTTAAAATAATACAGAATATTTGCTTACTTTGTAATTTAAAACGAAGTACGAAGTAAAGTAAAGTAAAGGCTAAGTAATATATTTATTTTTGCAAAATACATGAATATACATACTAACCGTATTTGTTATTAAAAATATAAAGTTTGACGGGAAGTATGATAAGGGAACGCTTGAAAATTTGTTGATACACTCGTAAAGTTTATAAACGTATTTAAATTTCACTTTATTTTCGATCAATCAATTAGTATAAAACATTCTGCAACATTATTGTTGACCCATTTCTTGACGATAATTTGAAAATCTGATGACAATTAATAATTGAACATCTGATGACAATTTAATATTTTCATACCGCGAACCTTATTTACATTCCAGGACGACTAGGATATCAAAAAATAAATTAGGATGCAGAGGAGAAATCAGAGTGACTCATCATTGAGATCTCTCTGCATATTCTTCAAAACGCTGTAAAAAAGTGAAAATTAACAAAATTACTTATTTCTTTAAACAACAAGCACTGAAATTACTTTTACTATAATCTAGAACTTCCTACTTTGCCAACAACGCTTCATTCAGAGTACACCTTTTAGTGTTTGAAATAAACTCGCTATCATATAACGCAGATGTTGTCGCTAAGTTTGTGAAGACCTAGTTTCATTCTTTATGTAGTAAGCGGATCCTAGGTTATTGTATGAAATTCTTTTGTCACATTCCCACGTTCAGAGGAATGGTTTAAATCTTCTTAAAGCTATTTTTACACCTTTTGTAGTGCTCTCGAGTTAGTCAATAGAAGATTTCAGGGTTAAAATTATTTTTTTTCCCACTTTTTCCCGTTTTCATAACAGGCTAGTCAGAGAGACACTAGTGTAAAGACACTCCGAACAAATGACTTATAAAAATTACGTACCGTAATGGTTACCGAGTACAATTGTGGTAACAATTGTTTTTATATTCACAATTCTTTTTATATTTATTCCATTCAATTTAATAAATTACTAGAATTTCTTAAACACTAAAATTTTCATATCATTTTATTCAGAAATTCTCACATCACAAACCTGAATGAAAATAAGTAACCTTATGTGATAAAAGCATATCAATTTTGTACTTTTATTGAAAACAGGGTTGAAGAGACAAGATAATATCATTATCCTGTCTCTTCAACCCTGCTTTCACGATGCTGTATTACACGATGTCAATGTGATAATGTACTTTTTTTCAGCTTCACTTTTTCCTCGCATAGTAGTGCCAAGACACTAAATTCTCCACATTCCGCTGATTTTAAGGTATTGCGTGTTGAGTGACTTTATCTTTCTAGGGCAGGAAAATAGAAATTGATTAAATACACTCGAGAGAGAATTGAACTCAAGACCAATGACGTTTACAATCAGATGCTGTCTCACTGCTCGATGGCATTTAGTTTAATAAATAAAGAACTACGATTTCGTTTTCCAGGTTGGTTTCATAAATTACAGAAGGGATATTTAAAAATAATAATGTGGAAAACTCTTTATCATTCCTTCTTTACTTTTCAAGCCGAGCTCTTGAATAGATAACGAGTGCAGATGCAGTGATCAATTATATTATTGGCAGATGTTCCAACAACCCACTCGTAAAAGGAACGAAACTAAATCTATGCAGTTATTGTATTTTATTTGTATTCAGTGCTAAATTTATAGACTGAACTATTGTGCTCAATCTAGGACGAAACTGAACAAACTACTTGAATTAAAATTTGTATTATTAATCTTGTTAATAGAACATTTAAAATAAACACTTTTGTTTTAAATCTTCTATGTACAAGATTAATAATACTAATCGGCCACTGCCGAACTTGAAATTTCTGTAAATTTTAATAAATTATCGAATGCCATCGTGGCAATTTCAACGCAATCCTTTATAAAAAAAACATTTGTTACACAACACATTTGTACTTTTAGGCAGATTTCGTTATAGTCCTATTCTTTGGTAGATCTACATATATATAAGAACATAATATTATTAAAAAACGGCTACCGTTAGAGTACTGCATAATCTAATTTTAGTTTAGAATTCCTCGCAATTTACTTAAAAATATTAAATATTTCAATGTGAGATGCAAAATCGCAATAAACAATATTTTTCAGCATAGCAGTAGATAGATACCCCTGATCTTCTTTTTGGCGGAATAAAATCACACTTTGTAGTAGTATTTAAAATTGTACACATTTTTTAAATATTAAAATTAAAACCACAATTCACCCCTGAAATTAATAGTAACTTGTGTTTAAAAATACACGTAAACATTAAAATGTTATTCTTTAATTTACTTGAGTAAAAACTCCTATTTGGAGATGTCTGTACCATATCTATAGTACTTGAAAAGTTGTCAATTTTTTTTATATAAAGTGGCATCACACAATCATGGCGCAGTAAGAACTCTTGTTGCCATATTTTTATAATTTCGGTATTCCTCTAGTTTCGTTCTTAGCATCTAAGTATACGGTAAGTGGGGAACTAATGAATGAATGAATGAATGAATGAATGAATGAATGAATGAAAAATCTTTATTGCACAACACAAAGAAAAGTAAATATTAATTGATACAGGAATCTTGTACAAATTAGTGCAAAGGCGGCCTTATCACTTTAAGTGATTTCTTACAGGCAACCTTTTCTTAAAGTAGCTACAAGTATAAAAGAGAATGGCGGACAGTGCAAGAAGTAATTTTACAATACATGTGTATATACTTATATACATACATATACAGACATAAACGAATAAACATACATACATACATACATACATACATACATACATACATACATACATACATACATACATACATACATACATATATACATACATACAGAAATAAATACGTCGGTCATGTACAGATGAATTAATAAAGGGAGAGAGTCCAAAAATAAGTAATGATGATATGGAGATCGGATTAATTATAAAGTTAGATAATATTTTTTAAGACGATCCTTGAATATATTGAGTGATGGTGACTGTCTAACGCTGCGAGGTAGTTCGTTCCATAACTTTACTGTTTTGACAGTGAATGATTCGCTATAGCACTTGGTACGGCATAGCGGTACCTCCAGAACATTGTCATATTTAGAGCGGAGGTTTAGAGATTGGGAATGGGAACCCAGGAAAGTAAATCTCTCTTTGAGATATGATGGAGTTGAAGGTATATATAGGATAGAGTATAAGAGGATAAGTGCATGATAATTGCGTCGATGTTTAATAGTCAGCCACTTTAATTGAATACGATATTGGGTAATATGATCGTACTTCTTTAAGCCGTATATGAATCTTATTATTAAGTTTTGGAGGCGGTCTAGTTTATTCAGCAGTTGCTGTGACAAATCCAGGTAACAGGAATCAGCATAGTCGAGTATAGGCAAAAGAAGAGACTGCGCCAAAGATACTTTGGTTCTGAGTGGTAATAGGTTTTTCCATCTCTTCACCCTCCCGATAGCAGAAAAAATCTTTCGGCTTAACTCAGCTATATGAGGAGCCCATGTCAACGAACTATCCATCCTGAGACCCAGATTCCTCACAGTAGAACTGAATTCCATCTTACAACCATCAAGCACTATGGGGGGAAGAAGGGAGCAGTTGACCTTGGAAAGTTGCTTTGAGTTACCGATGATGCACAGCTGAGACTTGTTGGGATTAATCGACAGGCCACATGATTTGCTCCAGGTATTAATAATATTTAAATCGAAATTGACTCGCTCTATAGCGTTAGCAACATCATCAACCGGCGTAGTCGTATAAATCTGCAAGTCGTCAGCATAAAGGTGGTAGGACAAGGACAGTGAAGATGTAATAGAGTTAATAAAGATGGAAAAAAGTAATGGAGAGAGTACACCGCCTTGTGGTACCCCAGCTCTTAAGTGACAGTATGCGGATTGCTTGTCATTGATGCGTATACATTGTTTACGTTCAGTCAGGTAAGAACAAAACCATTCAGTAGTGTTTGAGGAGATATTAATGGATTTTAGCACTGCCAAAAGTATGTCAATGTCAATGGTATTAAAAGCGTTCGAGAAATCTAATAATGCCAGTATGGTGACATCCTGATTATCTATACCACTTCTAATATCCTCACAAACTTTATTGAGTGCGGTGACTGTGCTGTGTCCAGGTCGATAGCCAGATTGGAATGGAGATAAAATATTGTTTTTTGAAAGATAAGAAGAAAGCTGTTGATGTACAATTCTCTCGAGTACTTTGGACAGAAAGGGAAGTATGGAAATTGGTCTATAGTGCGTAAAGGATGTAGGATTGGTAGTTTTAGGGATGGGGATAACATAAGCAGATCTCCAAGACATAGGGAAGGTGTTGGTAGAGAGAGAGTGGTTAAGGATATGACAAAGCACAGGAAGCACAACATCCAATGTCAGGAGAACCATCTTACGACTCACGCCATCAGTGCCAATTGCGTCCGACTTTATAGCACGTATATGTTTACTAATTTCATGAACTGTGACGGAATGAAAACTAAAAGGTGTTAAAGGAGAATAAGGTATTGAGGAGAGTGATAAAAGAGTACTTGCTTTAATGCTTTGGCTTAAGAGATTAACAGTTGTGAAATGCCTATTAAGTTCATTAAGATCCATTCGGTCGTTATTGAGTATATCTTTACGTTGTCGTCCAATACCTAAGGTATCGAGAAACTTCCATACCTTGGCAGGGCTGTTATTGCTGACAGATTCGTGAATATGTTTGCGCTGAGCGTCTCTACAGATTTTGCTACATCGGTTTCGTAGTTTTTTGTATTTGTTCAAGTTTTCAGCTGTAATACGTATTTTGTAGTTAGATTTGGCCCTGTTCCTTCTTGACATGATAGCCTTTATATCATCTGTGAGCCAAGGAGCGGGGAGATGTTTAAGTTTAATAGGTCGAAGAGGAGCATGCACGTCAAAAAGGTTTATCAAAAGTGAATTAAAGATACTAATTTTATCGTTAATTGTCGGGGCATTTAAGACCGTATCCCAACGTATCAGGTTCAAATCCTGCATAAATTTTTCATTATTGAAGTTCTTAAAACTTCTTCGCATCACGACAGTTGGCTTATTTTTAGGAGGTCGAATTTTGTACGATGGGTAAATCAGATCGTGATACGAAAAAGCGTCAGCCCCCATTTGCCCATGTGTTAAGACTCTATCAGTAGACGAAACTAGCATTAAATCAAATAAAGAAGGTTGACAGTTTGGAAAGCGATGAGTAGGATTGGAAGGTAGAATGTCTAAGTTAACACTATTTATAATATTTTTAAAATGCTTAGCACGCCAATCATCTTTTAGCAGGCAGGTGTTAAAATCGCCCATTACTATAACATGGTCCGCATTTGGTACGTGAGTTTCTAGTAAAACTTCAAATGTTTGAAAGTAATTAAAGTGAGTTGAGGGACAGTAAAATACTCCTAGTAAAAGTTTTAACGTACCGAAAAGTACCTCGATAAATAAATGTTCGGATGTGCTAGAGTAGAGTGAAGGTGACTTATCAAGTATGCTGAAAGGAATATGACTACGAATGTAAATGGCAACTCCTCCACCACCTTTACCCGTTCTATCAATCCGAATTAAATGAAACCCTGGCAAAGCAAACGATGTCGAAGGTAAACATGGTTTTAAAAATGTTTCCGAGACCAGGATTGCATGTATATTGGTTACATCGAATGAATTGAGCAGGTCATGGTAATGAGCGGGTATGCTCTGAGCATTTATATGGACCACGTTAAAGTTTTTTCCATGATTTATAAAAGTAGTGTTTAATATCGAGTTAAGAGATATTGGTATACTATGGTAACTATCATCTGAAGTAGTGGAACTGCATTGAGAAAAAGTGTCCTCATTCGAGTTATCGCTATATTTATTATACATGACAGTATAAATGTGTAGATTAATTAAATATAAATATGATTATAAACACGCAATAGATTATAATAATTAAAATATAACAAATAAAATATAAATATACTATATAAATAATAAAATATATAGATGGAATATAATAACAACTTTGAGTTAATACAAAAAAAAAAAAAAAAAAAAAAAAATAATAATAATAATAAGAATATGTATATATAGAATATAATAATGACTTAAGTTAATTCAAAAATTAATACGCTTGCATCAAACGCCTGCCAGCATTCACTTTTAATAAACGAACTTATAAACTATAACTACAGCAAGTTAAATATAGGTTAAATAACTAATCGATTTTAAAGCTGATCCTATATGGAAACGTTAAGATCATATTTATAACCTGTGACATAAACCACAATATTATGAAAATGAATCAATCTGTCATGTGTGAAAAACTGTATAGCAAAGTAAATACTCACATTAAGTAAACATTATTTAAACATAATTAGTAAAAAAAAATTAAGTATTTAAAAACAAAAAAAAAGACAAAAAACTAAGAACTGTCGAAAGCAGTTAGCGTGTAACGACATGGATTTATAAACGAAAATAATATATAATCTGTAGCTGTCAGCTGTCATTAACAGCGATTGATGACATATACAACAATAATTAAATTAAAAGTAAGCTTTGACAAAATTAAAAATAATATTAAACATTATTTTTACATTTGGTGGGTAAAAGTAAGCTTTGAGAAAATATAATATTAAACATAATAATAATAATATTAAACATTAAGTAAAGTAAACGTAAATATTGAGAAGTAAGACAAATATAAAATATAAATATAAAAAAAAAAAAACGATACAAGCAAAATATTGAGAAAACAAACGTGGTTAGATTTACTAATAGGAATATAGACAAAGACATTACTTTTTATTTACGATTCTCCTCGTTGTGCGGACAACTTGCTTAGCTACAGCAGCTGACTTGTTCGTGGCGGGAGCAGAAACACCTTGGCTTCTATCCTCAGAGGTTATATTGTCAAGCTCAGCACATAAGACTACGCTATGACGTCTTCCGTCTGAGCCAATAACAATAATGAATCCATCCTTGGTCCAGCATTTAGAAATACCAAATCTCTGTCTGGCAGCCATAAAAGTTTCGTGCCTGTGTTTTGTTAAAAATTCGGAAAGAGTGATACCGGTATTCTTAAGGGTTGCTTTGGAGTACCAAATATGATTCCTCAGTGATAGATTTTTTAACTTAAGTAATATAGGCCTGGACTTCCCCGGTGAGATCTTACCGAGCCGTTGACATCGGCTGATGTCATCTGTACAGAGATTTGGGATTTTAAGATGTTCATTAAGGACTTGTACTACTTGTGAAGCAATATCCTCTTGTTTATTTTCAGCAATCCCATGCACTAACAAAATTTTCCGTCTGCTACGCATTTCCATGTTGTCACACTGCTTTGTGAGTAGCTGGACCTGAAGCTGGAGCCCCTCAAGAGAATTCAATACAAAGGATCGGAATGCATTGAACTGTGATGCAATATTTGCCGTTGGACTTGAAGTGTTGGTGTTGTTGGCAGCGATTAAGCTTTTTTGGAAGTCTGCCATTTGTGAATTAAAGTGTTGTGTCAATTCAGCTATTGAGTGCTTGATAGACTCCATTATAGTGTTTTAATAATATGCTACTCACACTTGCTTCAAGGTTACACAAGGTCACTGATTTCCTTGTTGTTCTTATAGTGTTGGAGTTTCTTTTTAAGGAAATAACACTGCTGGCAGGTTAGAGGGCTTAGCTCATTACTTTTACATACGAAAAAACGTGTAAAAACTACTTTTATAAAAATAAACTTAGAGAGCTTTTCAAACAGTTGTTACTACTTTTGCACCTACCGCCCAAAAAAAAAAAAAAAAAAAAAAAAAAAAAAAAAAAAAAAAAAAAAAAAAAACTAATTGACATATATCTAAGTTAACTCAACCTAGCCCGATCACTTGTGTTAATGAAAAGAAATAGAATGCAACAATTTTTTACAATTATTTCAAAAAGCGGAAATCACACCCCCTACCATCGCACTAATAGTCCCACGGCGCCACTCGTTCATGGTTCTGCAATGGTATCATCTCAAATGTAAGGACGATATTTATATTTTATAGAACCAAGAAGTTAAAAGGTATGGAAATATTTATTATTACTATTTTCTTCGCTCTAGTATCGAGACAAAGAGCAGCGTTAATTTCCACCACTTAATACGCGATTCCTCCAAAAAATAGGGAACGAAGTGTCTTAACACTAGGTTTCCACTGCCTACCCTGATGTTTATGGGATATAACGTGAGGCTAAAAAAAGAGAGAATTTAAAATAATTTGAATATAAAAATCAATCAAAATCGATTTATTACTAAAGATTTTAAATTTAAGCAATTTTTAAGATGTATGAATATTAATCATTTACTTTATAATAAGTAAAAGAAAGACGACAACATAAAATAAACTTTGGCCCGAAACCACAATTTCTCATGCTTTATAGTTGGTTAAATATTTAAAACGAAAAGGAAAGAGTGTGCGCAATAATCTTACTTGTGCTCACTCCTCCGTATACGTTATATGCGCCGCCTAAATTGTGAACCGTTGAAGTACGCTTCAAAGTAAATGTCTTCTAAATTATAGAATTATTTTAATTTATTCAGAAACCAATGAAATTTAATAGGTACTTCTAAAATTCAGCCTTTCTTATATTGGATCCTGGAAATTGATTGCGTTATATACTTTAAATATACCCTAAAATGTACATCACTTTGTTTTGGTTTATTGTTCCCACGCCTTTTCCTTGTCGTCGTTGTTCCCAATTTCAACGTTTAATTTACATTACGTTTTTCTTATGCTAAAAGAATATACAGTAAATGGTACTAATATAACGAAATAGCTGTTATGTATATATAAATAAAATTTGAGTGTTTGTTTGTAACATTAAAATAACCGCTTTTCACTAAATGTATATGTATGTATACACAGTATACATATCAAGTATCATTTTTTAATATCTTGACTGTCTATTGGCTTATTTTGGCTAATCTCTGGAAAGGCTAGACCAATTTAGATGGGACTTTACTGGCAGATAGCTAAAATAATAAGGAGATAGTCAATTTTTATTTTTACACGCACATTCACGGGTACCACTACAAATTAAACCAAAAAATGTGCATAAAATTATTTTCCCGTCATACTAGTTCCTTGCAATAACATCAGCTGTGATAATATTGCGTTGTCATCAGATCTGGATAGAAGACCTAATTTTCAAAGCATCGGTCTGCTTAAAGTGGTTCAGAAGTATTACGATTTCATTTCTTTATAAAAAAATACATATATAGATAGAAAGACAAATGTAGATTTGTGTTAAAAATTAAAAGCATTTATTTTAGAATTTTAACTGTCCAAGCGGTAAAAGCAGAACTTTAATTAAAATCAGTTTATATATTGCTAGCTGTGATTACCGCGGCTTCGCTCGTGCGGTCAATGAGAATGGATGAAATTAAATACTCTCAAGAACATTTTTTCAAAAATAAGTGCCATAAGTAACTTATTAATTTGAGTACAAATAAATATCCTGTTCATTAAAACATATTCACGTAGAACTATGTATTTTAGAACTATTTTGGTTACCATAAAAATGGTTATAATGAGTCACCTTAAAAGCTACTTTTAACATTTTTAAAATATTATTCACACACTTAGGAAATTGAAAAAAACATTTAGAATAGAATTTAGAAACGTATAACAATTTGAACGCAGCGGGATTCGAACCTGCGCCTTCTGGAAACCGTCCAAGCGCTCTGATCGCTAGGCCATAGGGTAAAACTAGGTAAAACGCCCCAGTTGACAAAACGCCCCACAGCCATAGCAGGCACATTAAGAAAGCTAGATGATACACTTATTGCACGGAGAGTAGCCTTAAGTTGATAAACAACATAGCTAATGTGCACGTGTGGTTTATTACGCTCCCTTAAAAAATATTAATAAATTTAGTGTTTCAGTGAAGTTACAATTTGCGGTAAGTTGCAAACATTTTTTTATATTTTAATACTCATTAAATTTAAGTTAAATTGATATTAACTGTTGAAAATACACATAAATACACTTTATTATAAATGTTCGTTAAACGTGATAACTTTGAAATTGAGGCTTTTTTCTTGACAGGGCGTTTTAAAAAGCAAAATTTGCAATACGCCCCACCGCATGTTTTTTAAAATGCCCCCGTACCGAAATTACATAGATACCAATTTATATTGTATTTTTATTACAGAGTATGTCTCTTAAATATAAACGCAAGACTCTTCGAGCTTCTTGGAGCCAATGCGATCTGTATGAAGTAAAAAAATGGGAGAGAATGAAGCTTCAAAGCACTTCAAAGTTCCATCTTTGAGAAGCACCTTAAAACTGTTCGGATATGGACATAAATAAAAGCGTTAAATGTACAGAAAATTACTACATAACAAAGTCTCCTGAAGACTGGATTCAAGTTTGACACGTTCAGGGTACCACGGTTGTGTAACAACTATGGGCAGAAAGCTGAGAGAGAAGCTGTTAAAAGCAGCAAGATTTGATTTTATTCTATTCAACTATTTTATGATGATTTTAATTTGGTTTATGTCAAAGTTAATTGAAAAGACTATTATGTTGATCATTAATTTAGAAGACTGGTGTTTTTTATTGTTACAACTTTTCTTTTAATTAATTACTTACAAATGAAAATGTTTTTTTTTTATTTAGAGTTTTTAAGGACTTTTAAGTCTTGCCTTACATTTGTGTTATGTTTGTAAGTTATTAAACTATTGATATATTGTGTTTTTTTACGTTTTGGATAAAATTTAGGTATGGACATATATGAGGACATTTTAAATTGCATGGGGCATTTTATAATACAAGACGAGGCGTATTAGGTAACATGTACCTGATAAAACGCCCCACTCCATGTCTGCAAAAAAATTGAAATAGATCTTTAACCATCGTTCCAATTACAATAATTTTACAAAACCTTAATGTTAACGAACCAATTAACGTCCAGGAATAAAAGAAATAATTAAATCTATGATTATTTGGGTTTTATTGAAGGTTAAAAAAAAGTGGGGCGTATTACCAAGTTTTACCCTAGGTTATACTACTAGATACTACTCTAGATGCGCCGAAATTCTTATACGCTTGATTATAATACGCTTACTAACGGCACGCTTGCGGCTTCGCCGCGTAAACCACATGGCACCAACAAAACCGCGTAAACAACAGTATTTCGCAACCCTAGGGAGTGGATTTTTGAAAAATAAAGTAGCCTATATTTACCCTGGGATTAATACTATATTTATGCCAAATCTCATTACAATCGGTCCAGCGGTGTAAATTTTTCATATAAACTTTCATCCTCTATTTCAACCCTTTAGAGGTTGATTTTTTTAAAAATAAATAGCCTATGTTAGACCCAGTTATTGTTACTACTTTCGTTCTAAATTTCATCCTAATCGGACCGGTAGATTAGCCGTGAAAGCATGACAGACAAACACACAGACGTTTCCATTTATAATATAAGTATGGATTGTTAGCATCTGTAGAGAGATTTTTACAAATTTATATGTGATATTTAAAGGAATTTATATTTTTTTAATTTATTTATATACATATATGTACATAGTCTAAAATGAATCACTTACCACAAGCTACTCCTACATGTATATACAAAAAATTCTAGCTTCATTACAGTGTTGGCATAGTGAAAACACATAAATTTAAATACAACATGCCAAAGATTATATTAAATCTATTCAGACATTATATTAAAATTTACGAAACATAAAGCGAGATACTAACGAAACGAATTTATGTGTTGGGATGTCAGCTTGTCTAATCTATAAGCTATTTCTATTAATTTTCACTGAACAACTTATTAGTAGTATTGGTAAAATATATATTTTTTTAGAATACTTGTTATTATTTGTAATAAAATTAGTGATCAACGAGGAAGTCATGACGCAGTCTAACTGAAAATGCAATGTTCGTGGCCACCATTCCCACTTGAGAGAAGGATTATATATAATTTTTATTTCTCTCATTTCACTCGGGTACCTAAAAAAACGCGTCGTTGAGTTGCGCCACTTAACACATAATGTCTCAATTTATTGCTTTATTGAAAGTAAAGAACGGAGTCTTGACACATGATTCTTGACACATGATTCTTGACACCAGGCCCCGGTATGAGAGGATAGGCGTGAAGTTGCTTGTAGAAACGATAAGGAGTATGTATAACAATCAATTATGTCTATTTAAGATGTGCTACCTATTTGGCACATTTAAAATATGTGATAAATTGAATTTCTAAAAATAATCAATTTGTAAATGTACTTAAATGAGCTTATGTTCAATTTATATCTATGAAGTTATCTCCATGCCTATTATATGATGATTGATTGATGATGATTTTAAGATTGTAGACAAATATTTTATTTTTTCTGTACTAAACGCAATTACATTCTCTATCTCGTCCATATACAGTTAATGCCTGCAATTTTAGCAAATCTAACTGAAATTGTCTTGGCAACTAGCCATCTAGATTATTAGCTCTACTATAATATGCGCCAACGCTAACCCATCGCTAATTAAATAAAACGATGACTAAGTATGTATTATATCTATAAGTATCTATTAGCAGGTATATTAATAAGTCTTATATATAAACCAGCTGGTAGTCGTGGCTGCACTCGCATACTAAATGGAAACTTAGAATAATCTACGTCATTCTTCATTTTAATTGTAATTATTTAAATGATTTAAGAATAGGTTATCGAAAAAAAACTTAACTTAAAGTTATATGACAATTATATGAATCATACGCATAACTATTAAACTCTTCATAAAAATAAGATATCAACGTTTACGTCGACGAGAGAGTTAAAAAGTTGCATATATTACTCGCCAGCTTCTTAACTGTCTCTTAAAAAATCATTACTTGATGTGGCTTCGATGTGACGTGAAAAAAGGACGAGCAGAAACACATTGTCCCATTTATAATATTAGTATAGATATCCCAGTCGAAAACAATGTATATTTGTAACTTCACGCTTTTACCTGCATAGCAGGGTTGTCAGTGAGAAACTTGTATTGAGATACTTCATTTCCTACCTTCCGTCTAGTGGCGGAACTCAACATTGTACTTTGTGATACTTGGGCGGTTAAATATAATCCAAATAATTTAAATGCAATCCTATTTTCTCTGAATGGGGACCAAACCCGCTACCAACCGCATTAGTAGTGATAGATGATATGCGAATGCAATGCGATAGCCCCAAATATGTGTTATATTAATAATTAAAGCAATCATAGCGGTTGAAAATGTATTTATTCTCATATTTTAATAAAACTGTTATTCAATTTCCAACTCACATCCGCTAACCAGGCGACGCAAATGCATCAGCAATTGAACTGAGAGCTATTTGCTTATTATTGCGAAATGAATGAGCACTAAAACTGATTAGAGTACAATCATAGATATACCTTGCAAATGCATAATGTAAAAGCGATGCTATATTTTAAAATCAGTTTTTGTTCCATATTTACTTTTTGATTTTATAAAACACTGATATGTAATAAGGCCATCGTAGTGCAGTGGAACTGTGAGGCTTTGCATGACATGCTGTCATGGTAAAGGTGATCGATTGTGTGTTCGATTGTCGCTCGGAGGAATGAGTATTTTAAAATTATTTTCATTATTCCTCTCTAAAATAAAACATTGAGAGACAGAAAGCGGAGAGTTGACACTTCTTTTCTGACGAAACTTCTATTTAACCTGGAAGTTATGAAAAAGGAACATCACGTACATGTACGTTACTTTGTTCTTTCTTAATATGTTATTATTACATGTTTTTATAAACACATGTTTTGGTATATATTTAATTTTAAACATATATTTTTGAGGTGGATATATGTTTTCGATTTTCTGTTTTTCTTTATCAGCGAATTTTAAGGTATTAACTTTGACACATTTCTAGAAGTAAAAAAGGAGTTCCGCGCTTTGCTTTGCAGAAAAGGATAGTGTAATACACTCCGTTCTCCACTCTCCGCCAAAAATAAAATAAACTTATAATATTACCTACTATAAAAATTTAATATACTTTTAAATATAACAATTTTTAAAGTTTAAAACTTATTTTGCATCAGTCCTTTCACATAAATAATCCTAATTTGATGGACAACTATAAGACCTCAGACCACATAAGCTGTATGGAAATCGAATGTGCAAATTACTAATCCACTTTGCCGCATGAGCGCTCATGTCAGCAGACACAAACTCGAGTAATTGCTTTGATTTATTGGAATTTCGTGTTACTATCAATGAATAACCAATGAGCTATTACAAATTTGTTTTAAATGAAGCAGGTAAGATGTAATGTATTGTACATATGAGATAAAAATATAATCACACTTGTGTTAGCACATTTTTTCAGAAGATCATTGCAGTTTCACGTTTTTTCCCTTATAACAGGATAGTCATAGAGAACCTAGTATTAAGGCACTCCGTTCCCCGCTTTTCGCCAAAATCGGAGGCATTGCGTGTTAAGTGGCTTAACTTGACGCCGCGCTTTGCCTCGACACCAGGCGGAGAAAACGGAAACATTAAATATTTCCACTCCTCGGATGGGAATCGAACCCACGACCACTCACTTTGCAGTCGCACTTTGTGCCTCTGCGCCACGTGTAATATACTACGAGTGAGACATACGAATATTCAGATATAGGACCCACCCATACAGAAATAGGTTAAACATAACAAACTTACACCGCTGCAATTGAAACAGGTACAACCCATAAGCCACAAGTAAATCTGATATGCTTTGACTACGATTTAATTTGCCGTCCGAGCGCTCACTGTAGGTATGAACTCGGCTAATAGCTTTCAATTGGGCCCAAACGTGTACTGATATTAATTGACTACTTACTACAGGTGCCAAACAGGTAGCGATATATGTCTTAGACAACAAATAATTGATTGCTACTCTTTTTGATTTCTAGGAAGATCAATACTACTAAAAATTATAATGAAATGAAATTATTTTAATAGGATTAATTGCATATATTTTTCATATTTGAAAATACGTTTTAGAAAATCCAACTTTTCAAACACTTTGCAGTTCGTGGTCAATCGCACGTAATTGTTAATATTTGAGAATTAAATTTAATATAAAAAAATAAATTTAATAAAAGCTTATTTGAACATTTATTCTTTAATATTTACTAAGCGATGACAACATATGATGAAGAAAAAAACTTAAAAATATTTAAAGTGATAAAGGTATAAATTTGAGCAAAATTGCAATGATACAAGACGAAAACGACGAAATGCCTATAGTCTTGTAGTACAAGCAGGCGAAGCTGCGAACAGAACGCTAATATTTTAACGTATGTAAAAGAAATAAAAACATTTCTCCGATCTGGTAAGAAAAACAGTGTCCTGACACTAAGTACCCTTACTTGATAGGAAGAGATGCTGTTTCGCATGCAATGTATAACAAGCAATATTAAACAAATTATACGTAGCTTAGCAAACCACATAAAAAATCTCTTTTCAAATTCATTGTTTGTCATAATGAAATAGGTTTTTGTAAGATTGATTCAGATGCAAAAAGGTACTTCTATTCTTAACTTTTCAGTTGAATTCAAATACAGCGTAAGTTATTGATAACTAAGAACTTTTAATATTTAACAAGATACATTTAAATGACACTTACGTAAATTTTATATCGATACTAATATTGTAATGGTAACAGTTTATCTGCTACGCCTTCGCGGCTTTAATTTTTTTTTTAAATTGAATTGGTTGAAGACCCAAAGTTAAACATGTGCTACTTTTTTCAAATATCAACCTTTCAAAGATTGAATAGGGGATAGTGATGAACATTGTATTATAAACTTAAGCTGCTAATATAGGTTATCTATATTTTAATTTATAAAATTTTATAAAATTTGTACAATAAATATAAACCGCTTATTTAAAGTGAGTGAATACGGAACAACTAAAGTTGTGCAGGTCACGTCGTTGAAACCGCAAGCTGATTGCTAGTATCCTCATATATCCAGAAAATTATATATAAATCTGATTTTTTACAACAATTAATCGCGTTGTTGCTTCAAAAAATAAAAATACTAATTCTACATCATTTCTTACGTTCATACAAAAGCCGAAATTCTACGAAGAAAATTTTACTAATTTACAATTTAGAAATAGAACCTCTCTACGTTAACATGAAAGGATTTTATTACTTTACTTTCATATTGTATTAAATGTCTTACTAACCGTCGCTTGTTTAGCTTATATTTCTTTACCATGTAAAGTAACGAAGCCGTAACGATCTTTTAATAAATGCTGCGTTAATGGCACGTGGCTTTAAGATATTAAAAAAGTCTTAAAGTCTCTTTGCTTTTAAGAACTATATGTTAACATAAACATAAAATAGAATGTTAATTATTACTATTACATGAGAAATATAAATCATTGCTATAACATGAAAAATTTATGAGAAAAATATTATTGGAGCTTAACGGATTTAAAAGAGTTCTCACTATTGTATCCTGGTAAAATTCCATATAAATTTGGTGATTATTTTTTTCAATCACAAGTAACAATTTTACAATAATTTACCGTACAACGTGAGTGGGCGAAAAACAAAACAATTATATATATTATAGTTCTACTAGCGGCTTGCTCGCGGCTTCGCCGCCTGGACTGCCTTATTGTTTCGTTATGTCACAATCCTCGGGAGTGGATTTTTGAAAAATAAAGTAGCCTATGTTTGACCTTTGATTATCAACTATATTTATTTCAAAATTTTTCGCTTTAGATTTTTCGCTTTAGATTTTTCATATAAACTTTCATCCGGTATTTCAACCCTTTAGCGGTTAATTTTTGAAAAAATAAGTAGCCTATGTTAGACCCATGGTTAGTTACTACTTTCGTTCTAAATTTCATCCAAATCGGACCGGTAGATTAGCCGTGAAAGCGTGACGGACAAACACACAGACTATCGGATTTATAATATAAGTATGTATGAATAGTTGACGCCGGGTAAGCCGCGAGCTATTCGCTAGTCTGAAATATATGTACTTTGTTGTCGATGTTGTCGTTTGAAAACGTATAAAACGTTGATCGCGGCAGTATTCGACCCCGCATCTCTTGGAAACTGTCCAAGCTCTCTGAACGTTAAGCTGTACGTTCTACTACCAGCCGCGTCGACAATCCTATACGCTTATTACAACTTATTTATGTTTTTAGCGTCTCTTCAATCCCGCTGCATTTAATATTTTATACGTTTTCTAAATGTATTTTTCAATTATTAAGGATTTTAAATTGGATGTTAAAATAAGATCGAATTACAACAATAAGACCTCATAACCAGAACAAATCAGAAAAATATTTACAACATAAAGTTATTGTGTCAAAAATCAAAAGCAAAAAGGCCAAATGCATATTTATACCTAACATAAACCTCTCTTATGGAAAACGTTGTCTCTAGCAGATTCACCTTTTCACATATCACCAACGATACACGAAATGCTCAGATTTACTGAAATATTATGAGTGACGTTTTATATTGAAACAGAGTTTTAAGCTGAGTGTTACGAGCTTTAAACCAAATGGTGCCCATAAAGCGGGCTCGATTTATTAGAGTTGTCGTCACTAACTGTTAGAATTTATTTTACCTGAATGTAACGGCTATGATTAATATATATAAATAAATAAAATTAAACTATCTATTTGTTATATTATAATTACGACTTTTTACTAAATACGAATATGTATACATACAAACATATGTGTACATGGTAAAAATACCAAAGTAACTTTTGTTACCTGCCTGTCGGCTTGTCTCTTCCGGATAACCTCTTGAATTGGGCCGATTTCGACGGGACGCTCAATGACAAGTATTAATTTTATTTCTGAATTATGACTTTACGGTTAAATTCGACGCTGGTGAGTCACGGGCACAGCTAGTTTCATCTTATCATTATAACGTTGCAGCCAGTTAACGTATAAGCTGCTTTGCCATTTCATCGGTGATGTGCCTAATAACACAGTTTATTAACTGTGAATGAATGAATCTACTTATTTATTTAATTTGGCGTATTTATAATTAAAGATACATAATAAATTAAAAAAAATATTGAAAATCTTATTTTGTTTTATATAATATTAAATATATTTATCGTGTCGTTTGTTGCTTTATCATACTAGATTAGTGATCAAAATGAAGAAATGAAAACAATATATAATCATATTTCTGAGTGGGAATCGAACCCACTACCATCGCAATTATAGTCAGACACTGTT
The DNA here is from genome assembly GCA_019049465.1 of Dryas iulia moderata. Classification (NCBI taxonomy): domain Eukaryota; kingdom Metazoa; phylum Arthropoda; class Insecta; order Lepidoptera; family Nymphalidae; genus Dryas; species Dryas iulia. The sequence goes on from CM032434.1 coordinate 12,655,769, forward strand.
CCACAGCAACACAACGGACTAAACCTGGTATAAATCAAGGTATAATAAAAAAGAACATTTAGAAAACGTATAAATATTTAAATGCAGCGGGATTCGAACTTGCGCCTCTTGGAACGATTTCCAAGCGCTCTGAATGCTAAGCAATGCATTGTACCTACTACCAGCTTCGTCGAAATTCTTATACGCTTATTACAAATTATTTATGTAATTTTTATACGTTTTCTAAATGTATTTTTCAATTTCGTAAGTGTATGAATAACTTTAAAAAAATGTTTAAAGAGTTTAAGGTATATTATTTGGCAAATTAATTACATTTCTTAATTACTACGGCAAACACATCTTTTAGAGTAAAAGCTTATTTATTTCTCTTCTGTATCACACTCTGTTTGCTATCGCACGCTGCATTGACTTTCCTCGCTACGCTACTTAATTGCATTTTAATTACAGCTGAACGCTTCGAATTGTAAAAGTAAATAGTGCTTACAGTAATGGTAATGTCTATATTTACATCAATATATTAATACGAGTTGGGAAATATTTGTACCTTTTTAACAATAAGTTATACAGCACAGTTAAAATCTGTACGGAGGAATGTAGGAACTCAAAACTTTTATAATAATACCTTAAATATTGCATTAAACTTGAAGTATCAGGTATTATTTGAGGCCATCGCGGATTAGTAGATTGTACACAGTTATATGTTTCAAATACACTTTTGTATAAAGTAATAGTAGTAAGATAATACGTTCCTAAAGCAACTTTTTTTAAATTAACGAGTTTTATAGTATATCAAAATACTAGCTATTATCCACGATTTTACTCGCATAGTCAATATCAACTAACTAAAAAACTAATTTAAATAATTAATTGAATTTAATCATGTATGCCCTATGAATGTACTGCCCCTTGGTGTAAGGACGTCGCCTCAAAAATTAAAAGATACTAAGAGAAACCCAACGCTGACCGCAAACCACGTATGCATACACGTAACATGTTTGAGCTTTAAACTAAGCTCTAATCAGTGTGCATAGACAACTTTAACATGGAAAGGGTGTATAAATATGATTTGTCTTTCAAATGAGTGTCATATTTTAGTATTCATCTGTTTCCAGTCATATACAACTTAAACACAATGCAGTGCTCGCCGCAATGGAATGCTCGCCGGTACAACTTCTGTCGGTCAACATTTACGGTCTTATTCATAAAAAGTTATGGAACAGTTAAAGTGTTCTATAAGCCCACTATAAGAGAAACGTCAAAAAATGGTATTCATAACAGCATTTTAGCGCTAAACAGTACTATAAGCGTGTTATAAAGTTATCGTGGCCAATACCCTACTATAGCGGTGCTATAAGATAAAAAATGGCCGATTCTCAACAGCTGATCATTGAAAATGACATTTGACGTAAGTGACTCGTCAATGTTAGCTAATCGAATTTGCATAACTTATTAATCCAATCCTGTAATAATTATTGCTTTGTGTCAATTTTCCACTTTTATATTTAAAATGAAAGCTTTACAAAGCATACATGCTTCGGAAACGATAGCAATAATGGAGAAGAGTTCGGAGCGAAGAAAAGTGTATAGAAGCAGGGTTTGACCCGTTTTCCTTGAACGACGAAGAATTTCGGAAGCGTTACCGTTTTAATAAGAGTACTGCTTTTATGATAAACCTTGTGCGTAGATTAACCATGGAGACATGCAATTAGACAATCTTATTAATAAAGTGAAGTTTTAAGTAGGAGAAATTTTAGTTAGTAAATTTTATAAAATTGTAAGTTTAACGCCGAGCTTTCCCTCAACACCAGAGCAAAGAAATGAAAATATAAATTGAAGTAAATATTTTATTGCCTGGAGTGAGGATCGAACCCACAACTAGTAGTCTTGTTACATGTTCACTTTGTGCCCGTGCTGGTGCACTGACCTCAATTTGTTAGATTTTGGTTAATAAAAAACAGTTTATTTCTATAAATTTTATTCTTTAGATGTGTAATACAATAATTTACGTTTGAGTAATTCTTCCTTTAATAGTGAATTATTTAGTTTTTGTTCTAAATTTTTTAATTTTTGCCTTTCTACGGCCATCTGGATCTCAGGAAGCTCCTTTCTGTAAGCAATTACATTTGCTTCTATTCTTGAGCTTATTGTCATGCTGTAACCAAAAATGTAATATATCTATTATTCTTTTTAATATGTTTTCCAAAGAAGTATGTATTATAAATTAATAATAAAACTTATTTTGTTGAAAGCTTAACACATTTTATTTATTTCAATTCAATTTAAGTTTGTTAATCCAAATTTAATATTGCTTGTAGATATAAGATAGTACTGAATGATTTTAGTGAATCTAACTTAGTAATATATTATAGTAATAAAAATAAAGATAAGTTCATTCAACATAGACATTTCTTTAATCTACCAAGATTGTGTACTAGTGCTAGTACTTGGATGCACCATCTAAAAAGAATATAATCAGATTTCCTTGCTGAGCATTTTTTAGGTAGTATTAGGTGTTTAATGTATTATAATGGAAAATAAATTTTGTCCCGCTTCCCATCAAATTATTTGTTGAAAATAAAATTGAACTAAATTGACTAAAATAATAAAATTGAAATGACTTTCTGGGTATTGTGGTATTATCATTCATTTAATATTTCATGCACCACAATTAATTATACTTAACATGTCATTACTTATGAATATCATTTAAAATAAGATAAGTGATTCATAATATTATTATTACACATACTTTTTTCTTCTTTTATATTATTTTCTGTTCTATTCTTAAACAAGAATTGATAATAATTACATAAATATTTCTTTATTCAAAATGAAACACTAATTGGCCAAATGTTTGTATTTTTATATGTACTTGGTTATCTGAGTAAAATTAATTTGAGTATACTGTGAACTCATGAGGGAGCCAAACTGAAATGTCATCACCAGTTGCTGGTTCTGTAGTAGGTGGTGGGTTACCAACTGTTTTTAGTATTTGTTTTTTTTTCTATAAATATCAGCTTCTTAGCTGACATTTTTATAATACTCTGAGCCTTAATTTGTTTTTCTTCTTCTTCAAGGGGTTTTTGCCATATTGTTAAAACTGAAACATTAAGTGCCGTGTTAATAAAATAACTACACAAATACTTTTCCTCAGCAATTCTTTCAAGATCATCTATGGAATAGAAGCATAAGCATTGAAACATAACATGCGTATGAATGTTTACAAAACAAAACTTACGTGTTCGAATTAACTGTATCAGTAAAACCAACCTTATCCTCCTCCAACCAATTCTCACTTCTCTGCCTTTTCTTGCTCTCTACAATTTTTGATTCCGATGCCATTTTATAAGTAATGGAGTAATATTTAAAATTAAATTAACACGTACGTACTACTAGTAAACAAATGTCAATAGCTTATCGCACCACAAACAACAAAATATGGTTTTTATCCTTAATAATGTCTATGATCAGTCGAATTTAGTAAAATTATACAGATTATCTGTGGTCAATTTGCAAAGTTTGACAAATTTTCTTGCCAATTTCATCGTAGTGGCAACATTTTAGCTTATAAACAGTATATTAGTTATAGTAGGTTTATAGTACTGTTATGAATACGCATTTTTATGTAACGTTTCATAAGCTTATAGAGCATTTTAACTAATGAACGTTTTAAGCGTTCTATAAGCATTTTTTATGAATAAGGCCGTTACTATTTAAGGCAATTGCGTCCCCAGCGGTAACTTCGACGTAGTTCACTACTTAATGAAACTTAATTTCTAACTTGACGGTATTGATTGCACTCTTCAAATCATTAGCGAAGTTAGTAAGGGGCACGACTTGAAATCGTTTGGTGATATTAAAAAACACTTTAACCTGATCAAAATTTTTGGTTTTGAATCCAATTTAGGCTTGAGATGTGAAACGCAATTTAATTTGTATTTTTTTATTTATAAACGTACCTACAAAGAAAATCTAGTGTAATGATACTCCGTTCTCCACATTCTGATCGTAATCGAGGCATTGCGCGTTCGGTGGTCTACCACTGCGGAAAATGAAAATAATATATAATCATTAGCTGAAGTGTGGCTCGAACCCACAACCATCGCGCTTACAGTCATACGCTGTCACACTACACTAAAACGTTCTCTATTCCTAAATATCTCATTTTATATTTAATAATATAAATACTACAAGGATACAAACTTATCTCACAGCACAAAGCTACAATAACATATTCACATAGTACAAGTCAAGTACGTGCAAGGCAAGAGCTCCTGAATTTTCCTGTTACACTGTACTTGAGGATATTTCAGGCAGACAGCGTGCATCCACAATCGATTATGCCTTTGCAGAATAACGGAAGCTTATGACGTTATAACATTTTCAAATTTCTTTATAAGAACAAAACCTATATACATTTCAAATTCTAGTGTAGTTATTATCAATGAATATTTTTTACCTCGTTTTGTGAGAATAATAAAGTAGTTGTAAGGCCATATCATAAGAATTAAGTTTCTTCTATATCTCTGCCAATTTATTGAAAATTGTGCCTATTACTTACATATTCGTATTAAATAAAATAAATCCACTGACCGCTTTTTCACTCATATAATGTCAGAGAAAACCTATATTGCTTGCTTAGAGCTTAAACTTAACTTACTTAAAAGTGGATAAATGAAAATGTTTTAAATACTTTTTTCTCACATTCCGTACGAAATCAAGACATTGCCAGACATCTACGCTTTAGTCTTAAGTACCAGAACTATTATTTCCTTTTGTCACGATGACCTCATTACAGAAATATGACGTATGTACATAATATATCATTAAATCTGACAAATATTAAATTTAAACAAATATTATAACTATAATTAAGCAAGTTGAATATATTATATAATTTTCATAATCGTAATACTTACATGTAAGCTTCAGAGTCAACTTTCTCTCTTGATATTAACCGACATTTCATCTAAACGCGAAGTTACACAGTATTATAGACCCCACGAATATGTTTCTACTCCTGGTTGTTTTGTAATCATATCAACTTAATAAACAATTGCAATATATGTTTTGGTGTCATGTAGACTGAACAGAATATCAATCAGAAGAAATTATTTTACTGAAAGGCTGTGTAAAGGAACACACATTAATTTAATTTTTAGTCACACTGGCAAGTAAATATCATGAGCTTGCTATGAAATTATATTGTCACCGTTGAAACTGGACTCATATGCAAATTTTCAAAATCAATTTTCAAAAACAAATCAAACATTAAGAAAAGGTATCATTTTACATAGACTAAACGATGTATAGATAAAAACTATTAAATTAGTATTAGTAAGAAAGGAAATTGAAAGTTTTATTAAGGGCTGTTCAAGTAATACGTAAGCAGATATACTTCAATTATTTACCCCCAAATTAATCGAAATCGTAGTATTTTTTGTTTATACCAACCTCTATTAATGAGAAAAAAATATAAGGAACTCCACTACTAAAACATAGAGTGGCATAAAGTTTATTATATTTTTTATTCGACTTTAGTGCAATCTATATCTATATCTCTATCTCTATATATAATAAAAGAGTAGAAAAGTCAATTCTGTACATGAAAAATTTCAGAAAAAAATTAATTGGGTGCGTTAATATATCGATAACAGAGGCCAAAAATCCATTCAGTAGAATTTTTGTCTGTCTGTCTGTCTGTCTGTCTGTCTGTTAATTTGTTCGCCAATCACGCAAAAACTACTGGACAGAAATGAATGAATTTTGATATAGTGATAGCTTATAGTTCAAAGGTACATATAGGATAGTTTTTATCCCGGTTTTCCATGTAGTTTTTTTGGAAAAAATAAAATACCGATATAAGTAAATTATTTGTATACTGATATCTACCGGGTAGAAATTAATGATTTTTTGTATGGAGTTAGCTTAAAGGTTAGAGCAACATATGGGATAGTTTTCATCCTGGTATTCTATACAACTGCGGCAGAAAAATAAAATTAAAAAAAAACATTTAAATTGTGTTGATAGTTCACGAGTGAAACTAAATTTGTTTTAATATCACTAATATTACTTAAAATAATTATAAAATAAATTGAGCACAACATTTATTGAAGATAATTTGCTATTAAAAATACATTTGACCGGTCTACAAAACTTTATATTATCTATATGACAACAAATGTCACTACGTTGTCTGTCACCATCTGTTATTATATAGTTTACATTGTACTAGATATATTCGTACTCATTAATATTATTATAAAAATGCAAAAATCTGTATCTCTTCTATAGGTTTTGTTTTCACGGGTAATCTACTAGCCCGCTTTAGATGAAATTCGAAAAGAAGAAGTCGTAGGGTCAAATATAGGCTACTTTTTAAAAAAAATCAAACCCTAGAAGGTTGAAACAGTGGATAAAACTTATGTATATTTAGTATATAGTGAGAATGAAAGATCTAAACTACTTGACTGATTTCGATTAAATTTCTCAGGAAAATAGTTGATGAGGCAAGGTCAAATATAGGCTACCTCTCTTTTTCTAAAAAGAAACCCGAAGGTGCTGAAATAGGGGATGAAAGAAGTAGTTAACGCAGCGAAGCTGCGAGCGGGTCGCTAGTATCTAATAAATGAGTACCATTAACGTTTTATACATGCTTAGTGGAATTCATAAAATGATTAGATATCAGAGATTACTATTTTCGTCAAAGACATTCAGTCATTCTTTTTCTTATAAGACACATATTATAACCTACTTTTTCTTGCAATTGTTTCGTTATTAAATGCCATTGAAATCAATTAACATTACATATTTTATGAAAAGCTTGACATGTAGCGATGGATGATACACAGAAAAATATACGAAAGTTTCTTCTCTTTTCATCTTGCTCTTCTACTCTGGTAACTAAAACAAAGCGCGGCGTTAAACTTATACAAAAAAACCGGCAAGCTGTTTTTTACTGTTTTATCTAATATCAAATTAATTTCTACTCATCAATTAAATTATAAGTGCAGTCAGAGAAATCAATTTCATATCATTACTTCCATACTCTACTGTCACTCTTGTAAGTGACGAAACTTATTGCTGCACTTTTTCTAGTTGGTTGTGTGAAACAAATTCATTTGTTTTTTAACTTGTAGATATGTAGTATGAGACCACAATTAAAATATATATTCCTAAGTGGTTGTTAAAAATAAAGAAGTTTTCTACTCATAACTAGGTACACCTACTTATGTATATACAGTTACAATACACAAGTAGCGTACCATACGTTAAGATGAATATAGTAGTAATTCTATATAGCTACATCAATATATTCATGTCCTGAGGTCATATACACGCCGTTATTGAGCACTTAAACGGGAAATCGAATACGTTACAAGAATATAAATAACACTTATCACATCACAAGAACTCTAAATAACCCCTGGCTTTGGATTATACATACGTAAAAAGGGGTTTTATAGCGCCCTATAAATAAGGCTTTCGATACTAAAATATCTTCAATATATCGCCTTTATATAATACTTATGTTACGCTTTTCAATATATGGACATTTAACTCTGAAAAGTAGATTGGCAAGAGTAAAAAGGCTACAGAACCAGAAAACCTTTTCAAAATAAATAGCTATAAACCTTTTATATATATTACCACAAAAACGTCTTTGAAGTATATTTTTACATAATATCTCATTCAAATTTTACCGACTTATAAATCCATTTTAACTAACCGAATATTTTAAAAGCTTTAGATGCATGATGACGGAACTCAACGGTGGGCATTGTCTTACTAGTCGGGAGACTCTTAAATAACATTACTCCGAGGAAAAATAGAAACTACAAAATCAGTTTGTACATAGTTCCTAATTTTGTGATTGACAACTTTTGAAGATAAAACATTATATGTTTTTTTCATCTTAACATTATTTTCGGCATAGCACTCCGTTGTCTAGTTTCTGCTCAAATCAAAGAGTGGCAGAACTTCTTCTCGATATGATCTCGATAAAAATGAAACTATTTTAAATATAACCATTTCTCCAAGTAGGATTCCTACCCACAACCCTCGCCTTTACAGTCAGACGTTGTGTCATTGTGGGAAACGGCTCGTATATATATTTAAAAGGTTATTCAATAATCAAAATATATGTACTTTTCAAGAAATATCCCTAAAGTACTTGTTGTGGAAAACATTAATTATTGATTTTCGCTGACGGGTCTCGCGATGTTGATTTTCGCTATGCAATGAAAAAGACGAATTCATTCAATTTCTCTTTGGGTGAAATAAATGTATTTATTTTGAAATGAAGCTATTTTTAACTGGATTAATCGCCTATATTTTTGGTATTCGAAAATACATTTTTAGAAAACTAGACGTTTCCAAAACTTTACAGCAGTCCGAGGTCGCAGGTAGACTGAGGTGACATTTTTTTATTTTATCTAAACAGATCCGAAATTTCACTTCAAGTGTAAATTGAAAACAAAACCATTGTGTATGCAACAAGCAGACCGCCGATGATGTTTTAAATATTAAGTACTTACTTTTAATGATTATACTTATATAAATACATAAGAATATAATATGTAAGATAGTAAGTAGTAGGCAAAAAGAGTAAACGACCTTAAGGGTAGTTTCTCTCTGCCGTATTAAATGTAAAAGATCCTTTAAAACAAATAAAAGAATAAATATGGAAAAGATATATAACTTACGTTTTTCTATAAAAAAATGTGTTATTATACAATAGCTTTTGAAGGGTAATATTGTAAAAAGCCAATACGAGTTTAGGATAAATTAATAACACTTTGAGCTTTTAGGTGAATTGAATTTTCTGACCAAAACTCATAGGAGTAAAGTGCCGGTGTCGGTATCAGCGCCGCGGCGGTATATTTGCATTTTAATTGAATTTCCTTAGCAAATAATTTTTGTGGAAATCTTTATGGTGATTTCATTTAACCAAATTACTGTGCCTCGCTTGATAACAGAATATTTTTTATTTAATTTTGTAATGCGATACTCATTAATGCAAAAGTTTAAATTTTGTTTGCTTAATTATTATTGTATATTTTTTGTGTAAAGAAACACAACGTAAAACGGCTGCTTTCTAACAAACGTAGAATATTTCACTTTTCTATGCATAAATTCTGTGAGTTGCAAAAGCACAGTCAATTGTCCAATATACGTTTTTTTTACATTTTAAACAACCTCAATAGTTTGTGGACCATCGCGAATATACTTTACAATTTTCTTAATTAAGTCCTTTTGAATAAGCGACAAGGCCGCCTTATTGTACATTTATTTTTGTCTCGATTGTTTGTGTGTTTTATTTGTTATTATTTGTGCAATAAAGTGTATTTTGATTTGATTTGATTTGAATTTTATATAAAAACAATAAATAATTAAATACTACTATTACAAAATGTGAAAGTTTGTCTGTCTGTTTACGGCTAAACCACCCCGAACATTTGGATTGATTCAGAAAAAAAATAGGTATTTCAAATGAATATGAAATGAAAATTTGTATGATAAGTGTGAAACAGGCAGATGAAGTTGTATAGTTCACGCAGACGAAGCCGCGAGCAGTTCACTAGTAAGAGAACTAATCTTCAAATATGATATACTAGCGGCCCGCTCCCGGCTTCGCCGCGTGAACTATTCCGTTATATTGCAATACTCGGGGGGCATTTTTAAAAAATAAAGTAGCCTATGTTTATGCTTAGTTTATCAACTATATTTAAGCCAAAATTCATTACAATTGGTCAAGCCGTTTAGATTTTTCATATAAACTTTCATCCCCTATTTCAACCCTTTAGAGGTTGATTTTTTAAAAAATAAGTAGCCTATGTTAGACTCAGTCACTTTTACTACTTTCATTCTAAATTTCATCCAAATCGGACCGGTAGATAAGCCGTGAAAGCATGACAGACAAACACACAGACTTTCGCATTTATAATATAAGTATGGATAAAACAAATCTATATCAAAAATTACAAACGTATGTACGACGAGTTACAATATCGCTGTTCCACGCCCAATTTATCAGGAAGCTCTAACAATAGCCGTATTTATTGATGATATCAACCAATACGTTCGGAAACCCTGAAAACGAGGGCTATTGCTCACACAAAGCGCAGAATCTTCCATTTTCTCACAATGTTTTCAATTGTTTCTTCTACGTCCCCGAAATAGTTTCCGAAATTAGATGAAGTTAAGGTAGTATGAAATATTTAGTTTGTCCGTTCTTGAAATTGAATTTCTCAATGGAAAATGGCATTCGCAAGAGGTTTGGAAGGTTTTTATTTTATAGAAATATTTACAAAGTAATCATAATATAACGATAATTTAATTGAGGTTTAATTTTTTGGAATATAATAAATAATGATGACTGAGGTCATCATGTTGCAATGGAACCGTCTGACTATAAAAGTGATTAGTTGTAGGTTCGATTCTCAGTCGTGTAAAGGATTATATTTAATAAATTTCCATTTTACGATAACAACACAAAACGTCTCAGTTTTTATTTTGTCACTAGGTTATATATTATCAATAGTATAAGACCTACTATGAAAAAAGAATAAGTTTTCAAATAAAGACATTTGCAAGATAATTTGCTATTTAATTCACAAAATGCAGCGATAAAAGATTGGTCTTTATTTGCAAAAATGCAAAATATTTGAGCTTTAATATCAAAATATATTTTTCTCTAAAACTAAGTAATGAACAAACTTTTAGAAACACCAATAACACATGGGAGTTTCCAAAATATAAAACAGTTTCACGATAATATCAAAGTGAGTAGATAGTTGTTTTCGTTTACTAAAATGAAAATGCACACAATTTATCTGAGTTATATACACATGAAAGTAGTTTCTCTGAATTTGTTCTATTTGTTTAGCGTATAATTGCGTCAGATTTTAGCAAATTTAACATTTTCATATATAGTAGTATTATATTTGTATTATACTAACAAAGCCTCGCGACTTTGCCTGTGTCCCCACACAACTTTTCATATAAACCCCTGTTTCTGCCCCTTGGGGAGCTAATTACCTATTCTTAATCCTGGGCCTTTCAGTATTTTTGTTTCGATTTCTATCTAAGTAAGGCTGTAAGATTAACCATAAAAGCGTAACAGACAGACAAACAGACTTTTACAATGACAGACAAATTCATAATATTAATAAATCTATAGAACTTAGTATAAATATAATCTATAGTACTACTTTAATTAGGACTGTGGCCAGTCGTGGCCCAGTGGCACAAGCGAGTGAGTGTGAACGACTGGTTGTGGGTTCGATTTCCACTCGAGGAGTGGAAATATTTAATATTTCCATTTTCTTTGCTGTGGTGTCGAGGTAAAGCGCGGCGTTAAGTTCCGCCACTTAACACGCAATGCCTCCGAATTCGGCGGAAAGTGGGGAACGGAGTGTGTTAACACTAGGTTCCCTCTGCCTACCCTGCTGTGTGCGGGATATAGCGTGAAGCTATTTATTTATTTAATTAGGAGCCATCAAAACTTCATTTTCACCTTGAGAATTCGAACCGAGATCTGTTTAGCTAATCTTTGATACCGAACTCGAGATCTGTTTAGCTAATCTTTGATATACTTTTTAATGATGAATATTATTAAAATTGCTTATCCGTAAAATATAAAATATACTTTGAAGTTGTAATCTATTATTTTTCAAGTATGCTAGGCGTAGTCTAGACAACTACGAGTTTATCTCTAACACAAGGGAATATAGTCACGTGCCTGTAAATTGGTTCTGTCCAAACAGCATAAAGCTTTCGCAGATATTACAGCAACAATATATCCTACCCCACTCTAGAGTCACTTAATACGTTAATCTTAAACGGTCTAGTGACATATACGAATTGCTTATTAGCAACTAGCAGTGGTTAAGTTAATTTAATGTATGTGAAGCATATGTTTCTGAATAAAATTATTAATATTAATTATGAATATTTGTGAATAGGCTGAGGGCTCCTAGTGTCGTGATTCTCTGAAAAATAATCTTTTGTTTATATAATTATTAATACACAGAATTCGAGATACATAGTTTCACATTTACACATTTTTTCCTATGCATATACGTCCTCTACTTTCCAACCGATTCTGAGGCATTGCGTGTTGAATTGCGGAGCTCAACGCCATGTAAAAATTACTAATGAATTAAGATAAATTAAACGTAAAATAAGTATATAAACATATAAAGTATTAAGATAATTAGAGTAAGAGATTAAACTTCTATTAAAAAATAAAACAATTTAAGCTTTCAGTTACGCCGAATAAGTTGGTGAATTGTATACAACAAAAAAACACCACGCTTTTCACCAGAGACCAGAGAGGAGACATGAAGACTTTTAATTTTTCACCTGAGTAGAAATCGAACCCACAACCATCGTGTGTAGTCAGACGTTGTCATACTGCGCTGCAATTGTCTAAACTCATACTTTAGCGTTTTAGCTTGTGTTGTATCCATAATTTCTCTTCAGTAATATTCTGACAAGCCTCGTTATAGACGAAGGTGAAAGAAAACACAAAATAATAAATATTATTCTCCTTTTTAATGTCTATTTACATAGACTACATCTGTAACAAATTAAGATTATTATTGTGTAAGTTTTATCACTTAAGTTTTAGAGTACCAATTGCTACATTAAAAATTTTGTATTTTACTTTAGTAGATTCAATTCTGAGCTACGCACTTGACAGTTATGGCCTCACATTTAAAAGTAACATTGACAAACTAGAAACAATACAGATTAGATTCCTGAAACTACTTGTAAACAAAAAAACTAAGGCTAATTGTAAAGGGAACTATGATAAATTATTTAAAATTTGCAAAATACTACCAGTTAGCTTAAAACATAAATATCTCTTGGCCTCGAATAGCCATGGCTGTCAAGGGCTTGGCTTGGAGCTGTTGAACCATGGCGTCGGTATAAGGTCGGTGTCTGAGGGTAAATATGAAGTACCAAAAGTTAACAATTACTTTGGAGATAGGACATTAAAAAAACTTTTGCCTTACTTACTTAACAGTTTGCCTAAAGATATTCGACTGGAACCGGATAAGTGTCCTTTTAAATATAAATTACGGAAATACCTGTTCTCATTGCTGTAAAACGCCTGATAGTTTATCTGTAACATGTTAAATGTTTGACATAATACCTTGTAACATGTAGAGACTGCTGATCCTACAGTCAAACTGATTCATCAGTTTTGTGGGACAATTTTTAAATTTTTCGTTTTACATTGTACTGAATAAATAAATAAATAATCAAAACGATGTTACTACATAGCTTTGCTAAGCCCCAAATAATTTGCTAATTGTACTGGATTTGAACCCAGAATCTATATTGTAACAACCAACATGCATGATATGCCAAGTTTCACCAAAATGAAAAAGTCGGACGAAATTTTCCCTAGAGACAGATTAGCATTAACGACACTCTTTTAGTGAGCTAGGTGGCTGGCGCTCCGCCAAACAACACTTTGATACGATAGTATAAATACAGCGCATATGTGACTATTGACAATAGCTTATGTCACGGCTGCTTTTAATGTTATTTATGTATAGAAGTATACATTAATGTATTAGAGCATTTTATACACTTCAACTACACAACCAGCAGCAACGTGTACAAACGTCGACTGACATAGTCGTAATATAGGACAGGCTTTCAATATGGACTCTTATGTTCTACAACTGTGAATCAAATATATTAAGAGCAGCTTCTTATGTCAAAATATATTCCGTTGTGCGCAGACAGAATTCAACTACGCCACTATCGCGATTGCCGTCAGACGTTATTCTTCTACGTGATTAGGTTAAAAAAACAATATAAAAAACAATTAATAAATAACAACGATGAAAGCCTAATTTCACTTGAGTTAATACTCCCAAAGTACAGTAAATATTAAAGGTACCCAAATATTTCGGCACAATATAGTCCCTTCGAGCCCACAATCAATATCATACATTTCATACGTTTGTATAATTTCGATTATTCAGATCACGAATGGACCCTAATCGTGAATAATGTAATCCTATTAGTTATTTAAGTTAGGAGTTATGTACGTAATTTTCTCTGAAAATTATTCGTTTTATTGGTAATTGATGATTGTGATTGGTGATTGTTAATGATTTATGATTTTTAAATACTGATTTTGAACTATCTAATATTGTCTTTTATATTTGACTGAGTTAGGCATCATTTTTAATACGGGATTTTATGCATATTTTATTGGGTATATTACAAATTATAATTAAATTATTATCAATAGGTATCATTGTCTTAAATACTGTCGTGGTGCAGTTGGACAGCGCTCAACGAAAAGTGGTAACAGAAGTGTTTTGAAAGTAGATTCTACTTGATTACACTGCTATGTGGAAAAACGCGTGAAGTTATAATTTGATATTTTTTTAATTTTTATAACATTTTTGCTCATGAAATCGTTATGATGATAATTGGACTAATTAGTCCAAAGTTCATTTGAATTCAAAAATGAAGCAATTAAACCTCCAGCCATACTTAACACCTAATTGCTTTTGCATATACGTATGCATAATTTAGTAAACAATTTTATCATGTTGGCATTTATTTTTAAAAAAGATTGTATCAGTCAGTTTAATATTTGGAGTGAAAATTAAAGATATTAAGTATCTTCATCAAATAAGAAGTTTCAAATATTATAAATTTGATCGAAATTGGAATTTAAGTAATATAAGCTCTGAAGTATAAAGTAAAACGGATTTTAACTTACAATATACCTGGGATTTGAATTCATAGTGTCCAAAGGTACGACAAAAATATTGAACGTGAGCACTTCGTCTACCGAAAATTAAGAGAGTGTTAAATATCATACAAAAGATGTATACATCCATACAAAAATTATATATTTCAAATCGAACGACATTACCTAAAATATAAGAGACTGAACTAATTTCCATGTTAAAATAGATTGGCGACACCAGGGGATATCGGAATAAGCATATATATAAAGAGTCAGGTCAGAGATCACCTATAAATTGGTCTATAAAAGTTCATCCGATCGTTGGTTAGTCTGAACTCGAGAGATGCATTTTTAATTGTGCAGTCCAATCAATTGACGTATATTGGGTAACGGTTATAAAAGGAAATTGAAAACCCAAATTTTCTCATCAATTTTCATCACAAATTAAAAGCACGGTTCGTTAAAGATTTAGTACTAGCCCATTAATACCCGACACGGTTTCGGTGCAGTGATTAAATGTCAACCACCGCTGTTGGACGCGAATTTAAAAGATTTCTTTCTTTATTGACTTTACAAGAGGGGTGTTTATGTTACTATTTGACATATTGGTCATATAGTAACATAACTATAGCTGTCTCTTTTACTAATTAACATTAATTATATATTTTGAATACAATACTAAAGTGAAGAGAAGGGAAAGAGAAAAAAAAATATGTTAATTGTTTAATGATTTGAAATGTACTGTGAACGATTTAAATAGGACTTAAATGTTATAGAAAGTAAACTGAGAATAAGAATTAGACACAGTAAAGTTACTCTACAACAAAGCTTCAACTCTTTTTCTCGCAGCAGCACTTTTAACCCAAAATTTGCTACATAGTTAATTAATAAAGTCCTTAAAGTTCTTAATTCAATCGGTGAATTGATTTCATGTTTTTTTACATTTCTCCGCTCCTTCAGGACAAAGTGCAGAGTTGAGTTCCGTCACTCAACATACAGTGTCTTGAATTCGGGCAGAAAGTGGAGAACGCAGTGTCTTGACACTTGATTTTCTTTGCCTACCTTTCTATACGGAATAAATATGAAGCTCAAAGTAAAAATCTTTTATGATTTTTTATAACATTTGTATACCATGCAAATGTACTTGCTTGTTGTTACATATTTTCTGCTAACTATGATAAAGAAAACTTGATATAACTAAATTCAATTAAAACTTTGAATTGTAGCTGGACCTCGCTTACGACTCTCTCTATCTGCACTTTAAATACAGTTATTACTTTGAACTTATTAATTAACATTACTTTAATGAAGTCAATTACATTTATAGTATCTAAATGTCTCTGTAAAAAGCTTTTTCACGTCTGTTTCTAATTGGTTAATAAAGGTACTAGATGTATAACTGATAATCTTAAATTTACATAAAAACAAAATATTGGTAAATAAATTAAAATTACAATACAAAATTCGTACGATTTGAAAGAATGAATTCACAACATAATATAATACGGCAGTTTTACGTTTTTTTAAAATTTTGTCAAATTATAAAACTCCATAAAACAAGAAATTTAAATTGAAAAATCTTAATTAAATTTATAATAGGCTTAGTAATAAGTACTAAAATGATAAACTAATAAGGAAGAAAATAAATTATCTTTTGATACTAAATATATCCTGTAGTATAAATATTGACATGTATATGTAATATCACTAGAAGAACTCTATTAAAGTTTCAAAGATGTTGGAATTTTAACAGGTTCACAGGATGACGTCATTTCCTCTCGGGACACGATCCGCTGTAAATCATTGTGCTTCGATAAAGTACCCATCACGAGGGAACTGCGAAAATAAGATCTTTTGATATATTTCGTATACATCATAATATGTCACTCTCTTTAAGTATTAGTCATAATATTATATATTTTTATAATATCATTACATAGTACTTTCAGTATAGTTTTTTAATTACTAATTACCACATTATATGTAGTTATCCTTTTGGCGTTGAGTTGCAACGCTTAACACGCTGCCGTATGTGGGATACAGCATGAAGCTGAAAAAATACATAAATTAATAGTAAAGTTGTATATAATCTATTATAACATTTCAGTATAGTTATGAAGTTGGTCAGATGACTTAATTAAATATATTTATTGATTTAAACGCATTAGATTTACAAATTCACTTTTATTATTATACGTTAGACCATCTTAATATCAATTTATTGTTCCTTTAATAATAATTTGTTGTTCCCGCCAAAGCACTTGACCACAGATTAAATATGTATGCATCTAGAAAGTAAAAACGCATCGCGTTTGACAGTCCATAAATATTCGTATAGTTAAGAATATGTATAACATACGTCGAAAATACCAAATTTAAAAATAATGAACATCTCGCATATAATATAACATAGATAGAATATAAGTTATTACGCTTCTTTACTCTAATTATACATACTTTAGATTAAATAATAAGGCCTTTATCAGTATTTACTTTAACCGCTATTCATATTAAATTTAAACACTTCATTATATTACAAAACATACACGAACGTTCCTCGTTAATTATGACAAAATAATTTGTGGTTACATCGTCTACAGATAATATTCGTTTTTCAGCTGTGGTTACAACATTTGCATAAATCTAAGCATAATCTTAATTTATTTTGTTATTTTTCGTTGGTAGGGTTATTTTAAAGAAAAAACACTCCCTAAAAGGGGAAAGAGTAGGGGTAGAAAATTTGCATGATTGTCCGTCAATACAATAACAGAAATTAATTCTATGTTACTGCTTACTAATAAAAAAATCATAAATACCTATTTCAGCGATTGTTAAAATTCTACCCTTAAGGTTATTCTACTTTCCTCTTCACATTTTATCTCCAAATAGAAAGGCATATCATATCATGTTCAGAAACGTATTAGAAAAATAATCAACTTTTTGTTGATTGCATAGGGCTGGAAACAAATCACATGACAAAAATAAGCTAAATATGGACTTTGCAACGATACATATTATGTATAAATAAACGTAGAAATATACAATGTTTTAATTTAAAGAATATATAATAATAGGCAAAAATAAAAAAAAAAAAAAAAAAAAAATAGCTTCACGCTATATCCCGCACACAGCAGGGTAGGCAGAGGGAACCTAGTGTTAAGACACTCCGTTCCCCACTACTAGGCAAAAATACTATTTTATAAAACACATTTAAACAAATAAAAAAATAAATATAATTAATATTTTCAAACTCAAATGCAACGCTGGCTGTATGAGTTTATGGCCGATTATAGTTTATTGTTTTTAAAAATAGAGAAAAAAAAGAAAGGGAAGATGGCGGGAGCGTGGCGTCGGTAAAAGGGACGCTTAAAAAATTACTGGTATTAAATTACAAATAATATGAATTGGATTCAAGGAAGTGGAATTTTAATTAGTAAATTTAACATATAAAATGCAAAGAGATCGAAATATAATAATTTTATCATATTCAAGTTTGGTAAGATGCATATTTGTACATTATGAAGAATTTCTTGGTGAGTTCTTATTACATTAATAATATAAAAAAGAACATAAAGAGAATATTTAAACGAGTATTAAATAAATAATAACAAAATAATATAACAATATTAAAAGCATTAATTACTTAAAACAGACCTATGAAAAAGAAAACGTAAAATTTGCAATACAAAATAAAGTATTTGGCGTGCCGTGCCGCCATCTTTGAATAGTGTTGTATGAACAGTAGCTTACATTTTCTTGAATGTTATAAATTTATAAATTAATTATATGATGCGAGTGTAAATAATATTTATAAAATAATAATGAATGAAACATCTGATTTATATTTTTTTTATGGCAAATAATGGCACGATTTCATAAAAAATTGTAAAATTTAAAATAACACAAATATGTACCACATGTAAAGTGGCGATAGTGTAGTAACGTGTATCGGCTTCACAACCCGACGAATTCATTAATTCACCAAAATATAAATCCTCATTTTATTATAAAAAGCCACGATTTTAGTAACGTAAGAGCCTTATAATATTTGGAGCAGAGAGAATTTAATTATATAAGCTTTGAATTATTCGATTTACATTGTGATCTAATGATCATTTCAGATCAAAAATCTTTATAGTTAGGCGTAAAATATGCGTCGATGTAATAACATGCGGCAAACAAGTTGTTACAGAAACTTGTATGATACTGTATTATACAAGTGGATCTTGTCCTCACTTTTTCACCATATTAACTTTAACTATTTTTCGTAGTGAAAGTTAATGGAATATTTAATTATTTACAAAGCTTTTATAGTCCAGGGATTGTCTCTTGTACATTGTATTCATTCGTATATAATTATCTTATATCTTTAAACAAGTAAATCTTGTATATATATACTAAGGTTAGTATTAAAGTGTTTTTTTACTCGTAGAAAAAAATAATAATTTCATACTTTGAATTTATGAATAGGTAATTCTACAATATGCATACCAATCGACCTCAATTCAAAGACCTACAGAGAAATTGTTTCTTTTTTACTGTTTTGAAAACAGTATTAAGGATGACACGTAATTTTATTCGATACATTGATTACATTATATAAAAATAATTTATTTTTTTATCCCTTTAATGCTATAAAAATTACATCCGCCTTGTATATAATATTATTATGCGCTGAATATGTATTTTAACATTTTTATGTGTTAATCATACACTAAATAAATTGCAAAGCATTTTTAGGAAATATTTACCAATTTGAATGCAGCGGGATTCGAACCCGCGTCTTAGAAACGGCCTAAGTGTTTTGACCATAAAGCCAATGCGTTCATACAAACGTCAAGAACTAACGAAACGTTCAAACTTTTATACGTTATCTAAAAATGTGCTAATCATATGTTTTAATTGAAATATTTCTTATGTTTATTTAAACTTACATATTACATTTATACATTTGCATAGAAATGTATACGTATATATAGAGATAAATGCACAGGTAACAAAACGAGCTGAACTGAATATCAAAGCTCTGAAGCTCTATATGAATGTACGTCGGTGGTAGTTTTACAGCTTATTTTATTCACAAGAGGTTCATATTCTACAAATACACGAATCAAAGCTCTTTCGTTATAGATTTGGTTACTTTATTTTTGAAGCACAGTTTTTCTATTTAAAAAAATCACAGTCACAGTTTGTATTAAAGAAAAATAATTTTAAAGATTTTTGAATTTGAATTTGAATTTATTCCATACCGACAAAGAGGTTGTTGGGGGAAAATATCGCTTTACATGTATTGCGAAGAGCTAATTATTTACTAAATAAAAACTATCAAAAGTGTTAAGTAAAGAGTAGGGGAAAAATTGGCCGCCCACAAGCAACCTGAGTATTGAAAAGATTATCTTTTATCGTTGCGCTGTATCCCCCACACAGCAGGCTAGGCATAGGGAACCTAATGTCCTTCCCTATTTTCGCCGAATTCTGGAGAAATTTCGTGTTAAGTAGCAAAAATAGACACCAGAGCAAAGAAAATGTTATATAATATACTTTTCCATTTCTCGGGTAGGAATCGAACCCACAACCAGTCGTTTTACTTTCACACTTTGTGCATCAGCGCAACGACTGGTCCCAATCTTCTTGATTTTTTACCTACTAATTATGAGGTTTCTTTAAATTGTTATGAAAATACCACATTCGGTAGAAGCAAAATATTACTATTATTAGAACTACATGTCCTTATTAAAACCTTACCTTACGTCAGACTCCTGTACTAAAGAAAAAAGGTGAGCCTATCACCATCTCGAGCATGTAAAAACATTCTTAGAATAATTTTTGCTGCCTTTATGGAAATATTACTGAGCAAAATAATTCAGGTCACGAATACAGTGGAAAAAGAGGGAGGGTCAAATTAGCAATTGGTAAAATTGCATCTTATTATTACTGAGTAATGTGCTTTCTTTGTTATATAACAACTTACCATTGTATTGCATATCCATTTTATCCATACTAATATTACAAATGCGATGATGTTACATTCTTTATGACGAAGTTTGCCTGTTACACTTGCTCGGCTTATCTATTGACCCGATTTGAAATAAAAATAGTTAAAGACTCGGGGATCAAACAATGGCAACTTTTTTATAGTCAACCTCTCAACTAAAGGGTTGAAACATGGAATGAAAATTTATACGAAGAATCTAATCAGATTGACTGATTTCTACCCGTGGGGGGACGGGTTAGAATACAATTCCCCTCCGTCCCTGGGCAGCGTCCCGTAAAAGGCGGGTAGCCCAGTAGCTTGGAGGTAGGACATTCGTTTTCCGACTGGCTTGCGGCCACTATCATATAAAATCAAATCAAATGTCAAAGACGAACCGCCAAACAATACTAATGTTGTGGATGTCCACGGGTGAAGGTAACTACTTAAAATCAGGTAGTCCTTCATCACGTTTGCCCCCCTTTCTTCAATAAAAAAAAAGAAAGATAGTTGATGGCGCAAGGTCAAACATGTTTTTTTAAAAATCAACCCTTAAGAGCCTGTAATTGGCGATAAAAGTAAGAAGCAGAATAGTTATGTAGTGTACATGAGCGAAGCAGCGAGCAGGTCCCTAATATTTGCATATACTCACTTTAGCATCGTATGTTGTAGCATGCAGGAAGTAATACACATATAAACCAGTGAAAACAAGATACAAGATACAATCCCTCGACTCGCAACGCAAGTAAATAATTAAATAAAAATATTCCTTGTTCCCTTGTTTAATAGTTATTTACTTCTTCTATTTTTTATGTACTTATGAATTCAAATTTAATAAAATATCTGTATTTGTGTGAAATATCTTACAGCAGTATCTTCCTTGTAGTATTAGAAATAACATATAGTTATTAAAACCTGTTAAATTTATGTAGACGGAACCTTTATTACATTTTTCGTTGTGAAAGTTAATATAGTAAAAAATTGTAGACAAGTAATATGCACGCTAATATGAAACAAATGTAAGTGCTATATAAACACTACCATATGTTTGAAAGACATTTGCATAAGTATAACAACGTATTTGCCGCCATTATTAAGTCGACGCATATTTTACGTCTATGTACAAAGATTTTTGATCTCAAAGGACCATTAGATCACAGTGAAAACCAAATAATTCATGGCTTAAATAATTAAATAGATTTTTGCTCAGAATATTACGAGGCTCTTATGTTACTGAGATTGTGAACCTTTTTTAACATAAAATTAAGATTTATTATTTCTTGGCAAAAGTAATATCTAACAATCAACTTTGACTGTTTAAACCAGTTGTGTCCCCAAAGTAACTTCAACTAAGTGTGCTTAGAGAAACTTAATTTCTAGTTTAAAAACTTTTGACGTATTGATTGGTCCATTCAAATTATTCACAGATTTGTTCAAATCGGATAATACAAAATTGCTTAATTTCTCTATAAAAAATATAATAAAGTGTTATAAGTTGCAAAAAAAAAAAAAAAATGTTGCAAAGTTGTTTTCCTTGTAAATAAATTAGAATAATAAAAATTCTAAAATAATGCCAAAAAGTTTTTAAAAAACAGCTAAAACAAACGTGTAAATAACATTTTATAGAGAGAGACATTTTGCATTTGTGATTCCTCAGAGAGCACTAAAGGGAAAAGACTAAAGTCTAACTTTTTTCTAAAATCCAACCGACTTCAACTGTCGCGAAAATAAAAAAATCATGTCATAGCATAAGGGTTTACTATACACAGAGCTGTGTTTGCATTATTTCGTTCGCTTTAGCTATCCTCCTTTTACTATTATCTAAATTTACTTTGCTCAGAATAATATGTAAAATATTAAATCTGAAACTGAATAAATACTACTTTAACTTCAATATGAATAATATTTTGAGTTGTTTTTAAAGTGTGTATTCACACAATGATGAACCCGCGCCCTTTGAAAACCAACCAATCGCTCCGACCGCTAAGTCATGCGTTCAAGAAGCGCAGAGAGGAAGGATATCTAAGAGGCGCAGCTCGAATCCTGCTGCGTTCAAATTTGTATATGATTTCCAGTGGCGTCACTATCGGAAAGTCCTATGCGGTGCAGTGCACCGCGGCCCTGGAACTTAGGCAAGATTACTGGGCCCTCTAACCAAGCGTGGATTTATTGTAGCGGGTATTATGTTCGTGCCCATGAATTAAATTGCTTGGAAAAGTACGGCTCGGGAGCAAAAAACGAAAGTCAAAATATTTGAGTGGTAGTTGCAAAAAAAACCTAAATATCTGGGCGGTAGTTGCAAAAAAAAGAGATGAGTTCTACCTAGAATGCTGCGAATGTAATTCATACATCATAACTGAGTCCTTCTTTAAAATTTCTGTTTTGTTCCTATTAAAAAAGTTCTTCAACCACTGGTTTAGACACAAGTACACTGACTTATGCCCGATTTTATTATCACCGTATCCCCTTATCATAATAAAAAAAATATTGGTGTGATTCTTTCCGTATGCAACGGGGCCCCCTTTTCGTATGCACATTTAGCTACGCCACTGACGACTTCTTAATATATATTTTTTAAATATGAGTATGTATATTCATACCCTAAATATATATGAGAGTAGCTATACAAAGTCGACGATTATATGACAAACGTGTTATTGTCTAAAATTCTATCAATACGTCTGTCATATAATCGTCGATTTTGTTTAGCTAATATATGAGAATATATATTTAGGTATACATAATATACACATACATGATGTGTATCTTAATAACAAACTGTTAAATAAGTACATAGATAAAATTGTTTAAGAAAATATTTGTTAAGCCTTTACGTTTCATCTCGTATAGCAGGTAAGGCATTCCGGCCGAACCTAGTGTCAAAACACTACTATCGATTGTTCGCCCGTTACCGAAACATTTATGCGTGACAGCACTCAACACCGTTCATTGGTTTAGGTACCAGAGCGAAAAGATAAAAATTGAAATACGATCAGTCCCCTAAGTGGGAATCGAACTCACAACCATCGCGTTAAATCAGACAAACGATGTCAACTACCTCTAAGGTAACAATAATAATTACATTTTTATTCCTTCTAATTGCACGTTTATGTTTTTAGGCAAAAGGCGATGATCAGCAATTACGCTGAAATATGGAGTTGAAACGACAACCTGAAGGCAGCCTGTCACCTACACTTAGCCGTTAAGAAGGATAAACAAGTAAAAACGAAGTCCAGTAACAAAACAGAGAAGGAGATGAAAGTACCTCAAGAAAAATCACCTGTTGAAGACAGTTCCAAAAGAGAAAGAAGATTGTCCAGAGCAAGTGAATGTTCTAAAGAAACTTTCGAATGGTAAAATATATACTACATTCGTTTATAAGTATTTTGGATTCAGTTCAGGATAGGCAGAGAGAACCTAATATCAAGACACACCGTTCTTGACTTTTCACCCGAAATCGAGACATTGTGTGTTGAGCGGCAGAACTTAACTACGCCCTTAACTACTTAGGTACTAAAAAGAGACATGGAAATAATATCTAATCATTCCCCGAATGAGAATCGAATCAACAACCAACGTGCTTAAAGTCAGACGCTGTAGTGTTAGAGCGTCACGACCTCCTCGTATATACACCTATACCCGCTAAGAATAAATAAAAAACTACTACAGACACCATCTAAATATATAAACTGCTAAAAGAAGCTGCATTTTTTGCAAAAAAAGGGTAAGCTTCAAAGCTTACCCTTTTTTTGCAAAAATACCTTACCCTTTTTTTTATTATTAAACATTGATCACATGTTATATAAAAAAAAGAAAAAAACAATTTCAAGCAGATACTCAATTCACAACTTTTTGCACAAATTCGAAATATTGCATTATAAGTAACGGAACTTAATGCCGAGTTTTGTTTTAGGTACCAGATTGGAGAAATGGAAATAATATATAATAGAAATAGTACATAATCATTACCCGAGTGGGAGTTGAACCCAAAACCATCGCTTTTACTATCAGTACACTATCCAATTACGCAATAAAGCCCTCAATTACATTATATATGTATATGTATTTAATGGGGCCAGTCGTGCCGCAGAGACACAAAGTGTGACTGTAAAGCGACTGGTTATGGGTTCGGTTCCCACTAGAGGGGAAGTAATATTTAATATTTCCATTTTCTTCGCTCTGGTGTCTAGACAAAGCGTGGCGTTAAGTTCCACCACTTAACACGCAATGCCTCCGAATTCGGTGGAAAGTGGAGAACGGAGTGTCTTAACTCTAGGTACCCTCTACCTACCCTGCTGTGTGCGGGACACAGCGTAAAACAAAAAAAATGTATTTAATCTATACAGGACACAAAAGTTAAAACGTAATTTGTCCATAAGTTGATAACAGAATGAAGTTGTAAGCAAAGTAGCTGCAACCTCGGCATTGGGGTTGTTTGCATACTAATATTTTCATTGAAATATTTCAAGTCACGCCACATCTACAATTATACTCACTGGTATATTTATTAGCATGCTTCAAGCAATAAGCTTTACGCTTTTGCACACATAGCAAGGTCAAAGAGAACCTGAGCAAAGGTAATGATTGATGGAACGCCGCGCTTTGTCATAGGTATATCAGGCAAAGAAATGAAAATAAATATGTATGAGTTGTAATTGCAGTTCTAATTCAATAACATTTTAGAGACTGGTTTGAAAAAAAAAACGTCCACGAGGTTAATTGTGATAACTCCTAATAATATTTTAATACCCATTTTTTTCTCCTTTCTTTAAAAGTGACAAGAACGAATAACAAATGAAGGTAGCACTGAAATTTTTAACGAGTCATCAATTTTTAAAGATTAACGACTCAATAGTAATTTGTAACTCATCCATCATCTACTGCCTGGGAATTAACGCACGTCTGCTGCCATGTTTACATAATTGCCAGTTGCTTTATAGATAGGTATGGAGAAAATGACTTAAACATAATAACACAAGGAAAGGAACACGAATAAGATGTAATAATAAAATAAACAAAATATAAAATAAAAATAATATTATTTACGATATTTATTAAGCACTTACAATTTACGATTATGCATTTATATACTTGTATAAAGGTATGTAAAGGTAGTTTTAATATACAAACGTATGTAACATCACGCTGTTTGCTTACATCCTTTACTCTAGTTAACGTCAACACTAATCATTATTATAAAACAGCAACAAAAATATTCTTAATCTTTTAAAAACATAAATGTATATTAATATATACCTACAGCTATCAATCAAACCTATATCATATGTTGTGCTGCTGTTACCATAATTGTAATCAACTATTTACCAAACATTTAAAAACAGAGATGCATGGCACGCAAACACGTATAAAACATTTTGAAATCTTTTTTAAAATGCTCGATGTTGCTATCAATTTATTATGCTGTTTACACATACATAATATTACAAATACATTTCTTTTTGCAGCTTCAGGCGTTTTCCCCCATTGAAGTATATCAGAGATAACCTAGCGTTGAGACACTTCGTTCTCCATTTTCTGCACAAAATCGAGACATAGCGTGCTGATTGGCGGCGCTCAACACCGCGCTTTGTGTTAGGTACCAGATGAAAATGAGGACAAAAATAAAATGTAATCAGTCCCTTAATTGAAATAAAAAAAAAATGAAACACTTCTCTAAAGCAACTCGTACTTATCACCGATAAGTGCTCGTAATAAAATTTAAGACTACACGCGATGACTGGTTATATACTCGTAACTTACTTATATTGTTTTTTAATGGCCGTGTTTGACTGAAATTGCCAGTAAACTAGTAAAAGGTGTTTCTAATATACATTGCAGAGTTCTAACTTCTAAGCTTTAGTTTTTTTTAACAAGACTCCGTATGTGTACTAAACATTTTATTACTCTTTGCATAATAACGTCAATATAAGGTTTATATTTTCTAGTACAGCTAGTCTCGCAGTTTCATTAACATCATGCAAGCTAAAGGCCTGATTAATCCGAAATGAAGTGCTGAGCTCTAAGGCGTATTTTCTCTTGAAATTAAATTTAAATTACTCATTTTATGACAATCTTCAAAGTATCGTTGAAAAATAAAATTACGGAATATGAATTTTATAATAACACGATAGCAATAATTTTGGTGGTTTGAGCAAGCAGTCTTACTACTTGCTCTACCTCATGGTATAAACATAGAATCAGTTATCAAGCCATTAATTTATTTTTACCATAGACAGTGACCAAATTTAACCTAATTTAATGAATATCCTTCTAATAAAAAAAACTAGTCAAGTTTTAAGATTAACAATAATCACTCTTAATAAGGAACATCTCAATAGCAGTATGTGACGTTTACCATGAGGAGTTTCATAATTACATTCTTAAAACATATATTTTTGCAATTTAGACGTACATGTTCCTAAGACAATATTTAACCTTGTAACTTCATGTTCACTTTATACTCTTGAATCCAATCATGACCGTTCCGAAATAATAAGCTATTCTCTTTGTACCTTCTACGTTTTAATTATAATAATAATTTAACATTTCCAGATAAGTTTCTAAGACCACATCACTATCAAGTCCTAAAGTATCATGTAAATACTTGACACACTGGAAACAAGCATGCGATAAGACTAAGTACAAAACGAAGGAACTGCTGAAAAGGTGGAAGACGTTGCCGGTAGCAGAGGGTGCTGGAAACCGAATGCAGGATGTCGCCCACAGTAAAGAGGAGAAACATCATGGCTGGAGTGTCAATGCTTGGAGTGAGTAGAATCATAAGTACTATACTTATGATTTTAATATTAATAATCATTTAAATAAATATAATCTATCGATCGATAAAGGGTTCCTTCCGTCTCGGAGGATTGCTGCCGTCAATCAACACCATGTCTCGATTTTGGACAGAAATTGAAAAATGGAGTGTTTTGACACTAGGTGATGTCTGTGTATACCGGATTATGCTTGAAACTAAAGATAAGTGTTATATTTTTCACTGATTAGATACTGAATATTATTCGAATAAGCAGAATATATAAACTAAAATAATTCGTCGACTTTATTTGAATGGAATCCGCAAATACTTACACACGCGTAATGCTTTTGTAAAATATGACACACTTTCGAGCAGAATTTGAACTGATTTTTTTTTTTTGATGTCTTTTTCAATTTTCCTAAGTGTGGAATGACACTTTAAAAATGTTTAAAAGTGATTTTTTTTTCTCAAAAACTGTTTTTTTTCCTAAAACATTTGTGAATTTAGCGGTTTTCTTTTCATCCTGAAGTTCCAAATTATAAGTTAAAAATTAGGTAAAGTAGCGAGCTTAAGTAGTTTTAATTTAAAATATATCACACTTATTTTTATCGTCCCTTTTCCCAGTTTATTTGGAGGTACACTTAAATATTCTTCACTGAAGAAGATTCTTTGCCATCTACAAAGTATTTTATTATAAAGTGTAGTTATAAATCAGCACAGAATCTATATTTTATACTAAATATGTTTAAATTTATGAAGTTGAAGCGCCTACATCAGGCACTCGAATAAAAAGTTTTTTTAAGCGTCACTTTTTCCTGTATTAGGATAGGTAAAGAGAACCTAGTGTTAACACTATTCTCCGCGTAAGAAACACAAAGAAAAGGCAAGGAAAAATCAAAATTAAAGTCAAAAAATGTAAGCATTTATCTGTAATCTAAACAGTTACATGGTATTACTTCTTCATAATGTCCAGGTTAAATTAAAATTTCATTAACGTAATTTCAGAGGTGACAGTTACTTTTTTTATGATATCACCTTCCCATCTTTTTCCTGACTATCTCCACTCAAAACGTGATAACTTGACACAGCTTTGTTGCGTAGTTGAAGAAGTACAAACCGAAACACACTGTCCTATTTATAATGTTATGTATGCATATCCCAGACTAAAAAAATGTATATTTGTAGCTTCAGGCTTTACTCGCATAGCAAGGTCATCAGAAAGAAATCAAGACACTCAGTTCTCCACTTTCAGCCCGAAATAGAGACATTGCATGTTGTGTAGCGCGCTCTATGTCTTCTTACTAAAGAGAAAATAATTTCAAAATAATCATTTCTTCAAACGAGAATCGAACACTTAGCTAATCATGTATACAGTGACTTGCTGTTCCATTGCACCATGATGATGATATTCTTATTATATCATAAAATCAAAATGCGGAAAAAAAAACAGATTTTAAAATGATACCATCGCTTTTATATTATTCATTTGCAATGCATATCTATGATTGTGCTTTAATTAGTTTTAGTGCTCATTCATTTCGCAATAATAAGCAAATAGCTCTCAGTTCAATTGCTGATGCATTCGCGTCGCGTGGTTAGCGGATGCGAGTTGGAAATTGAATAACAGTTTTATTAAAATGTGAGAATAAATACATTTTCAACCGCTATGACTGATTTATATTATCGATTTAACAAATATTTGGGACTATCACATTGCAGTAGCAAAACGTTTGCTATCGCGATTGGTTGCAGGTTTGGTCTCCATTGCGGAATTAGGATCGTATTTAAGTTATTTGGAGATAACTGTTCTAATGAGACAAAACATACTTCTCTCTCATATCTTTGGCGGAAAGTGAGAATTGAAGTTTCACGACAAGGTTCTTACTGACAACCCTGCTATGCGGGTTAAGCGTAAAGCTACAAATATACATTAATTTAGTCTGGGATATGCATACATAGTATAATAAATGGAACAGTGTGTTTAGGTTTGGAGATAGTCAGGAGGCTTAAACAATTTCTTGGTGAGTTCTTATTACATTAATAATATTAAAATAACAACAATTGAATATATAGTGTGAGTGTAAAAAGTATTCGTATACCGTACATTCCTAAATTGTTCACTTAAAACGCAATATCTCTTATATAACCTAGTATAAAGACGCTCTATTCTCTACTTTCGCTTGAATTTGTATGTTGTATGGTGGAACGCTGACTTACTATGTATAAGATTTTATTTAAACTATTCAACTCTAAAAAAGCTCTAAACACTTATTACTTTAGAAAGAAAGATACTTAAGAAAATTTTCAGTGCAACTTTCACGTCACTTAAGCGCTTAAAACTCTTTTTAGTTTTAAACTTAAGAGACGAGCTTCTAATGACTGAAAGATTTCTAGTTTATTTACCACTAACCGTTTTTAATTAAATTATTTAGTAATCACTCCTGTGTGTAATATGTCTACTTGACAATATGTTTAACGATTTTATTTTGGGAATCATTAATTATAATATTCTTTTATTTCAGCATTGAGTTTATACTCAACGTGCAGTAGAAAATTAAGTTAAGAAGAATAAAAAAAAAACACGTTTTTCTCCGCATGCATGTTGCTATCCACTTTCCTCCCGAAACTGAGACTGCGTGTCGAATTCAACTACACGGTTTGTCTTACATACTAAAGCGGAGATATGTTTATAAAATAATTTAAACATACATAACCTTCCCCTGTGCGGGAGGCTAATTCACGATTAGGTTCGCTTTCCGCCTACAGTCACATGCTTGTCACACTGAGCCACGGAGGCCACAAATAAAAATGTCAAATTTGAAAAAGACATTTAGAATGTCAAATTTACTATTTCTATGTTTATTTCATGATTTCTTACAGGTAAAGTAGTAAATTTTATTTTCTTTACGAAAATTAAAAGTAAAATAATAATCCAAATCATTATTATTTAAAGGCTACAAAATATCGTCTTTTTAAATATGATATTAAAGTTATTTAAAAACAAAATATTATTATTATTATTATTATATGAGAGATAGATATTACAACTATTTGATTCACAAGAAAGAATAAACTTATGTAATATTTGTATAACGATCAGAAATTCGATTCCGATATCAATCTCTGGGGATGTTCAGAGCAGTTAATATTGCAACTAGGCATCTATTTTATCAATCTAAACAAATAATCTCACTCACACTTAGATTCACCATTCGCCCACGTCTTACTAAATTGCGTTATACAGCTGAAAATTCAAAGGAAAAAGTAATAAAATTTTAAAAGCAGGCCTTAAGCATTACGGCAAACGTCCCTGAAAAGAGGTGTTTGCTAAACAGTTTCCTTAACCCTTCCAACGAGATAAATTTCAGTATCTCATTATTATGCTGCGTAATGTCCTGTGAAATACGACTTACAGGCTTTCTTCATAAATTGAGGGGACCGAAATAGCTGATGTTTATGTTTACAAGCTGTGAAAATGTCAATGGGAGGTTATTTAGAATGAGTAGACGATAAATTAACGCAGTAAAGAAAAACCCTTTTACACGACTGTTGTGGAATTAGAGTAAAAATGTTTGGAACGTTATATTAAGTTTTTTTTTTACATTTTAAAATGTTATTAGTGTTTATTAATGTGCACTTAGGAAATTGACAAAGATATTTTTAGAAAAAGTATAAAAAGCATAACGCACCCACTGCGCTCACCAGAAAGTATAACTTAGCGTTCAAGATTCGAGTCCCGGTGCATTCAAATTATTATATGATTTTTAAGATATGAAGATTGTTATAAAATCCTTGTTTGGCATAGCATAGTTCACTGTTTGGTAAATATTTTTTTTTCTAAATATTTAAGGAATTCTTTTACGTCACGTCAAGGTTCGTTTAAAAATTTATAGGGATGTCTAATTAATGAAGTTTTTTTTAATCTTACGTTTCAACAAATAATGAAATAAGTTTACAGTATTTACTTTCTAATTCCATATTTTTATATTTTTGTCAATATCAAAAACAGGATGAAGTCATTAAGTCTTTACATACTTCCAAAAGTCGTGGGTTTAAATCCAGCTTGGCTTAAATTTTTATACGTTTCTTAAAAATGTTTTCATTTTTAAAGCAAATTAAAATATCTTTTTAAAATAAGTACTTATAATATATTTTATGAAGAAATAATTCTTCCAAAATAATGACTTGTCATATTATATGTATATACATCATACTTCCAGCTTCATCCAATACACGTCAAAGAATGCACATTAACTTAACAAAGGTGTCATAATAAAAGCTCTTGTGTTTTAAAAGTTTAATTAAGCTCAACTATGCAACATGTTAAACACACAATTATAAATCTAAGTTAGAAACATCATAGCACTATGTAGTATGTAGGTCAGACACTCGACCCCGCGGCTCATTCAACATTTATACACATTGTTTTAACTGCACCACAGCGCCCTTACTTAACGTATAATGATGTAGCTTATATGGATTACTACTACATTCATCTTACGTACAATACTTATGTATTGTAACTGTCATGTACATAATACATAGGTGTACCTAGTTATGATAGAAAACTTCTTTATTTTTTACAACCACTTAGGAATATATATTTTAATTGTGGTCTCATACTACATTCTACAAGTTAAAAACACAAATGAATTGTTTCACAACAACCAACTAAAAAAGTGCAGCATAGGTTTCGTCACTTACAAGTGAAGTGGAGTATGGAAGTAGTGTATGAAATCCTTATCTCTCAACTGCACTTCCTTTTAATTGATGGTAGAATTTAATATGATATTAGTTAAATTAAAAAGCAGCTTGCCCGGTTTTTTTTGCCGGCTTGTTTTAGGTACCAGAGCAGAGAAGATGAAAAAAGAAGAATTTTTCGTATTATCGTCTGTGTATCGTTCCATCGTTTACATGTTAAAGCTTTTCCCATATTTTTTGTAATGTTAATTGATATTAAAACGGCATTTAATAACGAAACACTTACCAGAAAAAGTAGGTATATCGTAAGAGTGGGGGAGGCGTGAGGAGGCGGGAGAGGGGGTCAGAGGAAGAAATGAGTTAGAATGACTGAATGTCTTTGACGAAATTATTAATCTCTGATATCTAATGATATCATTTATCATTTTATGAATTCCACTAAGCATGTATAAAACATTAATGGTACTCATTTATTAGATATTGCACTAAAGTCGAATAAAAAATATAATAAACTTTATGCCACTCTATGTTTTATTAGTGGAGTTCCTTATATTTTTTTCTTATTAACAGAGGTTGGTATAAATAAAAAATACTACGATTTCGATTAATTTGGGGGTAAATAATTGTAATAAACCTGCTTACGTATTACTTGAACAGCCCTTAATCAGTTTTTAATAAAACTTTCAATTTCCTTTCTTACTAACACTATTTTATTAACTTTTATCTATACAGCGTTTAGTCTATGTAAAATACCTTTTCTTAATGTTTAATTTGTTTGAAAATTTGCATACAAATCCAGTTTCAACGGTGACAATATAATTTCATAGCAAGCTCATGACCAAAAATTGACCAAAAATTAAATTAATGTGTGTTCCTTTAAGCAGCCTTTCAGTAAAATAATTTCTTCTGAAGGATATATTCTGGTTAGTCTACATGACACCAAAACATATATTGCAATTGTTTATTAAGTTGATATGATTACAAAACAACCAGGAGTAGAAACATATTCACGGGGTCTATAGTACTGTAGTACGTAGTCGTAACTTCTTGTTTAAATGAAATCTCGGTTTATATCAAGAGAGAAAGATGACTCTGAAGCTTACATGTAAGTATTAGGATTATGAAAATTATATAATATATATAATTTGCTTAACAATAGTTATAATATTTGTTCAAATTTAATATTTGTCAGTTTTAATGATATACGAGTACGTCATAATTCTGTAATGATGCCATCATGACAAAGGGTAATAATAGTATTTTTTTTATTTCTTCGTTCTGGTACCTAAGACTAAAGCGCAGATGTCTCGCAATATCTTGATTTTGTACGGAATGTGAGAAAAAAGTAATTAAAATATTTTCATTTATCCACTTTGGTAATGGACAGCGTTAAGTTTAAGTTCTAAACAAGCAATAAGGTTTTTCTCTGACATTATATGAGTGAAAAAGCGGTGAGCAGATTTATTTTTTGTAATACGAGTATGTAAATAATAGGCACAATTTTCAATATATTGGCAAAGAAATAGATGAAACTCAATTTTTATGATATGGCCTTACTAAACTACACTATAATTTGAAATTTATATAGATTTTGTTCTTATAAAGAAATTTGAAAATGTTATAACGTCATACGCTTCCATTATTTTGCAAAGGCATAATCGATTGTGGCTGCACGCTGTCAGCCTGAAATATCCTAAAGTACAGTGTAACAGGAAAATTGAGAAGCTCTTGCCTTGCTCGTACTGACTTACATTACCTATCTATGTGAATATGTTATTGTAGCTTTGTGCTGTGAAATAAATTTGTATTCTTGTAATGTTTATGCAATATAAGTAAAAAATGAGACCTTAAGGAATAGAGAACTTAGTGTAGTGTGACAGCGTATAACTGTAAGCGCGATGGTTGTGGGTTCGAGTCACACTTCAGCTAATGATTATATATTATTTTCATTTTCGGCAGTGGTCTAGACAAAGGCGACGTTGAGTTCCGGGATCGAAAAGTGGGGAACGGGGGTTCAGGTCAAAGTATGCCAAAAGTGTTTTTCAATATCACCAAAAGATTTCAAGTCCTGCCCTTTATTTCGCTAACGATATGAAGAGTGCAATCAATACCGTCAAGTTACAAATTAACTTTCATTAAGTAGTGAACTACGTCGAAGTTACCGCTGGGGACCCAATTGCCTTAAATACTAAATGTTAGCCGGTTGAAGTTGTACCTGCGAGCAAAAATATAAGCTTTGTTCTTGTGGATACTGAATGTAATTTTATTCAAAACATATGACTCTGAAAAAGGCTGCGTCCACCGTAAAGCAACCAATTCAAAGATGTAGGATGTGAATTATATATTTTCTAAGCTGCTATGTCCAAATATAACGGTCGATTAGTTTTCAATATAATGTATATCACCTGTCCGAGGAAATTTTACCGGTAATTTTAATTTTAATAGTTTAATTATTATAGTCAAGTCATGTTTAGCTCAAATATTGCAACTAGATTAAAAAAATATGTATTGCTCTTTATTAAGTTGCTAATTCCTATCAATTGGTGACAGTACAAATGTTTTGATTGAACATAAAGTAAAAGCCATTATAGCGCAGTAGGCAAAGTAAGACTGTAAAGACAAATTACTATTTCAATTCTCACTCGATGATTTGTTTTATTTTTTTGTTTATATAGCTTTTTAGAGCAAATTGCGGAGTTGTGTTCAGCCCTTTATATAGCCCTTCTTACATTTTGTGGTTTATCTAAACCTATGATAATTTAAAGAGTACATGATGGAAGAGATTTTGCGAAGGCTACAGTAGATTCGTATTCAAATAGAAATACGCATAATATTGTTTACAGTAGCGTACAAAACAGTGATCTGTTTTGTGTTTAAATTGTATACGACTGGAAGTAGATGACAAGGAAAATATCACACCCATTTGAAAGACAAATATTTTTTGTCGTGCTCTTATTTTTGAAGTTGTCTGTGTACGCTAACAAGATCCACCAGATGTACACCGGAACACTGCTATTGAGGTTAGTTTAAAGCTCAAGTTACAATTACCTACACTCACGTGTGTGTAACAATTTGTCCACGTTCAGTTTTGACTTCTTCTTCCTTTGAGTTCCTCTTAGTTTTTTTAATTGTTCAGGCGACGTGACGGCTTTATATCAAGAGAATAAATTATTCTTCCTTACTATTGACCATGTGAGCGAGGCCGGAGATAACAGCTACTATTATAATAAACTAGTAGACCCAATAACGATTAAATACTTCGTTTTATTTTAAATGTAATGTAAAACATTGAATTAAAAAAAAATATCCTAATCTCCTCCGTAAAAATTGTGTCTTAAAACTTTTTATACATTCACGCTTTTTCCCATATGGCACATAAGTAGTCAGAGAGAACCGAGTGATAGAACTCAGCGTCGGGCTTCTCCGAGCAGCCTCCGAGTGAGAGTCGAACTCACAACCAATCGCGTTTACAGTCCTTTTTAAACGGTTGTTCGTTAAAGGGGTTATAAATATTTACCTCCACATTGGTATATATGTAGGTACCATTACTGTAAGCACTATTTACTTTTACAAATTGAAGCGTTCAGCTGTAATTAAAATGCAATTAAGTAGCGTAGCGAGGAGAGTCAATGCAGCGTGCGATAGCAAACAGAGTGCGATAAAGAAGAGAAATAAATAAGCTTTAACTCTAAAAAACGTATTTGCATTAGTAATTAGAAAACTGTTTTAAATTTTTTAAAGTGTTATTCACACACTTGCACTCACATTGAAAAAGACATTTAGAAAACATAAAAATTACACACAACATAGAAAGCATGGCTTAGCGGTCACAGCGCTTGCGTGGTTTCCAAGAGGCGCGGGTTCGAATCCCACTGTTTTCGATTTTTTATGCGTTTTCTAGACGTCTTTTTCTTATCTTAATTTATGCCAGGTTTAGGCTTTTGTGGTGCTGTGGAACAGCGTCTGACTATAATTGCGATGGTTGTGGGTTTAATTCTCACTCGGGAATATGATTATATATTATTTTTATTTCTTAATTTTAGTCACTAATCTGACATACATACATAAAGCAACAAACGTAAAGATAAAGATATTTAATATTATAAAACAGAATGAGAATTTCAATATTTTTTTATTTTATTATGTATGTACAATTATAAATACGCCAAATTAAATGAATCAGTAGATTCATTCATTCGGAGAGGCACATAACCGCTGAAATGGCAAAGCAGCTTATACGTTAACTGGCTGCAACGTTATACTGATAAGATGACTATGTCCGTGCCCGTGGCTCACCCGCGTCAATTTAACCATAAAGTTAAAATTCAGAAATAAAAGTAATAACTGTCATTGAACGTCACGTCAGAATCAGTCCAACTCAAGATGTTATCCGGAACAGACAAACCGTCTGTCGATTTGTCTGTTTCAGGTAAAAATTGTAAAAAATGTTACTTGGTATTTTTACCGTTTACACATATGTTTGTATGTATACATATGCGTAGTTAGTAAAAAGTGTTTATTATAATATAACAAATATATACTTTAATTTTATTTCTGTGAAATAAATTCTAACAGTTAGTGACGACAACTATAATAAATCGAGCCCGCTTTATGGGCACCATTTGGTTTAAAGCTCGGAGCACTCAGCTTAAAACACTGTTTCAATATAAAACGTCACTCATAATATTTCAGTAAATCTAAACATTTCGTGTATCGTTGGTCATTTGTGAAAAGGTGAATCCACTAGGGAGAATGTTTTCTAGAACAGAGATTTATGTTAGGCTTAAATATGCGTATATATAAACCTTTCGCCTCTTTGCTTTTTGACATTTAGTAAAATCATGTATTATTAATTTTTATAACTGTATTTTATTCATATTTCTCAATAAAAAAATATTTATATAATTCTGGTAATATAATCTTTTTGGCGTAAGATGACTTTATAATAATATACCCGAAAATAAACTACCAAAGGTACATTCGAATAAATGTTATGAATTGCAAATTTCAAATTAAATTTCTACATTCTTGTGAATATTATTGAATTTACTCTACTTGTATATATATCATCGATTTTCCTGTAGTAAATAAGAAAGATTATTTGTTAATATAAAAATATTGTAGAATAATTTAGTCACGTAAATTAATTTACAACTTGTTCATTTAATGGATTCTTTTTACTGTTTTTTACATAAAACTTCAAAAATTTTAATGAGTTCACGATCAAGACCGCCTTATCGTTAGAAGCTACGCAATACAGTGTTCTTTTAAAAAATATATAAAAACAAGTTAAAACAAATCTTTTATTCAAAAACCTGTTCTTTTTCCTATAAGCTTTTTAATATTGAAGAAATGTCGCGAAAGCGTTTAAGAATTTCGACTACCAGCTGCGGTAGTAGAACGTACAGCTTAGCGTTCAGAGCGGTTGGATGGTTACCAAGAGGTGCGGGTTCGAATACTGCCGCGTTCAAGGCTTAATACGTTTTCTAAATGTCTTTTTCAATTACCTAAGTGTGTCAATGTAAAAATGCTAAAAGTATTTAATAACTCTTATTTATTTTTAACCGATCTATCTCCATCGTGTGTTCTCCACATAATTGGCCGGCAACATAACATTGACGAAGTAATTTTTGCTTAAGTTGCGCGTTCGAAGCGCCATAATTGAAGAAGCAAACTAAACTTAGCAAAAATTGTAATTATTGTGAATTTTAATTCTTTCTGCTTAGCCAGTTACGGGTTGAAACTGTCAATACAACGGTGATCGTGCAGTGGCGCTTATTCGAAACTATTTTGTCATTCACGTTTATTTAAAACGCAATTAAGTGGTGCATCCGAAATAGCGCGTGTTAGGTGAACAACCCTGTTTGCAATATTGCAATATTGAGTGACGAGTAAATGGATTACTCGCTTTTACTCTATGGAGCAATTCTGAACGTGTCAGGTGCAGGTTTATTAAATTTACTATTTTAACGTTTCACCAATATTCATTAAAATTGTAGTAAATTTTGGTATGGCTGTGTTTGTGTATAGGAATGGAAACTCGATACCATTTTATTTCATATACATTTCGATTCTCAGAATCAAGTAAAAGCGTATAATTAAAACCAGAAATTGTAGATAAGAGGAAAACAAGGAAAGCCACACTCACACGATGGTGATGTTGTGTGTTGAATGATGAATCGGAATAGATTTTACCATCCTTATTCTAGTCATGAGGTAACTACAATATTGTTGCCATGACTGTTCGAAGAACTAAGGTATATAATTCAAGTTCCGTATATGAAAATATCGCAAAGGAAATACATAAAATAAAAAGTTAGTCGGTATCTTACGCAGTATGATTCTCAATTTATTATTTACATGGGGATCTTTGCCAACTTTGAATATAATATTTTATTATAACTACTTTTTTTCTAACAAGTTAAGTTTGTTTACTTTTCTGTGATATCTTTTAAAATAATAGAGTCTTTGTACCTGGCTTGAGTGAATACGATGACGCTTCTGTTTTGCGCTTATTGCTGTTCAGCCTATAAGCAAACAGGCTTAACATGATATAATGTATAGAAAGAGTAAACATACTATAAAATAATAAAACTTAAGACATGATTTTAAATTAATACAAAATACTATAATGAAGTATTTTTTTGTAAATAAAAAAGTGGTTCGAGTCGGATGTCGGATATTAACTTTTATTTATTATTATGTACCTCGATAAAGTTCTCGGGTTCAAAAGACCCCGGTCCTTTGGAAGGCTTGCGTGGGGACACAGGTCCAACACGTAGAGGCCCCTTAGAGATAATAAAATGTTTTACTGTGACGCATCAGCCGGGATCCAACTCTGAGAAATCACAGGTAATTGCTCAGAGATGGTCACCGGTTAATGTGTAGGAACTACGAAAGATGTGGAAAACTAAACTGGGGCTATGGAATGGAGTTTGGATGGACTGAATACTGGGCTATTGTATGAGACTACTAGTCCGCCATTTCGACAGTCTCAAATTGAATGGTTGACGGACGGTGACTCGCCTCCCACTAGATGGGCCCCACAAAACGGTGTAATGCCTCGGGCGCAACATCGGCGTGGTCGGCTAAGGGTGTCGAGAGGTGTGCACCGGTTTCACCATCACGAGCAAGCTCGAGAGCGGGTTCCCCGCTATTACGCAGATTGAGCACTTCCACCCTTCCGAGCAAGAGCTATATGCTCTTGCGCTCCACTCTGCCAGCCAACGAAGGCAAGCCAGAGGCGGGGGATAAATATCAATTCCCCTCTGGAGGTTTCAGGTCCGTGGGGTCGCCACTCCCCAACAGCTCGCCACAAGCTGCCCTGTGGGTTTATTTAATATATTATTATTATTACTAGCTTTATGCTTTATTCCGCACATATCAGGGTAGGCAGAGGGAACCTAGTGCTAAGGACACTGTCCCCCACTTTCCGCCGAATTCGAAGGCATTGCGTGTTAAGTGGCGGAACTTAACTTTTATATAATACTTATAAGTAAAGTAAAACCGCAAATCATATATTCATCCAACACACGAATATTATCTACATATGAATATATTGCATAAAAATCGCATTATAATATAGACGTTTTATATGGAAAAAGGTACGAGTGTTGATAACCGTTCGTTCCGAACCCGTCGACACCTCATTATGTAGTTATGAGTTTTTTTAACACCCAGAAAAAAGTGTAAAGCTGAGGAACATGAGAAATTATATTAAAACCCCGCAGGGATACAGATACGACATGGGGAATGTATGCAAAACTTGTAGGAGAATTGTTACAAAGCTAATAACAAATCTTAACGCATCAGGTTGTGGGTTCGATTTCCACTCGAGGAGTAGAAATATTTAACATTTGACTATTTCTACTCCTCGAGTATATACGCTCTGGTGTCGAGGTATATCGCGGCGTTGAGTAACACAAATTATGAAATCATGATCATTTTTTCAAGGGGAATCAAATTCGATTTTTTTCATTTACATTCAGACGTCATAATGCGCTACAATGGCTTCTTTTTTTATTTTTTACAATTGTCTTTGGATTCAGTATCCGGTCTCAATTAAATTAATTTATATATAAAATAGTACTCCAATGTAGCACGCCCATTTTTAAATAACGCGTGATTTTGGGATATTACTGTATACAATAACAGTCTAAAAAAATATTTTTAGATAGGAGGAAGAGAACTTCGAATGACCTAGTATTTGTCTCTCCCTTCCTACTCTCCTCCATCTTTTCAAATGCTTATACAAAGATTATTTCTTGCCAAATATCATATGTTTATCATATATAAATACTGTATGAACAATTTATGTATATTTTATCAATTTTAGCGGAATATTTCATGAAGTATTCCCTGGAACAAATTGCGTGCTGCACGAAAGCCAAATAAGATCGGATTAGTTGACGCGGCTGCGGCGTATTTAGTCAAATGACGAAGTTTACCTAGCTTTCGAAGTAGATAAGTCTTTGGAATAATGAAGATATTCTTACAAATTTTGTAGAAAAAATTATAATCATAAAAAATGAATACTACACATTTTTAATTCATGATAATGAATGATTTATAATACTTATTATCGTTAAAAAAATGTACTTTTGTAGTGACTTTTACATGCTTGGAATGGTACTCAGTATATTTCTTTTATAATTATAAGTTTTGTTACAACGTAAAGCTTTTTTTATTAAATTTTCATGAGCTTGTCTAAGGTCTAAATAGCTAAGTGTTATTATATAGTTAACAGTCAATATAATAATGACTTTAATAGAATTTATAAAATCTATAACACTACATCATATTTTATTAATGCGTTCATTTTTTTTTAAAAAAGAATTAGTATCTTTATACGAACATCTTTTTAATGTGTGTTTTTATCGTGTATATAAAATGCAACAATAGTTAATTACCTTCAAGAATGTAATATATTAGTTTATAATAATGAAATAAAATGAATAAAATAATTACATACAATAAAATAAAATGTATGACACAAAATACATATAATTCAAACTAGCGGCTCGCTCGCGGCGACGTTAATATGTTAAAGCTTAATAATGGCACGCATTAACGCAGCCTTTATTAAGAAGTCGTTACAGCTTCGTTACTTTTCATGGCAAAGAAATATAAGCTAAATAAGCGACGGTTAATAAGAATTTGTATACAATATGAAAGTAAAGTAATGAAATTCTTTCATGTTAGCGTTGAGAGGTTCTATTTGTAAAATGAAAATTAATAAAACTCTCTACGTATAATTTCGGCTTTTATATGAACGAAATGATGTAGATTAATATTTTTATTTTTTTTGAAGCAACCAAAGGATAAATTGGTGTGAAAAAAATCAGGTTTATATAATCTTCTGGACATATTAGGCTACTAGCAATCCGCTCGCGGTTTCTACGACGTGACCAGCACAACTTTAGTTGTTTCGTATTGTCCACGGCCCGCGTTCTCACTTAAGATAAGCGGTTTATATTTATTGTACAAATTTTCATCTCCTATTTTAGCTCTTTAGGGGCCAGTTTGAGAAAAAATACCTATGTTAGCAGCTTAAATTTATAATACAAAGTTCATCACTATCCCCTATTCAGTCCTTGTAAGATCGATTTTTGAAAAGGAGCAGCATGTTTTCGTAGGACTTTCCTTCCACACACCACTCAACTGTGGAATGGCCTATCGACGGCAGTGTTTCCAGGTCGATACGACATGAATTCCTTCAAATGGCGCGTTTACCTCCATCTCAAAGGCTGGCAACGTCCCTGTAGCTCCTCTGGTGTTACACGGGGCCGTGGGCGACGGTGTTCACCTAACACCAGGAGACCCGAACTCTTGTTTGCCTTGTCCTTTTCATAAAAAAGGAGCAGCATGTTTACCTTTGGGTCTTCAACCAATTCAATTTTAAAACTATCCAAATCGGGCCAGTGGTTAAGCCGTAAAGGCGTAGCAGATAGACTGTTACCGTTACAATATTGGTATGGATATAAAATTACGTAGGTGTAATGTAAAGTATCTTGTTAAATACTAAGAGTTCTAGTATAAAGGTCTGTATTTGAATTCAACTGAAAAATAAAAAATAGGAGTAACTTTTTGCATCTGCATCAATCTTACAAAGACCTTTTTATTATGACAAGATGCAGATCTCATAACAAATGATGAATTTGAAAAGACGAAAGTTTTAGTTGTTTTTATATGGTATGTTAAGCTACGTATATTTTTTTTAATTATGCTTGTTACATCATTAATGAATGCAAAACAGTAACTTTTTTTATCAAGTAAGGGCACTTAGTGTCAGGACACTCAGTTTGACTTACTAGAGTGGAGAAATGTTTTCATCTCTTTTACGAACCTGCTTTAACTACAAGACTAAAGATATTACGTCGTTCTGTCTTGTATCATAAATTTTGCTCCAATTTATAATTTTATCACTTTAAATGTTTTAATTTTTAAATGTTTTATTTTTTATTTTAATTTTTCCTTATCATATGTTGTCATCTGTTCAAATAATCTCACTATATTAAATTTAATTCTAAAATTTATTATTTCTTCAAACAATTGCGCGCGTGTGTGAGTGCGTGCGTGTGGGTTTGACCACGACGACGACGATTTGTAAAATGTATTTCCAAGTATGAAAAATATACGCAATTAATTCTATTAAAATAATTTCATTTCATTATAATTTTTATTAATCCCATACCAGAAATCAAAGAGAGTAGCAATCTATTATTTCTTGTCTAAGACATATGTATATCGCCACCTGTTTGCTACCTGTAGTAGTCAATTAATATCAGTATATGTCTGGGCCCAATTGAAAGCTATTAGCTGAGTTCATATCTACAGTGAGCGCTCGTACGACAAATTAAATCGTAGTCAAAGCAAATCAGATTTACGTGTGGCTTATGGGTTTTACCTGTTTCAATTGTAGCGGTGTAAGTTGGTTATGTTTAACCTATTTCTGTATGGGTGGGTCCTATATCTAAATATTTGTATGTCTCACTCATAGTATATTACACATTTAATAAAATATATCTAGGGCCAGTCGTGGCGCAGAGGCACAAAGTGACTGGTTGTGGGTTCGATTCCCATCCGAGGAGTGGAATATTTAATGTTTCCATTTTCTTCGCCTGGTGTCGAGGCAAAGCGCTGCGTCAAGTTAAGCCACTTACCACGCAATGCCTCCGAATTTGGCGAAAAGCGGGGAACGGAGCCTTAACACTAGGTTCTCTATGACTATCCTGTTATAAGGGAAAAAACGTGAAACTGCAATGATCTTCTGCAAAAATGTGCTAACACAAGTGTGATTATATTTTTATCTCATATGTACAATACATTACATCTTACGTGCTTCATTTAAAGCAAATTTGTAATAGCTCATTGGTTATTCATTGATAGTAATACGAAATTCCAATAAATCAAAGCAATTACTCGAGTTTGTGTCTGCTGTCAGGAGCGCTCAGCCGGCAAAGTGGATTAGTAATTTGCACATCGGATTTCCATACAGCTTATGTGGTCTGAGCTCTTATAGTTGTCCATTAAATTATGAAGGATTATTTATGAGAAAGGACTGATGCAAAATAAGTTTTAAACTTGAAAAAATGTTATTTTTAAAAGTATATAAAAATTTTATAGTAGGTAATATTATAAGTTTATTTTATTTTTGGCGGAGAGTGGAGAACGGAGGGTATTGACACTATCACTTTCTGCAAAGTAAAGCGCGGAACTCCTTTTTTACTTCTAGAAATGTGTCAAAGTTAATACTTTAAAATTCGTTGATAAAGAAAAACTGAAAATCGAAAACATATATCCACCTCAAAAATACATATTTGAAATTAAATATATACCAAAACATGTGTTTATAAAAGTATGTAATAATAACATATTAAGAAAGAACAAAGTAATAATACATATGTACGTGATGTTCCTTTTTCAGATGTCAGAAAAGAAGTGTCAATTCTCCGCTTTCTGTCTCTCAATGTTTTCTTTTAGAGAGGAATAATGAAAATAATTTAAAAATAACTCATTCCTCCGAGCGACAATAGAACACACAATCAATCACCTTTACCACGATATGCTGTTCCTCTGCACTACGATGGCCTTATAATATATCAGTGTTTTATAAAATCAAAAAGTAAATGTGGAA
Organism: Dryas iulia moderata; assembly: GCA_019049465.1. Lineage (NCBI taxonomy): Eukaryota > Metazoa > Arthropoda > Insecta > Lepidoptera > Nymphalidae > Dryas > Dryas iulia. The sequence goes on from CM032434.1 coordinate 12,700,062, forward strand.
CAAAAACTGATTTTAAAATATAGCATCGCTTTTACATTATGCATTTGCAAGGTATATCTATGATTGTACTCTAATCAGTTTTAGTGCTCATTCATTTCGCAATAATAAGCAAATAGCTCTCAGTTCAATTGCTGATGCATGTGCGTCGCGTGGTTAGCGGATGCGAAATTGAAAAACAGTTTTATTAAAATATGAGAATAAATACATTTTCAACCGCTATGACTGATTTAATTATTGATACAACAAATATTTGGGGCTATCGCATTGCAATAGCGTAGCATCTGACTACTAATGCGATTGGTTGCAGGTTTGGTCCCCATTCGGAGAAATTAGGATTACATTTAAATTATTAGGATTATATATTAACCGCTCAAGTATCACAAAGTACAGTGTTAAGTTCCGACGAGTTAAGGTGGGAAATGAAGTGTCACGACATAAGGTTCTCACTGACAACCCTGCTATGCGGGTAAAAGCGTGAAGCTACAAATTTACATTGTTTTCGTTTGCTAATATTATAAATGGGACAGTGTGTTTCTGTTTGTCTTTCTTTCACGTCACATCGAAGCCACATCAAGTAATGATTTTTTAAGAGACAGTTAAGAAGCTGGCGAGTAATATAAGCAACTTTTTAACTCTCTCGTCGATGTAAACCTTGACATCTTATTTTTACGAGACATATAATTGTCATATAAATTTAAGTTAAGTCCTTTTTCGATAACCTATTCTTAAATCATTTAAATAATTACAATTAGAATGAAGAATGACGTAGGTTATTCTAAATTTCCATTTAGTATGCGAGTGCAGCCACGACTACCAGCTAGTTTTTATATAAGACTTATTAATATACCTACTAATAGATACTTATAGATATAATACATACTCAGTCATCGTTTTATTTAATTAGCGATGGGTTAGCGTTGGCGCATGTTATAGTAGAGCTAATAATCTAGATGGCTAGTTGCCAATACAATTTCAGTTAGATTTGCTAAAATTGCAGGCATTAACTGTATATGGACGAGATAGAGAATGTAATTGCGTTTAGTACAGAAAAAGTAAAATATTAGTTTATAATCTTAAAATATATTATACATATAATAGGCATGGAGATAACTTCATAGATATAAATTGAACATAAGCTCATTTAAGTACATTTACAAATTGATTATTTTTAGAAATTCAATTTATCACATATTTTAAAGGTGCCAAATAGGTAGCACATGTGAAATAGATATAATTTATTGTTATACATACTCCTTATCGTTTCTACTAAGCAACTTCAAGCCTCTCCTCTCATAGCGGGGCCTGGTGTCAAGAATCATGTGTCAAGACTCCGTTCTTTACTTTCAATAAAGCAATAAATTGAGACATTGTGTGTTAAGTGGCGCAACTCAACGATGCGTTTTTATTACAAATAATAACAAGTATTCTAAAAAATATATATTTTACCAAAACTACTAATAAGTTGTTCAGTGAAAATTAATAGAAATTGCTTATAGCTTAGTCTCGTTAGTATCTCGCTTTATGTTTTGTAAATTTTAATACAATATCTAAATAGCCATCATTTTTGCCATGTTGTATTTAAATTTATGTATTTTCACTATGACAACACTGTAATGAAGCTACAATTTTTTTGTATATACATGTAGGAGTAGCTTGTGATAAGTGATTCATATTAGACTATGGTACATATATATATATATATAATATATATTAGATATATATATATTAGATATATATACATATATATATATATATATATATATAGATATATAGAGATATAGATATATATATATATATATATATAGATATATATATATATATATATATACTATATATATATATATATATATATATATATATATATATATATATATATAATTATGTACATAAATAATTTAAAAAATTATAAGTTCCTTTAAGTATAACATATAAATTTGTAAAAATCTCTTTACAGAGATGCTAACAACAAAAATCCAATATCTATATAAATGGAAATGTCTGTGTGTTAGGCTATTTATTTTTTAAAAAATCAACCTCTAAAGGGTTGAAATAGGGGATGAAAGTTTATATGAAAACTTTACACCGCTGGACCGATTGTAATGAAATTTGGCATAAATATAGTAAATAATCCCAGGGTAACCATAGGCTAATTATTTTTCAAAAATTCACTCCCTAGGGTTGCGATATACTGCAACAGCCATGTAGATTACGCGGCGAAGCCGCAAGCGTGCCGCTAGTAAGCGTATTATAATCGAGCGTATAAGAATTTCGGCGCAGCTGCTAGTATAACCTATGGCTTAGCGATCCGAGCGCTTGGACGGTTTCCAGAAGACGCAGACTCGAATCCCGCTGTGTTAAAATTGTTATACGCGTCTAAATTCTATTCTAAATGTTTTTTTCAATTTCCTAAGTGTGTGAATAATACTTTAAAAAGTTTAAAAGTAGCTTTCAAGGTAACTCATTATAACCATTTTTATAGTTACCAAAATAGTTCTAAAATACATAGTTCTACGTAATCTAATGTTTTAATGAACAGGATATTTATTTGTACTCAAATTAATAAGTTACTTATGGCACTTATTTTTGAAAAAAATGTTCTTGAGAGTATTTAATTTCATCCATTCTCATTGACCGCACGAGCGACGCCGCGGTAATCACAGTTAGTAATATATACCATATATATACATATCTGCCAGTAATACATATCTGCCAGTAAAGTCCCATCTAAATTGGTCTAGCCTTTCCAGAGATTAGCCAAAATAAGCCAATAGACAGTCAAGATATTAAAAAATGATACTTGATATGTATACTGTGTATACCTACATAAATATGCATTTAGTGAAAAGCGGTTATTTTAATGTTACAAACAAACACTCAAATTTTATTTAAATATACATAAGCTATTTCGGTATATTAGTACCATGTACTGTATATTTTTTAGCATAAAAACAACGTAATGTACATTAAATGTTGAAATTGGGAACGTCGACGACAAGGAAAAGGCGTGGGAACAATAAAGCAAAACAAAGTGATGTATATTTTAGGGTATATTGTAACAATACATACTATGTATAAATAAACGTAGGAATATAAAAAAATTAAATAATATAATTTAATAATAATAAAAAAATATATACAATTTTATGGAATAGGTTAAACAAATAATAAAAAAATATTTAATTAATATTTTCAGAAAAAGCAACGTTGGCTGTATGAGTTGCTGGCATATTATAGTTTATGATTTTTAAAAATGGAATAGAAAGAGAAAGGGAGCATGGCGGGAGCGTGGCGTCGAAAAAGTGACGCTTAGGAAATTATTGATATTAAATTGCAAATATTATAAATTGAATACAAGGAAATGGATATTTAATAAATAAATTTAACATATTAAATGCAAAGTGATCGAAATATAATAATTTTATAATAATCAAGTTTGGTAAGATGCATATTTGTTAATTATGAAGAATTGCTTGGTGAGTTCTTATTACATTAATTATATATAAAAATAACAAAAGCGAATATTGAAATGAATATTTAAAAAATAATAACTAAATAATATAATAGTATTAAAGGCAATAAATATTTTAAATATTAGTTCTATGAAAAAGAACACGTATAATTTGGAGTACAAATTAATTAAAATATTTGGCGTATGGCGGCGCCATCTTAAAATAGTGTTGTATGAACACTATAGTTTACATTTTCCTAAATATTATAAATTTATAAATTAATCGAAAGTTGCGAGTGTAAATAATATTTATTAAATAAAAATAAATGATGCATTGAATAATAATATATTTTATGGCAAATATTCTCATACGAATGTATGAAATTTAAAATAATATAAATATGTACTACATGTATAGGGGCGATGCATGTAGTACAAATAATAATAATAAGATATTAATATATAATGCGTTTGATAGCTGGGTATTTTATGGCAATAATTGGCACGATCTCATACGAATGTGTAAATCTTAAAAAAACAAATATAAGCTACATGTACAGGGGCGATGCATGTACTGTCTCTCGACTGTCAGGGTTCGGTTATAGCTTATAGCTTACTGATAAGCGATGTCAGTGACACAATCAATGTAGCTTTGCAGCACCGAGGCCAACATGCTTGGTAAAGTGATCCGCTATAGCGACGTTGGTTAGTTGTATCCTTTCTGATGCTGTCTTGTGTTGCGTAAGCGATGCTTGTACAAAGTCGGATTGTGGTATAACGTGTGGCATGCGACTGTCGTGGGTTCAGGTAGCTTATAGCTTACTGATAAGCGATGTCGGTGACACAATCAATGTAGCTTTGCAGCACCGAGGCCGACATGTTTGGTAAAGTGATCCGCTATAGCGACGTTGGTTTGTTGTATCCTTTCTGATGCTGTCTTGCGTTGCGTAAGCGATGCTTGTACAAAGTCGGATTGTGGTATAACGTGTGACATGCGACTGTCGTGGGTTCAGGTAGCTTATAGCTTATAGCTTAACCAGTGACATTGGTCTCACAAACCATTAATGTATATCGGCTTAACAACCCGACGAATTCATTGGTCTCACAAACCAGTGACGTATATCGGCTTAACAACCCGACGAATCTATTGGCCTCACAAACCAGTGGCGTATATCGGCTTAACAACCCGACGAATTATATTGGTCTCACAAACCAGTAACGTATATCGGCTTCACAACCCGACGAATTCATTGGTCTCACAAACCAGTGACGTATATCGGCTTCACAACCCGACGAATTACATTGGCCTCACAAACCAATGTACAACTAATTAAATATATATAATAAGCGTAACAAGTACCTTTGAGAAAGATCACACACAAACTTAACAAACATGACGTGACAGCTAACTAATAATTGATCGTTTGCTAAGGCATCGTAAGTATCATATACGTGAACTGTTTCGTTGTGTCTCGGAGGGTTCAATATCATCGGTCAGGTCTGCGATCGGACGGAACTCACGGCAAGTGGCGGGGCGGGGCCACACGGCCATTTTTCTCTTAATATAGCTATCTTGCATAGTTGTAAGTGAGAGATAAATGAGACGATCCTAGGGCTTTTCCTCGGACGAGCTCTGGGTGATTGCAACGGATAGTTTGTGTTAGATACTTGCATGTCTAGATCCCTTCTGATGGCTAATTAATATATAAATGAGTCTATACCTTCTGATGGCAAACTAATAATTAAGAAGGAAGACCCTCTGATGGCTAATTATATATAAAATGAGTCAATACCTTTCTGATGGCAATTATAATTAAAAAAGATTACCTTCTGATGGCTTATTATATGTATTTAGTATATTACACGTAGAATTTCCTAACACTGTTATCTCTGAATCTCAAAAAGAACTTGAGTTACTTACATACATAACAATAAAGGTCCTAACCACAAGACGTATCATGAGCCAAGGCATGATTTGATTAATATATTTTCAAACATTTCAGATCAATGAGATCGATGAAGGGATGAGTTCAATGAAGGGGGGGATACCAGTTACAATTGGTGCCGTGACCAGGATGGTCAAACGGCTTTATAATAAATATTAAAAATGGGCTTATGCCTACAATTGCTGTCCGTGAAATGGAATGAGACAGAGGAGGTTTACAGTGTTTGGAAGTTTTATGGTTGGGGGGTTGTAAGGTCCGGGGGTTGATAGTTTAATGAATTGTCACATTGGGGGGGTTGATAGACTGAGAGGTTGCAAAGTCTGGGGGTTGATAATAAATTAGAAAGATTTTGTAAATTCTATTCCGATAAACTTCATAGAATTTAGGGGGTTGAATGTAACAATACATACTATGTATAAATAAACGTAGGAATATAAAAAATATTAAATAATATAATTTAATAATAATAAAAAAATATATACAATTTTATGGAATAGGTTAAACAAATAATAAAAAAATATTTAATTAATATTTCAGAAAAGCAACGTTGGCTGTATGAGTTGCTGGCCGATTATAGTTTATGATTTTTAAAAATGGAATAGAAAGAGAAAGGGAGCATGGCGGGAGCGTGGCGTCGTAAAAGTGACGCTTAGGAAATTATTGATATTAAATTACAAATAATATAAATTGAATACAAGGAAATGGATATTTAATAAATAAATTTAACATATTAAATGCAAAGTGATCGAAATATAATAATTTTATAATAATCAAGTTTGGTAAGATGCATATTTGTTAATTATGAAGAATTGCTTGGTGAGTTCTTATTACATTAATAATATAAAAATAACAAAGCGAATATTGAAATGAATATTTAAATAATAATAACTAAATAATATAATAGTATTAAAGGCAATAAATATTTTAAATATTAGTTCTATGAAAAAGAAAACGTATAATTTGCAGTACAAATTAATTAAAATATTTGGCGTATGGCGGCGCCATCTTAAAATAGTGTTGTATGAACACTATAGTTTACATTTTCCTAAATATTTTCAATTTATAAATTAATTGAAAGTTGCGAGTGTAAATAATATTTATTAAATAAAAATAAATGATGCATTGAATAATAACATATTTTATGGCAAATATTCTCATACGAATGTATGAAATTTAAAATAATGTAAATATGTACTACATGTATAGGGGCGATGCACGTAGTACAAATAACAATAATAAGATATTAATATATAATGCGTTGAATAGCTGAGTATTTTATGGCAATAATTGGCACGATCTCATACGAATGTGTAAATCTTAAAAATACAAATATAAACTACATGTACAGGGGCGATGCATGTACTGTCTCTCGACTGTCAGGGTTCGGTTATAGCTTATAGCTTACTGATAAGCGATGTCAGTGACACAATCAATGTAGCTTTGCAGCACCGAGGCCAACATGCTTGGTAAAGTGATCCGCTATAGCGACGTTGGTTAGTTGTATCCTTTCTGATGCTGTCTTGTGTTGCGTAAGCGATGCTTGTACAAAGTCGGATTGTGGTATAACGTGTGACATGCGACTGTCGTGGGTTCAGGTAGCTTATAGCTTACTGATAAGCGATGTCGGTGACACAATCAATGTAGCTTTGCAGCACCGAGGCCGACATGTTTGGTAAAGTGATCCGCTATAGCGACGTTGGTTAGTTGTATCCTTTCTGATGCTGTCTTGTGTTGCGTAAGCAATGCTTGTACAAAGTCGGATTGTGGTATAACGTGTGACATGCGACTGTCGTGGGTTCAGGTAGCTTATAGCTTATAGCTTAACCAGTGACATTGGTCTCACAAACCATTAATGTATATCGGCTTAACAACCCGACGAATTCATTGGTCTTACAAACCAGTGACGTATATCGGCTTAACAACCCGACGAATTCATTGGTCTCACAAACCAGTGACGTATATCGGCTTAACAACCCGACGAATTATATTGGTCTCACAAACCAGTAACGTATATCGGCTTCACAACCCGACGAATTCATTGGTCTCACAAACCAGTGACGTATATCGGCTTCACAACCCGACGAATTACATTGGCCTCACAAACCAATGTACAACTAATTAAATATATATAATAAGCGTAACAAGTACCTTTGAGAAAGATCACACACAAACTTAACAAACATGACGTGACAGCTAACTAATAATTGATCGTTTGCTAAGGCATCGTAAGTATCATATACGTGAACTGTTTCGTTGTGTCTCGGAGGGTTCAATATGATCGGTCAGGTCTGCGATCGGACGGAACTCACGGCAAGTGGCGGGGCGGGGCCACACGGCCATTTTTCTCTTAATATAGCTATCTTGCATAGTTGTAAGTGAGAGATAAATGAGACGATCCTAGGGCTTTTCCTCGGACGAGCTCTGGGTGATTGCAACGGATAGTTTGTGTTAGATACTTGCATGTCTAGAACCCTTCTGATGGCTAATTAATATATAAATGAGTCTATACCTTCTGATGGCAAACTAATAATTAAGAAGGAAGACCCTCTGATGGCTAATTTATATATAAAATGAGTCAATACCTTTCTGATGGCAATTATAATTAAAAAAGATTACCTTCTGATGGCTTATTATATGTATTTAATATATTGCACGTAGAATTTCCTAACACTGTTACCTCTGAATCTCAAAAAGAACTTGAGTTACTTACATACATAACAATAAAGGTCCTAACCACAAGACGTATCATGAGCCAAGGCATGATTTGATTAATATATTTTCAAACATTTCAGATCGATGAGATCGATGAAGGGATGAGTTCAATGAAGGGGGGGATACCAGTTACAATATTTAAAGTAACGCAATCAATTTCCAGGATCCAATATAAGAAAGGCTGAATTTTAGAAGTACCTATTAAATTTCATTGGTTTCTGAATAAATAAAAATTATTCTATAATTTAGAAGACATTTACTTTGAAGCGTACTTCAACGGTTCACAATTTAGGCGGCGCATATAACGTATACGGAGGAGCGAGCACAAGTAAGATTATTGCGGACACTCTTTCCTTTTCCTTTTAAATATTTTTAAATATTTAACCAACTATAAAGCATGAGAAATTGTGGTTTCGGGCCAAAGTTTCTTTTATGTTGTCGTCTTTCTTTTACTTATTATTAAGTAAATTATTAATATTATTACATCTTAAAAATTGCATAAATTTGAAATCTTTCGTAATAAGTCGATTTTGATTCACTTTTATATTTAAATTGTTTTAATTTCTCTCTTTTTTTAGCCTCACGTTGTGTCCCGCACACATCAGGGTAGGCAGTGGGAATCTGGTGTTAAGACATTTCGTTCCCTATTTTCCGCCAAATTTTGGAGGAATTGCGTATTAAGTGGCGGAAATTAACGCCGCTTTTTGTCTCGATACTAGAGCGAAGAAAATAGTAATAATAGTATTTCCATCCCTTTTGACTTCTTGGTTTTATGAAATATAAATATTGTCATACATACAACATATGAGATACCATTGCAGCGCCATGAACGAGTGGCGCTGAGGGATCATTAGTGCGATGGTAGGGGGTTTGATTTCCGCTCGTTGAAATAATTGTAAAAAACGTTACTTTCATATCAAAATCATTTGAATTCTAAAAATTAAGAATTAAGTGTATCGATACTGGTTATCCTCTGCATTTATAAGGAAAGGACGGAAGATTAAACAAGCTACCTTTTAGAGGATAGTGAGTGCTGAAATACGGGTGTTTTGTTTTACGTGACATAAATTATTTATTTATTTGTATATCCTTTATTGCACACAATTTAAAAATAAATATGTACAAAAGGCGGGCTTAACGGTAAACAGCATTTTCTACCAGCCAACTTTGTCATGTGGGAAATCATTGTGTAGGTGCACAAAAGCTTATATTAAATAAATGATAAATAAAAGTATATATAAACATAAACAAAGTATAAATATATATACTATATACAAATATACTATAATGCACTAATATATATAAATGATATTTAATACATACTAATTATTAAATAAAATACATAAACCTAAACTCAAATACAATTATCACGCATGTACTGAATAATAATCTATGACATTAGGCAAATTCCTTTTCTATTTGTTTTCTTTAACACAAGTCATCGGGCGAGGTTGAGTTAATTTAGATAATCCAATGAGTACCGTATATTTAGATTGCTAAGAACGAAACTAGAGGAATACCGAAATTATAAAAATATGGCAACAAGGGTTCTTACTGCGCCATGATTGTGTATTATTATTATCAATAACATTTTAATGTTTACGTGTATTTTCAAACACAAGTTACTGTTAATTTCAGGGGTGAATTGCGGTTCTAATTCTAATGTTTAAAAAATGTGTACAATTTTAAATACTACTAAAAAGTGTGATTTTATTCCGCCAAAAAGAAGATCAGGGGATCTTATCTACTCCAATGTTGAAAAAGATAGTTTACCCTCAGTCTTAGATAAAAAAACGATTTTCCATTTAGCATTGAAATACTCAATATTTCTAAGTAAATTGTGAGGAATTCAAACTGAAATTGGATTATGCTATACTCTTGCCAATTATTCATACTATAATATCCTGGCACAATGGGGCAGCTTTTGACTGTATATAAAATAGTGGAAGATTTTGATGGATACGATCCCTAATCGCAGAAATTATGAAATTTGCAGTTTCTCATAAGATTTTAGAGACAACGCCTGAAATTCAGGTAGTAAGTAGAAAACAGAGAATCTCGACACTAGGTTCTCTCTGCCTATCTTGCTAAATAATAAAAAAACATAAAGCTAAAGCTGTTACATCGTATATATCGTAGTTCAATAAGAACATTAAAAATAAACTGCTCGATTTCAGCGATAAACGCAAGCAACTACTACAGATGCTTTTCAGCGTTCAAAGTTGGAGGATTGTTGGTGAAAGTTCGTTAGTGGAGACTGTATCACTGGGTGCAGGATGGCTGAGTTTCGCTACTTCAAGCTATTACGCTAGAGACTGTGATAGAATTTACGCAACTTACGTCAACAGGTTCCTACTAATAATAACTATAAGTATTGTAAAAATACTCATTACATATTCTGTTCTGTCAAAAATGCATTCGAAGAAGTCGATTTAAGATTAATAATATTTTTTTATATATAAACGGTTTTGGCTAAAAATACTGCTATATTGTAATTTTCAATGCAATACCTACAGGTTTTGAAATCGTCGGATAATAGAAAAGTAAGTTAATTATTTTCTGTCTTTGCATGATTTATGAGAGGGCAGAATATGAAAAATATATTTCGTAAAATTTTTACAGCTTCATGCTTTTCGCGTACAGCAGAGTAGTCAGAGAGAGAGAAAGAGAGAGTAGTATGAAATGCCATGCTTCACGTTCCGTCTGAATCTGAAACATTGCACGTTGAGTGGCAAAACCCTGCGCGTTGCTTCATCTTTAATTTCTTTCAAGAGAGCAGAGAATTGAAAATAATTTGAAGTATCATTCGTCCGACTGGGAATCGTACCCACAACTGACACGTTTATAATCAGGCACTTTCGCACTACTCCACGATCCACAGTATTCGTAATCAAACAATAGTTTTAATGCTTACTAAACTTACTGGATATTCCTAAATATGTCAATTCAATAGCCATCCCAATATATGTATATGTACAGTAGAAAAAATATCTACATATGAATACGTACAAACGTATTGTATAAAAGAATCAGAAAGAAAGAAAGAATGTATAAGAGATTTGTGCACTTTATATATGTACGAGTATGTATGTACATATTACTTTAACTCGGTTCATTAAATAATTCCTTTGAGGGACCTACCCAAGCGATTTCATACAATTCTTTGTAACAGATATTCAAACGTTCAATGTTCTTTATATTACAGGCAGGTAAACGTTCGTAGAATATATCATGAAGATTTCGCAATATGTTATAGGTATATACGAGTACGTATGTACCTGTGAATAAAAATAAGTTATGCGTAACTTTACAGTATATTAAAAAGTTTTTATTTGTATGTACAAAGAATAGCACTATTACTAAATCTGCCAAAGAGTACATTTCTTGTGTAACACAATTTTTTTTATAAAGGATTGCGTTGTAATTGCCGCGATGGCATTCGATGAATTATTAAAATTTACAGAAATTTCAAGTTCGGTCACTTCTGTTTTAAATGTTCTATTTACAAGATTAATAATACAAATAATTCATAAAAAAATAGTGGCCAGTCGTGGCGCAGTGGCACAAAGTGTGACTGTAAAGCGGGTGGTTGTGGGTTCGATTTCCACTCGAGGAGTGGAAATATTTAATATTTCCATTTTCTTCGCTCTGGTGTCGAGGCAAAGCGCGGCGTTAAGTTCCGCCACTTAACACGCAATGCCTCCGAATTCAGCGGAAAGTGGAGAATGGAGTGTCTTAACACTAGGTTCCCTCTGCCTACCCTGCTGTATGCGGGATACAGCGTGAAGCTAAAAAAAATGTTTATACAAATTTTAAATTTTAATACAAAAATTTTAATTCAAGAAGTTTGTTCAGTTTTGTCCTACATGGAGCACAATGGTTTGGTCTATCAATTAACATTATTATTTTAGCATTGAATACTAATATCTGCATAGATTTGGTTTCGTTCCTTTTACGAGTGGCTTCTCGGAACATTTGCCAATAATGTAATCGATCACTTTTGCATCTGCACTCGTTATCTATTCAAGAGCCCGGCTTGAATAGTAAAGAAGGAGTGATAAAGTGTTTTCCACATTATTATTTTTAAATATCCCTTCTGTAATTTATGAAACCAACCTGGAAAACGAAGTTATATTTTTATTTAAGATGTTATTAAACTACATGCCATCGAGCAGTGAGACAGCATCTGACTGTAAATGTTATTGGTCTTCAGCTCAATTCCGTTTGGGTGTATGATTATATTTAATCAATTTTTATTTTTCTGCCCTAGAAAGACAAAGTCACTCAACAAGCAATACCTTAAAATCAGGCGGAAAGTGGAGAACGTAGTGTCTTGGCAGAAGGGAAAGAGTGAAGCTGAAAAATTACATTATCACATTGACGTCGTGTAATACAGCTAATATAGTCTCTTCAATCCTGTTTTCAATAAAAGTACAAAACTGATATGCTTTTATCATATAAGGTTACTTATTTTCATTCAGGTTTGTGATGTGAGAATTTCTGAATAAAATGATAAGAAAATTTTAATATTTAAGAAAATCTATGGTATTTTGTTACTACAATTGTGCTCGGTAACCATTACAGTACGTAATTTTTATAAGTCGGCCCAATTTTTATGCGCATATTTTGTGTTTCTAGTATACAAACTAGATTACTCTAAGTAAAGCCTAGCATAGAAATTGTAAATATTTTTGAAACAGATTATAGTTTTGTCATTACGTTTATTGATACTTACCCTTAGGGTAGGCAATACTCATTTTAGGATAAGTGACCGTTTTTGACTCTAAACTACAAATACAGACAATGCATGCTGGATACAGGCAACCAAATAGCTGAAAGTAATCCTCAGAGTAAGTATTGAACTCGAAACAACCATTTATAGCAAAGTCAGCTTGAAAGCGTTATACTTACATGTCATTTTTTCGTACAACGGAGTATCTTTACACTAGTTTCTCTCTGACTAGTCTGTTATGAGAAAGGGAAAAAGTGTGGAAATAATAATTTCGACAACAACATCTTCTATTGACTCACTCGAGAATACTACAAAAGGTGTAGAAATAGCTATAAGAAGATTTAAACCATTCTTCTGAACTTGGAAATCTGACAAATGAATTTCATACAATAACCTAGTATCCAGTGACTACATAAAGAACGAAACTAGGTCTTCACAAACTTGGCGACAAGATCTGCATTATATGATAGCGAGTTTATTTCAAACACTAAAAGGTGTACTCTGAATGAAACGTTGTTGGCAAAGTAGGAAGTTCTAGATTGTTATAGTAAATGTAATTTCAGTGCTTTTTGTTTAAAGAAATACGTATTTTTTTGTTAATTTTCCCTCATTTACAGCTTTTTGTAGAATATACGGAGAGATCTCAGTGGTGAGTCACTGTGATTTCGCCTGTGCATCTTTATTTATTTTTTGATATCCTAGTCGTCAGTCGTCGTACTTTCCGTTAACATTTTTATTTTACGATGACAAATACAGCCAGTATGCATATTCATGTATTTTGCGAAAATAAATATATTACTTAGTCTTTATTCGGTTTAAATTATAAAGTAAAATAATATTTCACATTATTTTAAGATTATTTTATAACAAGTTCTTATTCAGGTTTTGAACTAAATTTATAATTACGAATAATAAAATAAAGGAGAATCACTAATTGCTTATAATACCGCAGAGCAAAGTGCACCTTATTCTTTTTATTACTTAATTAAATATAAATTATTAAATAAACCTTCATTGCTGTTTGATTCAAAAACGTAAAGCGATGGTTGTGAATATTTATTTACGGCGTGGGCTAAATACCCTGACTCGACACACAACATTTCGACGGAGAGTGGAGAACAGACTGTCTAGATTTTCTCTTTTTACCTTATTTTAAGGGAAAAGTGTTAAACAGAAAAAAAAATAGTACCACTATTTTCTTGTCTTTACGTAAATTGGAGTGCTGGTTGCGGCATAGTTTAAATGGATCGCGTGATCTACCCCTATTGTTTCTCCGATAAAGTAGACAAATAAAAGGAAATCAAAGATCATTTCCACGATCATGGCATAGATCGGTCTTTTATTGGAACAGATGATCCATCAACAACTAAACAATTTTACATAAGGGGTCACGTACAGTTGGAACGTCGAAAAAAAAGGAATTTTCAAGAATTTTTTTTGGGCCCAAATTTAAATATTTAATCAGAAATCTTTTTCCATTTGAAAGATACATATTTAAAGGAAAGAACCCAATTTTTTTATTAAAAAATATTATTAAACTTTTGCTTGACAACGAAGTATGTAGGAGGCCAAAAAAAAAAGGTCCTTCGTGGTGAACACTCCTGGTCGTCACCAGATCATCTGAAATCAAAATAAAAATAGGGATCATTAGTTAATAGTATAAAGCTCCGGTTGGACGAAGGATTTTCAAATATTTTGATTTTTTACAAAATGGCGGCTGTTGAAAGTCAAAATTGTGTTTTCGACCCAAATTTCGTACACATTTTCAGCTATAAAAAAAAAAATAATCGTCGCATAAAAAAATCCTTCGTTCATCCGGAGGACAATTATGTGTAGAAGAACTGAAAAAAATTTCAAGTCGATCGGTCAAGCCGTTTTCGAGATACAGTGATCACCGTGTTCGAAAACATGGTTTTGAGAAAAACGCGTTTGAAGTTTTGAGCACGGTTTACATGCAGATAAAAAATTTATTTCGAGACTTACAGTTAATCGTCTATGCCAGGGCCATAAAACGTCCCTTCCTTCGCCTTGTCAGCTGCCCGTGCGTTAATTTTGATCCTCCGTCGTAGTATTCTACCCTCCAGAGAATTTTCTGTTGATCTTCGGGTAGCTGTCGCAACTCGTAGAGCATCCTCTTTTTTCGCGTAGTCGTGGGCGTGAGGTCCTAATTCGCTGCTAATGCCAAACGACACTTCGCCGTTACACTTTGCACACTTCACTAAATTTGCGATCGCGGAAAACTCAGAAAAAAAATTAATAATTCTATAATTGATAGAATTAGTTTTCGGAATGTAATATTCTTGTCGATTTTTCAGTTTTTTCGCGGACGTACATGCTCCGCCATCGTCTTTCTCCGCAGTTTTTGGATTAAAAGATTGTTTTCTTTTCCGGGGCCTCGACTTGTTCATTCCACAAGATTTCCTCATGTCTCGGCTAACTTTTTTATCCATTTTTGAGAATTGTCCCCAGAAAAAGAAAACGTCCGCACAACGCTGCGTTTCACAGCAAACTGATCCAAAACAGCAGTTATTCGAAAATGTACGTTTGTATATATATATATATATATATATATATTTCAAAGGTAAACTTATATAGGCCACAATAGAGACCCAAACAAAAACACAGGCCTCCCTCAGGTAGTCGAGCGCGCAGCTGTTTCTACCTGGCTTTTTTCGTGTACCGTCAACGGCTCCGTTTAAAGTTATATATCTCCATACATAACGGTCGGATTTGTCTGAAATTTTCAGAGAATACTTTTGAAATGTGCTACTTTTAGAAAATGTAAAAAAAAAGAAATCGATTTTTTGAAAATTCCAACTGTACGTGACCCCATAATATATGTTTGATAATAATAAAGTAGTAACAGGTGTTTTTCCTTAGACTGGAGATCCAAAATATCGTTTAACTTTAAGTTTTAGTACAATTTTAGGCTATTTCATTTTTTATAGTACATGATTACTTATTTATATTTTTTAAAAACCTTTTTTGGTGGTGTGATTTAAATACTTTTTTTCTTTGTTATAGAAAACACGCGGTTTTGGGCTTAATTAGCTAGATTTAGGCTAGATTGAGTTGTATAATAAATAGAAAATACGTTACATAGTATTATTTTTTTAAGTATTATTAACGCATTTAAGACAGAGAAGATTTTTTTTTAAATTATATATAATGTACATTTAGAAATATATTTATAAAGGCGATATAAAAAAATGTTTTCAATTGTAGTACTGGCTTCATAAAAAATAGCAAACTATGAATGTTGTACTTGGCTCTTAAAGTAATGTAAAACATGGAAAATTCAAAAGAAAACACACAATAAGTTGTACTCTGTATATATAAAGCTACTATCGATATTACTATAAACTATTATGACTGGAACTCAGATAAGTTAGAGTCGACGTGTATTCCCTCAAGTACTATAAATGCCCGCCGTGGGTTCTAATCAAGATAAAAGATTGTGTGTTTTTATTTGCTATACGTCAGTAATATATTGATTGAATATATACTTATATTATAAATGCGAATGTCTGTGTGTTTGTCTGTCACGCTTTCACGGCTAATCTACTGGTCCGATTTGGATGAAATTTAGAATGAAAGTAGTAAAAGTGACTGGGTCTAACATAGGCTACTTATTTTTTCAAAAATCAACCTCTAAAGGGTTGAAATAGGGGATGAAAGTTTATATGAAAAATCTAAACCGCTTGACCAATTGTAATGAATTTTGGCATAAATATAGTTGATAATATAAGCTTAAACATAGGCTACTTTATTTTTTAAAAATGCGCAGTCGAGGGTTGTAATATAACGAAATAGCTTACGCGGCAAAGCCGCGAGCGGGCCGCTAGTATAATATATATTCAATATTTGTCTAATAAAGTCTTTTTTTTTTAGCTTCACGCTGTATCCCTCACACAGCAGGGTAGGCAGAGGGAACCTAGTGTTAAGACTCCGTTCCCCACTTCCCACGTTCCCGTCTAATAATCTAATAACTTATTTTAAAAGGGATATAATATTTCTTTGCTTAACTTTATTTTATATTATGAATAGATTAACTTATAAATGATATAATTCATTTCAATTGTTTACAATCAAATAGTTTTTATTCCTTTGTTTTGGAAACATAAATAACAAAATAAAACACGTAATGTTTCCAACTCCGGCTGAAAGCGATGTCATAATATTAAATTCTCTCCGCTTAACCTGATATGTCAATTAAATTTGAATATTTGGTCTTTTAATTTAGACCGATGTATTACGATATACAATTAGGTTTCTGAATATACAAATAAAATGCTTAATTTTATATAAAGATATTTATCATAAAAGATCAATCATACCGTGACATTAACTTAAAATCATAAGCTTTATACTGCGTGCAGAGATTTTGTTTTAAAACACGAAATGTTTTTACTGAACATGCTAAGAACTTTAAGTAGGGGAGTTTTTGGATTATAGGGATATCTGTTTCTGTTTTTTATCGTATACATTATTATGGGAAAGCTTTGTGAGCGCGGTTCTGCCAATTATCCAACCCACTCGGCTCGCTCAACAAGTATTGGTACATGCTTCAACGCTATTGTTAAGGGATAAGAATCCTTAGAAACGAAGGCAGGTGAATAATGAAAAAAACATAATAAACAATTTATTTATTTAGGTGGATCCAAGTGAACATTTTCGTCTAATTACAATTATATCTAAGGTACAAAATAAGGCTGTATCGTGAAATGTGAAGACGCTTAAGTTAAGGCAGTTCTTGCTTACCGTGTTGTGCAATTATGGCGTAATGCACCTTAAGTTATATTATTCATATTCATATATTTACATAAATTACAGTAGAAGCTCCTAGATCTATCATAGTAATTGGTCAAATTGCACAAGTTAGGGTAAAGCGTTTCATTTCCGTTTGCAAGCGAAGTTATTATCAATTCTATCTTAGTAACTACTTCATTATTTTATTATTCTTCTAATTTACCTATTAATGTATTAAGTGCATAAACACTCAGACACTATTTTATTAATTGCACGTATTTATTACAATAGTGTTCATTTTATCCATAAAAACGTGTATACAATCATGGTATAATTGTAAAAAGTAACAAAAATTAAGTCTAACTTCAAGTTGATTTCAATGTTATTTTTTATTTCTTATGGTAAACAACATGGTATATATCCGTTCTTCGTTTCATCCAATTTGTGTCCTGAATAACGCAGTTCAATGTCGTAGGAACTTTGACTAACAAGACTACTAAGTATGTATGTTAATTTTATACAAATACAATGGACAAACGGCCGACATCTTTGCTATTCGAAGTATCAAAAAACATAACACATCGAATATACAAAAATTTCATACCAATAGAAATAAACGAATAAGAAATATTTTTTCCATATTTCATTTCATTATAAAATTTCACATATCGAAGTTTTTTGAATTTATTCGACCGTTGATAGGAAATGATTGTTTGCGTTTGAAAAAATACTACTGTATAAAAACAAAAATAATATAACGTACGTGGAATAAATATTTTTCACAAATATCGAAATCTTGTTTACTTTTCACATACTTTTTTTTTTAAAGTGTTTATTTTTGATATACTTATTTTGATTTGACCATATTTACCTTAATGAAATTAAATCATAATTGGAGCAGCCGTTAAATTGGACCAATTTATTCTGATATCATCTATCGCTATTGTAGGAGCAGATGTGGTTTAACAATTATCCCGTTTCTACTGTCTAATAAGCTCGTGTCGTTTCTATATAATATAATATCATCTTTTTCCATGTTAATACTTAAAACTGAAGGGTGTCTTGATGCGAACCACTTAGGTGTAACAGGAACTTATCAGGCAGTAGTGAATCAGGTGCTTATAGTAACAATTGACTATATGATAACTGAGTGTCTGCTAGTCTCTTTGTCTGGCGCATAAGGTTCTAATTTCGCCGGTTCAGTGTTTAAAGCGCTGTAGTCGACAGGGAAAGGCGGTTGTGGGAGGGAGTCTTTTGGTGGTACCAGCACCCACTGCCCTGGTCCGTTGGGGTTCTTCCCCATTAGCCAATTGGTGAAACAATGCACGTATGTCCCGTAGTCCAATATCAAATAGTTATTCTGAAAAGAAAATTCTGTATTAATATTGTATCATTAATATTGTATTTTTAATTTGTATGATTACATATTCGATTTCGGGCGAAAAGTGGAGAACGGAGTGACTTGACATTCTGACTAGTTTTTTTTTTACCCGCGACGGAACGGCGACTGTATATGTGTTTGGGGTGAGAGGTTGTTTGTTTGTTTGTTTGTTTGTGTGTTTGTGCAAATTACTATGTCAATTATTTCCAAAACTATAAGTCCGATTTTAATACGGTTTTCTATGATAGGTTAAGGTTCAATTGGCGTATGATCTTAGATATGTCTTATTCCCTTAACTCACCAGGGGGCGCTGCAGTAAGCATTTTACGTGAAACCGAATGTTTTCAATTATCTCAAAAAATAGTGGTCTGATTTCGATACAATTTTCAGTGATAGATTCAAGTTTAATTGGTGAATGTTCTTAGATATGTTTTATCGTGTCAAACCACCAGGGGGCGCTGCAGTAAGCGTTTGTTTGTACTTTTTTTGTATTTATTTGTCTAAAACCGAAACTACTGATCCGATTAAAAAGAATTTTCAGAAAAAGATTCAGCTTTGCTTGATGCATATTTTAAGAATTTTCTTTTTTTGTTACGGGGAAAACTCACCAGGGGGCGCTGCACTAAACATTTGTTTATGCAGAGCAAAAACTACTAGTTCAATTTAGATGAAACTTTCAAAGGTAGGTTCAGACTTAATTGGTGCATCTTTTCATATATGCGTTATGGTGACCACTCATCAGGGGGCGCTGTAGTAAGCATTGGTTTGAGTTTTTTTGTGTAAAACCAAAATTTTTCTTGTATTTATTTGTCTAAAACCGAAATTACTCATCCGATTGGCTAGAGTTTTCGGAATTAGATTCAGCTTTGCTTGCTGCATATTTTAAGATTTTTGTTTTTTTGTTACGATGAAAATTCACCAGGGGGCGCTGCAGTAAACATTTGTTTATGCAGAGTAAAAACTACTAGTCCAATTTAGATGAAACTTTCACGGATGGGTTCAGGTTTAATTGGTGCGTCTTTTCATATATGCGCTATGGTAACCACTCATCAGGGGGCGCTGTAGTAAGCATTTGTTTGAGTTTTTTTGTGTAAAACCAAAATTTTTCTTGTATTTATTTGTCTAAAACCGAAATTACTAATCCGATTGGCTAGAGTTTTCAGAACTAGATTCAGTATTGCTTGATGCATATTTTAAAATTTTTGTTTTTTCGTTAGGGTAAAAATTCACCAGAGGGCGCTGCAGTAAACATCTGCTTATGCAGAGCAAAAACTGCTAGTCCGATTTAGATGAAATCTTCAAGAATAGGTTTAGGTTTAATTGGTGCATCTTTTCATATATGTGTTACGGTGACCACTCACCAGGGGGCGCTGCAGTGAGTACATTTGTTTGTGCAAAACTAAAACTACGAGTCCGATTTGAATGCAGTTTTCAATGATAGATTCAAGTTACTTAGTGCATATTTTCATATATGTGCCATGTATGTTTACTAAGTGCATATTTTCATGTATGTGTCAACTCTCTAGGGGGCGCTGCAGTAAGTAGCTGCTTCCATTTTTTGTGTAGAACCAAAACGACTAGTACGATTGGAAAGAGTTTTCAGCATTAGATTCCGCTTTGCTTAGTGCATGTTTTTAAATTTATATTACTGTGACAAGTCACCAGGGGGCGCTGCAGTAAAATATTGTTTGTGCAAAGCTAAATGACGAATTCGATTTGGATGCAATTTCAGTGATAAGCTCAAGTTTAATTAGTGCATGTTCTTGGATATGTTTTATCGTGTTAACTCACCAGGGGGCGCTGCAGTAAAAATTTACAAACAAATGTTTACTGCAGCGCCCGCCTTTAAAACAAAACGACAACTACTAGTCCGATTGGGCAGAGTTATTAGTATTAGATTTACCTTTACTTGGTGTAAGTTTTTAGGTTCTTTTTTACGTTAAGAATTCACCAGGGGGCGCTGCATTAAACATTTAATTATGCAAAGTTCAAACTATAAGTCCAATTTGGATGCAGTTATCAAAAATAGGATCAGGCTTAATTAGCGCGCGTTCTCGTATATTTGTCGTGGTGACACCTCACCAAGGGGCGCTGCAGTAAGCATTTGCTTGTATTTTTTGTGTGAAACCTATTTAGATACGGTTTTCTGTGATTAATATAAAGTATTTCGAAATTATGTAATAATATGTAAAGTGTATCTATTCACTTTAAAAAGTTTAAAATAAAAAACAAAATTAAAAATTTTGAAAAAACCCACGACGGTTTAATTGTAATTGAAAAAGGATAAAATAACTAGAAATCCCCCGCCTAAAAGAATATATGTTACGAGATGATGGGGACAACTTCGTCGGGGGCTGCCAGTTGCAACCTCTATTTTAAATATAGTAGCTAATAGTATAGATTTCGTTCTTAAAGTTTTTAAAAGGAATACCAGTTATCAAAACTGTAAATTCATATTGATATTTTAATTTTTGCCCAAACCTGTTTTAACAGCATGAAAACCTAGGACTTCTCCTAATTTCTTAGCTAACTTCTTAGCAAACTTAAAGTAATGGCAGCTCCGACGAAGTCGTCCCCATCATCTCGTTACATATATTCTTTTAGGCGGGGGATTTCTAGTTATTTTATCCTTTTTCAATTACAATTAAACCGTCGTGGGTTTTTTCAAAATTTTTAATTTTGCTTTTTATATCCTATCCTGCTTTGCGGGAAAAATCGTGGAGCTGCTTTTTTATATAGAGTATAATTAATACAATCATCAAAGTTCTGATTCAAACGAAAGAAAAAACAATAAGATATCTTAACATTTTTAATATGCTTTTCACAAACTTGAACTTGACAGTTTAGCAAACGTACAAGTCATTTTTGTTTCAGTTGGAAGTGTATAAGAATTTCGCAATCTGATTTTTTTATCTTTTTTTCAATTTTTATTGTTTAAGATATCACTTACGCTTGTCATTCTGTCATATGCAGTGTCGATGATTTCTGCAACTCTGTTTGCGGGGAGTCCGATAACGGAACGATAGAAAGCGGCTAGGGCGGGTTTTGTTATTTCTCCTTTGTCTGTGAATAAAAATATATATGTATATTGTTTCGTACATAATTTTGGTATTATGTTGTTTAATATTTTATGCCGTTGAGTACGTGAGTGCAGCATGCATTATGCAGCATAGGTGTAGATTATAGTATGGACCTACTATTTGGAGAATAAAGAAAAAATAATATTTAAAATATACAAGCTTTCAGGGTAAGTTAGAAATGTATATCGCTTGGTTAATTGGCTGATTGGAAACAGATATTTATTTAAATAGTGAATTGGCATTTTTTAGGGAGTAGGTTGACATGACGATTTTATTAATGTAGTTCATTTTTTTAACAATGTTATAAAGTAGATATACTTGAATTTTGATTGAACATGAACATGACATTAGACATGATATGAGACGCATTTTTTTACTCAACACAAATATTTTGCATTGTGAGCGAGTAGCAGTAGAGAGAGACATGGTGAATGAAAATTAGTTGTACTTTAATTAATCAAGGTGATACAAGAAGATAAATACTATCTCCTTTCTGTAAGTCTATATTCAAAATCATATTTGAGTTGAGGTAGAAAATATTACGTTAAAGGAACAATAATTTTACTGTCGTACAGTTTGATTGAAAGACGTTTTGAGATTCGTCTTGCGAATGAATAGAAATGGATGTCAATCGTTGAAAAATGTAGGTTATAAAAAGAGTTTCAAAAATGTAAATTAAGTGATTAATTTAAAACTCAAGTGATTTATGCTGTCATTTGTCATTTTTTGTGACTTTAGCGGATTCCAGTATTTCTTAAATGTACTGTATTCATACAATCCATTTTCATTAAATTTTTAAAAAAAATGTAACAGGGCGTTTAATTATTAATTAACTCTAATTTGTAAATGTACAAACATTTACCTAATTATTAGGTAACTGTTTGTACATTTACAAATTAGATTAACGTAATTAATCATCCATTTATCACCGCTCGCGGCTTCGCCGCGTGAACTACGTAACTGTTTTCTTATATTGCAACCCTCAGGGGTGGATTTTTGAAAAATAAAGTAGTCTATGTTTAATCTTAAATTATGAACTAAATTTGTGACAAATTTTGTTACAATCGGTCAAGCGGTTTAGATTTTTCATATAAACTTTCATCCCCTATTTCAACCCTTTAGAGATTGATTTTTGAAAAAATAAGTAGCCTATGTTAGAACCAGTAACTTTTTCTACTTTCGTTCTAAATTTCATCCAAATCGGACCGATAGATTAGCCGTGAAAGCGTGACAGACAAACACACAGACTTTCGCATTTATAATATAAGTATGGATAACGTATACGGCATAGAGGTATAATATGTTCGTGTACCAACAAAATTGACTTGTTCTTGCCTGACTAATGTCCACAACGTCAATCATGCTTACATACATAGTGTATTTAACTCCATGATTCAATGTTATTTGAAAATGAAAACGATAAAAAATATGATTTCTTAACTTGTTAGAAATATTTGTTTTCAAATTTAACGTTTCAAAATAATTAAAAAAGTTTTTTAATGTTTATTATTTTTGTCTTTAAATTCTCGGGTTCATAGGAACCCGGTCCTTTGGAAGGCTTGCGTGGGAACACAGGTTCAATATGTAGGGCCTTAGAAAATAATAAAATGTTTTACTGTGACGCGTTATTTTTATTTTTATTATTATTTTAATTTTTATTAATTTAATTAAACATTTATATTTTTTACAAAGACGTGGTAAGGGGCGGTTAACACTTAACGCCGCGCTTAGTTTTAGATTACATTAACATTTATAATTATTTATTTGGTGTACTCACTTTCTCTGTCGACAACGTGAAATAGAATTTTACAGAGATACTGTAAGTATAGTGGTAAGTCGACAAATCTCCCCATCTCGCTTGTATGTAGAGCCCATCGTGCCAACCAGCCTTCTAGTGTCGTCCGACCTTCTATACCTCCAGCCTCTGGTCCGCAAACCCTTCTATAGTAAGGTAATTCTGCCCACCTACAATTTTTCATTTATTAAGTTACAATTGATTCAATTATATACATTTTTATTATCTAAATAACAGGTACTATAATAATTAGTTAACTTTTGTCGGCATCTAAAAAAAAATAAAATAAAGTAATAATCCATATTAATATTATAAATGCAAAAATTTGTCTGTCTATTTTCTATCTGTCCGTCTGTGGGTAGTGTTGTTCACCGTTAATGTACCGGCCCGGATTTGGATCGGATGGATTGAATTCAAATTGAAAATAAATAAAGGCCAAGGTCTAACATAGACTACGTTTTTTTTTGTTTTAGCTTCACGCTGTATCCCGCACACAGCAGGGTTGGCAGAGGGAGAATGGCGGATCTTAACGCCGCGCTTTAAATCGACACCAGAGCGAAGAAAATGGAAATATAATTTCCACTCGAGTGGGAATCGAACCCACAACCAGTCGTTTACAGTCACACGCTTGTGCCACTGGGCCACGAATGGCCCTGTTTAAAAAAAGTAACCCCTGCAGGGTTAAAACATTGATGAAAGCTGACAGCTTGGCCGATTTGAAATTGAATCTTCTAAGAATGCGGGCAAAGCCACGAGCAGGTCGCTAGTAAGTAATATTTGCAATGTTATTTACCGACATCACTTTTACACTAATACTCTAAAATGTTTTTGATCAAGCGATGACAATAGAACTAATTAATTTGTATTTCAACTTAAATTTCTGTATTCCCGAATAACTAGAATTAATCGTAACAATAGCAAATTGTGGTAATTTATTATCCGTATTCCTTTGTAGTTATACCAAATTAATTTACTCACTTGGTGGGCAACGGGTTGATGAAATGTTCGATAAATTCTCTTTTCACTTCTAATAAAATAAGGAATTCTGACGAGTTGGGCGACCAGTCGGCGAAGTGCGCCAGCTTCTGAAAGTGTCTCGCTAAATTAATTTAACTGCTCTAATTTCTTACCGCTAGTTGTTACAAAGCAATTTACAATATATTATAAAATAATTATAGTAATTAGAATAAATTTAAATATAAATTAATTACTTTTACCTCATATTATTAATTACATTTATCTTAAATGATTACTTAATTCATTATTATTTTTAAAATATAGATTTATAGAATTCATTTCAATTGAAAATATATTAAGAAACAAATGTAGGTTGTAAAAATATTTCAGTGTATTTAGCACGTTTGGTTGATTTTTTTTTTGTAATAAATAGTTATATATATATTGAAATATACTTTTGATCAAGTGTAAATCCAGAAAAATATGAATAAGTTAAATACACACCTCAAAAAAATTATCAAAGTCCTGATCACATATAACGTCATCACGGTCGTGGTCGAGCAGCTCGGTAAAAAATAAAGTCATTTTGTCAGTCTGTATGGAGCTCAGCTGCGCCAGGGGTTGCTCTTCTTCCAGATTTAAGCATTCCAGGTCTTCGCTACATCGATTTACCCAAGTCGCTAAAAATAAAATGTCTCCTTTAAGAAATTGAGTATATTTACTCTAAAAGTGATTAAATCCTAAAAAAACGATTGAACCAAAAAGAGGCACGGATGCCATTATGCATTTATTATTGTAAAGAAAAAATAATTTTATTTAATCCAAAATTTGTTTTAGTGATAATATGATTTTGGGTTATTAAACAGTTCAAAAGTGATTTTAAATAGATCATGTACACATGATTGTTGCATCGACGTTTCCTTGGCTTGACGTGATACGCAACCGCTTATTTAGATATGCAAATAGATTTATTACGTAGATCCATTAAGCGAAGGTAGGCTCTCTTAAAGATATCTCTTTTATCTAACCTAAGGAAATGAAAGAAAATGTCGCACAGTGGGACTATATGGCTCAAAGTTATACAAATCATTAACACTATCTGAATTAAATGGTTTAACAATTTTGTTACAAAAATAGTTTGAAATATAAAATCAGCATTTGTACCTAATATTATTAGGACAATGTATAAAATGTGGTTTGTAGCGGTAATGACAATAGAATAGATTTTCATGTGGTATTGGCTTATTTACCAGTAGAAAAATATAATTAATAAAATTTCAGACGTTGCTTGATTTCCGCCAGCTTACGTTTCAAATCATAAGTATAAAGGGGCGACGTACGAGTATACGGTAGGTATATATAAACTTATCTCAGATTTGTTAAGGGTAGCCACATTACCCTCCTTTAGTAATGTTGTTCATAAAACGTAAGTCCGGGCTTCGACTGGACTAGGTTGGCTGCCTTGCCTGACTTTAAGGTTATTTTTTTATTGATTAGGTAGGTAATTAAATTGTAATTTTTATTTTTAAAACATATTTTCCTTTGTACAACTTCCACTAAATATTTATAACGAATCTCTTATTTAAATTCGCAAATAAGAACTACAGAATCCAGTGTTTACAGCTGCTTGTTTAAAATAACATAAATTGAGCTCAGAACAGCCCACTGCGACCCCAGTTGAATAATTTCAAGGACCGGGACCGAACAACGTGGATATCGCTTTGTGGACGTGAAGGTGCTGAAATGAGTGACAACATAACCTATTTAGAAACTCAGCCATGCTATTTTCATATATTTCATATACCGACAGTAATATAATACCAATTTAGTTATAATTCACTTATTTATAAGACTATTCGTCATCAAATTAATATGTTTCATATTGGTTATATCATTGTTTATTGATTTATTATTTGTGCAGAGCAAATATTGCCAGTCGTGGCCCAGTGGCACAAGCGTGTGACTGTAAACGACTGGTTGTGGGTTCGATTCCCACTCGAGGAGTGGAAATTATATTTCCATGTTCTTCGCTCTGGTGTCGAGGTAAAGCGCGGCGTTAAATTGGGCCACTTAACACGCAATGCCTCCGAATTCGGCGGAAAGTGAGGAATGGAGAGACTTAACACTAGGTTCCATCTGCCTACCCTGCTGTATGCGGGATACAGCGTGAAGCTGAAGAAGAAGAAAATATTGTAACATAATTGCCAAAGGTATTTTTTGTCTCTTCGATATTTTATAATTACTATTTAGATATCTTATAATACTCTAATTTATATAAAGTCTAATGAATATTGATTTACTTAAAAAAATAGGTTATTTTTGTTAAATTACGTATTTGCTTTGATAATAAATTATTGAGAAAGAAATACTAATAGTAGCTAGTAGCTAGTGACACATATAGGTAAGATTTAATGTTCGTGATTTTTAATATATTATAAAAATATCATTTCCTACTTTTTTAAGGTTAATTAAAGGTTTGCCCTTTTGAACGCATCATGGGGAAACTAAAATAATCAGGTGATAGTAGAATTAGATTTGCTTTTGCTCCCATTTAAATGATAATTATAAGGTAAAGTAAAAGTCTTTATTAAAGTTACAATTATTATTAAGGAAAATAATACTTTTTGTATTGTATTTGTCGTAGATGTCGTGTAATGAAGTCACCATCGTAAGGGTGTTGTAGGCTATGAAGTGTTACGGCACCGCACTGCGCAACCCATTGTGGCAAAGTTAAATTGGACACGTGTTTATTCAAATATAGTTACTTTGAGTAATGATTACTTTTGATAAATACTATAAATTGAGTTTAGAGGGTTTGCACTTTGAGAGGGTTTACACATAGTTTGAAAAAGAGCAAAAAAAAATTGTCAAACTTATTGCCAAAATGATGTTATTATTGCTATGTTACGCCGCGGGTATTTTCTTTTAAGTTACAAACTTTGCTTTTGAGTAGTTTGTAATATTATCAAATTATATATTTTCTTTATTTACCACCAGATTACTAAATTTAATGTCTCAGACCCAAGAAGAATCTCGTTTTAAAAAAGGTACTATTATACTGAATTTATAATTATACCTTTTTTGATTATTGGCAATACTTCTGAAACAGTCTGGAGAGAACATTTCATGTTTGAGGTTGCTATATAACGAAGCAGTTATGCAGTTTACCGAGCGGGCCGCTAGTCATATAACATTTCTGTGATTAATACCCATCTAAATAGAATTTCATGATTTTTACAAATTTAAATTTTATAATTAATTATACATAGTATACATGTATGTTCACTATACAGAATTAAATACAAAGTCGCAGTGAGATAGCATTTGATAAGCGTAATGGAGGATGTAGGGAAGACGAGCTAGGGGCACCGCTCCCCGCGCGGATGCGAGCGAGTGATCCACAGTAATAGACGTGCAACTACTGCCGCGGACTAGCGGAAATGACAAACACCATTTATTGTTTAACTTTGAACGATAAGCGTTAATATAAGATGTAACTTTATAACTTATGTTTACTATTATACAATATGATTTTGTTAAACTGAACATAATACTTCATCGTCACTGTGATACCGGCCCTGTTAGTATGATTGCAACCCCTTAGGCTTGACGCTAGCGCTAGCATCAGCATTTGCCCTGAGTGCCCATCTTTGCAATACCATACGTACAGTCACAGTGTCCTTCGGCGTATCCTCTTAGGCAAAGTTTCGCACCCCAAAAGTATTACCATGTATTCATACATTTCAAGTGTTCTATATCAGTATTTCCTTTTAACCTTCTTCACTTTTCTTACCTATTTCGATTTCACCATTACACACTAGACGTGACAAACGTAACACTATTTTCTATTTTTTAAAAACGCATTTAAAATTAGCGTTGTAACATTTTGGTGGCAGCGGAAAGGGATTTTTCGAATTAGAAATCCCTGGCACGTCTCAGTGGACTCAATTACAAAAAATAAAAAGTGTAATATAATTAACAATTAACAGAAATAACTATTAGTGCTAAAATAAAGTGCATTGTGTCGTCATCGGAATCTCAGGCTTGCAGCTGCAGTGAACAGAAATGGCGCTTATCAAGACCACACTGGCGTTCTGCGTAATGTGAGTCTGGCATTAGATAAAACTTTATAAGTCAATATTTAAACGGGTTTTGGAATTAATTTTCTTTTCTTTATATAAAATATATGTATTATTTCTTTTAATTAATTATAGCCGTAAAATATATTCCTTTTTGTTTGTTATTTTAATTATTTATAAAAATGGCGGAATCTAAAGTGCCCAAAATTACTAAAAGTGACTCATTACAAGTTCCATATCCCGTGGAATTGCCATCAGAATCTGATGACGAAAGACCTTTAAATACTGTAGAACAGAAAAAAACACAAAAAGGGAAAAAGTTGCTTTCAGTACCTGAAATGGATTTAAACATCCTTTTAAAATTTATTAAACCTTACGACGGGTCGAGAGAAACTCTAAACTCATTCATCATTAACTGTAATAACGCTTTCGATTTGGCGTCTGATTGGCAAAAGCCTATTTTATTTAAGTTTATTTTGAGTCAATTGTCGGGCAAGGCTGAGGCAACTTGCTCTATAAAGGAATTTTTATCCTGGGAACAATTAAAAGAATTTTTAAAAACCCAATTTAGCCAGAGGAAACATTATGCACACTTGCTTACCGAATTACAGGAATGCAAACAGGGTTCTGAAGAGAATGTAGGTCAATTTTCCCTTCGAATTGAAACATGTCTGTCACAATTACTGACGGAAATATCGTTAAATTCCACTAAAGTAAAAGAAATTCCAGGCAGAGTAGCAGCTATGGAGGATCTCGCCCTCCACCATTTTGTGATGGGTTTACACCCACGAGTATCCACATTTGTTAGGTGTAGAACGCCTAAAAATTTAAATGAAGCTATAAATATTGCTATTTCGGAAGAACGTATTTATCAAAATATTTATAAAAAAAATGACACATCTCCTAAATATAAACCTTTGCAACCGAAACGTCAACTTAATAATTTTAATAATTATTCACAAAGATCTTTTGAACCGCCCCGACCAATAATTAATAAAAATTCGGGTCAGTATCCTCCCAAGGTCTGTAATTACTGCAAAAATATAGGTCATACAATTGAAAACTGTAGGAAAAGAGAGTATAATAACAGACTTTATGGCAGGCCTTCCACTTCGAGAGCTCCTCAAATTATAAATTATTCTGAGGCAATGTCCGAAAACGGTCGCGACGAAGTTGATAACATAAAAAACGAATAGACGTCTCGCAGCGGTGTCGTGTGAGACGCCAAAACAATAAAACGGACACCAAGTTATCAAGTATATCTGATAAACTCACTGTATCTTTTGAAAACACTGAATCCTCTGAATCTTTAAATCCTCTGAATTCCTCTGAATCTATAAAATACACTGAATCCGCTGTTTCCTATAAAGCAAAAGCTACGGAGCCTCATTTAGCTTCATTACCTCGTAAGGTCACTGAATCTGCTATTGCAAATCAACCCACTGTATCCACTGAGTCTACATTGTCTACTAAATCTAAAATCGAAATTTTTGAAATTACTTCCGATCCAACAAAGATACTATTACCGCATATTGAAGTTCAAACGTCTCTTTCAAATATACCTTTGTCATTATTAGTCGACTCTGGATCTTCAGTAAGTCTTGTTAAATTCAACTGTATTCAAAATACTCCAAAACTAATGAATGAAATAATAAATTTAAAAGGAATAGATCCCATAGAAGACTGCACCCAAACCATAGGGCACTTCAATCTTAAACTTTATTTGTCTAAATCTCCACAAAAGTATATATCTCACAAATTTCATGTAATAAAAGAGATCAATTTACCCTATGATGGTATAATTGGCTCTGATATGTTAGACAGTTTTAAATGCACTATAGATTATAATAAAGATGTCCTAAAAGTTGGTGATAAGGATATCAAACTTCAATTTCGTGTACCAACATACATTATACCTCCTAGATCTGAAATGATAATCGAATGCTCCGTGGAAAACCCCGAAATAAGGGAAGGTTTTATTTTGGATCAGAATATCTCTGAAACTTTACTAGTAGCAAATTGTTATGTTAAAGTCAAGGATAATAATAGAATTAACATTTCAATCGTTAATTTATCAGAATCATCGGCAAATCTTAACTCTAATCTCAACCTAATAATCACGCCTAAATCAAACTCTATTGAAATTCCAAATCATTCTCACTACTCTGTTAATCATACCAATTTTACTAGGGATGTAGATGTATACCATAGAACTAAATCTGTTTTAGACCAACTAAGAGTATCTCACCTCAACGTTGAGGAAAAGAGTGCTCTCTTTGATGTATGTAGCCAATACTCTGACATTTTCCATCTTCCTGGTGATAAACTCTCATGTACAGATGCGGTAGAACATGAAATCAATACCTCCTCTTCTGTCCCAATAAACACTAAATCATATCGCTTTCCTGAAATTCACAAACAGGAAGTTCATTCTCAAATAGACAAAATGCTTAATGAGGGAATAATTAAACCGTCTACTTCTCCATGGTCATCTCCAATTTGGATCGTTCCCAAAAAAGTAGATGCATCCGGTCAGCGCAAATGGCGTATCGTAATAGACTATCGTAAATTGAACGATATTTCAATTGGTGATTCATATCCCATACCTAACATCTCTGAAATATTAGACCAACTGGGAAAATCCAAATATTTCAGCACGCTAGATCTTGCTTCAGGATTTCATCAGATTAAAATATCCAGTAATGACGCTTCTAAAACTGCCTTCTCCGTTCCACAAGGACACTTCGAATTCACTCGCATGCCTTTTGGCCTCAAAAATGCACCAGCCACATTCCAAAGATTAATGAACACTGCTCTCTCTGGTCTCCAAGGAATCCAATGCTTCGTGTATCTTGATGATATTGTCATCTATTCCCATGATCTTAATTCCCATATGGAAAAGATATCCAACATTTTTAGCAGACTTCGAACTTTCAATCTCAAACTACAGCCGGATAAGTGTGAATTTTTAAGAAGAGAGGTAGGGTATTTGGGTCACCTTATTACTGAAGAAGGAGTAAAACCTAATCCAGAAAAAATTAAAGCTGTTACCCAATTTCCTACGCCATCATCACCCAAGGATATTAAATCATTTCTAGGTCTCGTTTCATACTATCGTCGTTTCATTTCCGATTTTTTCTAGAATTGCCAAACCATTAACTTCTTTACTGCGAAAGGATACTTTATTTAAGTGGGAAAATCAACAACAACTCGCCTTTGATACATTGAAACATAAATTAACCACAGCTCCTATACTCTGTTATCCAGACTTTACAAACCCGTTTATTTTAACATGTGATGCGTCTAATCATTCCATTGCTGCAGTCCTATCACAAGGAGTAATCGGCAAAGATAAGCCTATCGCTTTTGCCTCGCGTACTTTAAACAAAAGTGAAAGTAATTATAGTACCACAGAGAAAGAATTATTAGCTATCATTTTTGGTTGCAAAACATTCCGTCCCTACTTGTACGGCAGAAAGTTTCAGATAGTCACGGATCACCGACCACTAAAATGGTTATTTAATCACAAAGATCCAAGTAGCAAACTTCAGAGATGGCGACTAAAACTTGAGGAATTTGAATATGAGATAATTTATCGCAAAGGAAAATTAAATTCTGTCGCAGATGCACTCTCTCGGTATCCTGTAAATCCCGTATATCCTGAAATATCTTCAAACCCTGATGAGAATTCTAATTCTCCAGATTCAATCACCGATTTCGGGGAAATCAATCTCAGTCCACAAAGCGATGAACTTAATCTAAACTTTAATGACCTCGAAATTCCATCTCCGCAAGCATCCCCACAAATAGACCCATTGTTTATACCTCCTATTGAAAATACTTCTAATCAGGATACTACACCTTTATTAGAAGAGTATCCTTTAGTTACTAATCCTGATATTCCAATCGTAATTCCTGAAGGGAATGATTCTCTGAATTTAGGAAAACAACTCGAACTTGATAGTAAACAATTAAATCCTACTATTTCTACTCCAGAACAGGAAAATTCTTCTATACGTCACAATGATAATGAGAAATCACCAACGCCTACTTCTACTAAAGTAGACAATTCTGGAAAAGGAACTGCTACACAAGCAACAAGTCATAGTGCTGACTACTCAAAATTTCTTAAGGAAATTGCTACTAAAACTATACAATACGATACTAAAATAATTGAGAAAAATGAATCTCTCCTTAAATCTAACTGTAAAGTTCTACTAATTCCAAGTTCCATTGATTTAGATGAATCTAATAGCTATGTTCAGGAAGTAATGGGTAGCATAGAAAATCATGATGAAATAATGTATTGTGAAAAACAACTATACTCATTTAACAAAGTTTTATTTAATAATAGAGATGTTTATCTAATGTATACGAAAGTACATCACTTTGATGAATGTACTTATCCGGAAATCTTTCATACTCTGAAAATCGTAAAACAATATTTATTAGAGAATTCTCCTAATATATCCGAAATCGCAATTTCTGATTTCAAAAATCCATTTGAAAATAATTCATTTGTCAAAATATATAACATGATTACTTATCTATTTAATACCACTAACATTACAATAAATATATATCACAATAATATAATATATCCTGATGTTAGTGAAATAAAGAAAATTTTACGTGAAAATCACGACTTACCAATTGCTGGGCATCTAGGATCGGTCAGAATGCTTAAACGAATTCAAGAAAGATACTATTGGAAGGGCATGAGGCAAGATGTAGAGAGTTACGTTAAATCATGCTCTCTCTGCCAAGAGAATAAAGCTCTTAGGAAGACCAACAGAGCACCTATGCAAATAACAACAACGTCCACCGCTCCCTTCCAAAGAGTGGCTCTAGATGTCGTCGGTCCCTTACCAGAATCAGGAACCGCAAAATTAAAATACATCATGACTCTCCAAGATGACCTCACTAAATTTTCTGCCGCTTACCCGCTCCGTGGTTTTTCCGCAGAAGAGACAAGTGATTGTCTCTTGCACTTTATTTCGATATTTGGTATTCCGAAAATGATCCTTACAGATCAGGGTACGAATTTCACTGCAGATCTATTTAAACGAACTTGTGAATTTTTAAAAATTAAGCAACTCTGATCAAAACCCTACCATCCCCAAACCCGGGGCGCCCTTGAAAGATGACATTCAACTCTAAAAGAGTACCTCAAGTCATATGTGGATCAAAATCAAGAAAACTGGCCCCGTTATGTATTTACAGCCATGTTGGCCTATAACACCGCAATACATTGTACAACTCACTACACACCTTATGAATTAGTTTTCGGTCATAAAGCACACATTCCCGATTCCATATATAATGAAGAACCTTATGTAACTTATCCCGATTATGTTAAAATGCTGCAACATAGATTGAAGTTTTCCCGGGAAAAGGCTCTCGAATATATAAAAAGGTCTAAAGACATTTCAAAAACTTATTATGATAAA
>CM032434.1:12734722-12760265 GCA_019049465.1 Dryas iulia moderata
GTCCTTCTAAAATTGCTAAATTATGTTGATTTATTCAGAAACAAATGCAAAAATGAAATGAATGATAGTACTTCTAAAATGCAGCTCTTCTTATATTGGGGTCCTGGAAGTTGATTGATATCTGCCTTAAATATACCCTAAATAATAAATCACTTGGTTTTCCTTTATTGTTGCCCACGCCTTTTGCTGTGGTTTTTCTTCAATTTCAACGTTTATTTACATTACGTTGTTCTTATGCTTAAAACGAAAAGAAAAGCAGGTCACAATATAATATTAGTAAATAAATTTGCTATTATTGTATAGAATAAACCAATCGAATATTTGTTTTTAAAAAATAAAAGAATTATTGTAGTCATTTTACAAATAAAAAATCCATTTACTTGTCCTGTCATCTTCGGTAAAGCTATTTACAGTTTCAGACTGGCTGTTAAGTGATTCGAGTGGTAAAGTTATTATTAAACAAAATGACCTAAATTCCAATAGACAGAAATATTTATAGTCAAGCTTTTATTATGCAACTTCATAAGCTTTCATGTCTAAGTGCTAAAAGCAGAACTTTAGTTTAACCCTGCAGTGGTCGCGCATCTAAATGAGACATCAGTGGTCGCGCGGACTACATACGTAGTCCATTTTCAAATTTAAATAACTTTTGTTTTTTATCTATTACTTTTATTTTACTTTTGGAATTATAATCAGTACAGTATGCTTAACTATATAAAATCAGCAAAAGTTAGTTATAACCACTTTTATGTAACTATTAAGCAAAAACTAAAATACTTCTCTAAATTGGCATAAAAGTTTTGGCTTTTGTTTTGGTTGAGATCACAGTTAAATAAAATTATGAAAATTAATAATTTATTACATTTTCTATACAAGAAAAGACACATAATCTTGACATGATTCTCACAAATAAACTTTTCGCAGGCAGTGCACGATTTACAGGTGTTTTTATTGCGTGTCCTTCCATAGTTGTAACAACGACACACTACATTACTTGACGTCATCTCTGAAGCTGATGGTGGTTTTTCTTTGTCTGCAATACCTAGGAAATATTTAATTTATATTGTCGAAGACCTTGTCAATGAATTTAAATTAATTCTTTTCTGAGTCAATGGTTTCATCCAACATCATCTGACCATCAACGAAAAGTGACACACAGTCTTGAATAGCAGTCTTTTACCTGGCTATTCCGTTTGGACTTGGAGAAACAAATACTATAATATGCCTAAGGGTTCTTCCTTTGTCCTGAAGAATTGTCTTAGACCACATCGCGTCATCAACTCTGAAGTCATAATCATCACGCTGCGATTTTTGCTAAGGTGGTTTCTCATTTTCAGAGTTTCCAATGTCCCTCGTCTCTGATATCATGCTCCTGCTCTGATTCAAATTCATGATTTTGTTCTTCTATATAATCTACTTCCTAATCTGAGCTAGGCTCAGCTTCACAACCATGATCTTCTTTCAACCACGCCTCCATCTGTGAAACTTGTCGATCACCCATTTTTATCCAAAAATTTAATGCTAAATCAATCTCCAACAAGATAACATAACAGAACCATATGTATCTTACATATTTATGATAAATTTAATATGAAATAAATGAAAACAAAAAAACAACTAACTTGAAAAACAGTTACGTAATTGGTCGCGTGGACTACATATATAGTCCAGGAACTTTTGGAAGCTCCTAATAATGCACCCACGAATGATAAGCGCTTCCGATCTACAGAGTACGTCATGCGATTGGTCATTTGAAAGTACCTAGCGCCACAAAAATTTAACGCTTGCCGTTTACAAAATAAAACGGCTTTTGTATCAGTGGACTACATATGTAGTCCGCGCGACCACTGCAGGGTTAAACCGAATTGCATAAGTTAACTTTTAAACTTAAATAGACATAGTTACAAACCCAATAACTATAATATGAATGTTTAAGCTTTAAGCCTTAGGTCTCTCTTTTCTACAAAATATTTTGTAAAATTATTAAATTTTGTTCACAATTTATGTCAATGGTATTTTAAGCTTATTTCATATAGGCTTTTCTGGCTGACCGCCATGTTTCGACTTGGCACGACAGGCATCATATGTTACCCAAAAACGCTTGTTCGGGGATACGTGGGATTGAATATATACATACATATGAATTTAGAATCATGAAACAATTGTAAATTCTACTGAGCATGACAAAATATTTTGTATTTTTTTCTTTTATATTAAAACGATTACTGATTAATGACAAGAGTACGACATTGTCATTGTCCAGTTGAACGTGTATCACTAATACAGACGATAGTTATGGATAAACGCAACTTAGGAAAAAAAATATTACAAATTGTAATTTCACTGCAGTACCTATATAAAATTTATAAAACATGACAAAAACGCTTATTAGAGCGAAAAACTTAAAAACATTTATTAACGTAAGAATTTTTTTTAAAGTGTCATTCCACACTTATTAAAATTGAAAAAGACATTTAAAGAAAACGTATAAAAATTTTGAACGCAGCGGGATTTGAACCCGCGCCTCCTGAATACCGTTCAGGCGCTCTCACCACTGAGCCATGCGTTCTATCCGCTGCGTCGAAATTCTTATACGCTTTATTACAACTTATTTTTGTTTGTAGGTATCTCTGTAGAGAGATTTTTATAATTTCTGTAGAGAGATTTTTAGATTTTTCTGCTACACAAAGATTATTTTACGAACAATCGTTTGGCAAGGGAGAATGCTATTTATTAAATACTTTTTAAACATTTTTTAAAGCGTTATTCCACACTTAGGAAAATTGAAAAAGATATTTAAAGAAAACGTTTAAAATTTGAACGCAGCGGGATTCGAACCCGCGCCTCCTTAATACCGTTCAGGCGCTCTCACCACTGCCATGCGTTCTACTATCCAGTGCGTCGAAATTCTTATACGCTTTATTACAACTTATTTTTGTTATTAGCATCTCTGTAACGTAAGAGTGTTTTCTGAATATAAATATAGCTCTCGAAGATGTGACCACAAAGACTTTAACCATCATCATAGATTAAAGCTACTTAGGGAAATCACATATCATGTACAACTAAACTAAAAGGGATTTAAAGGTTTCAACAATTTATTCGACTTTGTATTACAAGCAGGGTCGTCTTCACGCACAGTGCACACGACTTCCGCATTATGTTAACTTCGGTTTGTTACACTTCGAACGAATGTACACCAATTTTCTTACTCGCTAACAAAAAGTTTTAAATTTATGTAAAAAAGCTTTTGGTGGCTGATTATTTTTTATTTTTATTTGACCTTTTTTTTCAATTTTTCGTTTGTATTTTTTAATATAAGACCTTAAAAGGTTTTTTAAACACTTCACAGTAGTATTTGTCGTAGGTAGAGATAGATTTATTTCAAAATTTGTAAATTCGCTTAACAGAGATTTTATGATATGATTAGACACTTTGTATCTTGTATTTACAGTCAGATAGACAAAAAGGAATAAGTTTTTCTTTTTTTTATCTATGTTTAGATATTTCAGAACATTTTTTATTTGTCCTGTCATCTTCGGTAAAGCTATTTACAGTTTCAGACTGGCTGTTAAGTGATTCGAGTGTTAAAGTTATTATTAAACAAAATGACCTAAATTCCAATAGACAGGAATATTTATAGTCAAGCTTTTATTATGCAACTTCATAAGCTTTCCTGTCTAAGTGCTAAAAGCAGAACTTTAATTTAAGCCCAATTGCATAAGTTAACTTTTAAACTTAAATAGACATAGTTACAAACCCAATAACTATAATATGAATGTTTAAGCTTTAAGTCTTATGTCTCTCTTTTCTACAAAATATTTCGTAAAATTATTAAATTTTGTTCACAATTTATGTCAATGGTATTTTAAGCTTATTTCATATAGGCTTTTCTGGCTGACCGCCATGTTTCGACTTGGCACGACTGGCATCATATGTTACCCAAAAACGCTTGTTCGGGGATACGTGGGATTGAATATATATATACATATGAATTTAGAATCATGAAACAATTGTAAGTTGTACTGAGCATGACAAAATATTTTGTATTTTTTTCTTTTATGCTCTACTGAACTAGGAAAATGACAATTTTTTACACTTTCCTTTTTGAAGTAATCCACCAAACAAAACTACAACCATAACGTATATGTATGCAGTCCAAGCTTCCAGATAAAGACAATATATTAATAAAATCTACTACTTATTTAAATTTCAACCTCGCTTCGCTCGCGTACACGATACTACTATAGCAACTTAGTACTCTTAACGGTCCGCGGAACTTAAGTTAAGCGACTTATATTTGTCATCCCCTATTTCAGCCCATTTGGGTTCAATTTAAAAAAGAAGCAATTTTTTCCTTGTGCCATCTTAACCCTTGATTTTACTTATAAAATATATCACAATCGGTCAAGAGGGTTCCCTATTTCACCATTTAGGGGCTGGTTTTTAAGAAAAGTAATTAACCAACGATTGACACCGGCCGGACTTTAAAGTATCTTCATTCGAAATTCTATCGAAATAAGGCCGATAGATTAATATGGAGTATGTACTACTTGTCATCTGTCATTCCTACACGTACATGCAAACAATTCTTAACTTCACCACAATGGTGTCATAGTTACAATACATAAATTTAACTATAACATGCCAAAGATTATACTATTCAGATATTAAGTTAAACCTTACGAAATACAAAGCGGGATACTAACGAGGTGAATTTATGTCTTGGGCTGACAACTTGTCTAAGCTATTTGAAACTTTATAAATTTTCACTGAATTACTTATTAGTAGTTGTAATAAAATAAATATATTTTGTCGAAATACTTCTTTTTATTTGTAGTAAAAGTTGTAGTTTTACTTTGACTGTAAATGGTTGGGGATTCGATTCCCGCTCGGGGAAACAGTTGTATATAGTTAGTTAATGAGTACATTTTGTTCTCTTTTTTTCTTGTTATACATTCTATACATTACCCGTAGTTTTTATTACTAAGCTTATTAAAAAATTGTCTTAAGTAAGTCAAAAGTGTATACTTGTTGGAGCAGAAGTGTTTAATTATGAGGAAATAGCATACCATGCAATGTTTGTGATTTAATGGTTTATGTTTTTATGTTATGTGTTCTGTATGTTCTGTTATATTAGTAGTATCTTATAATTTTCTTATATACACATTCGTACTTTTCATTTCATTACCTAGAGGGCCCCCCGTAGAGCGTTTATGAAGAGGTTGATGACAGTGGACGAGGCGAAAGAAGTATGCAGGGAGCCTAGTGCTTAGTTTTCCGTTCTCTCTGGCTATCTGGCAAGAGATAAAGCGTGAAGATATAAAAAAAATCTTCACTCTGGTACCTAAGACAAAGCGTGGCATTATGTTTCGCCACTTGCAATAACTCGATTTCGAAGGAAAAATGGAGAATTGACTATCTTTACACTATTACAACCCATCTATGTGGCAAACTAGTTTAAAAAATAAAACGACTCAACGAATTTCTTAAATAAATAATGAATTTGTAGATTAATTTAAATTAAATTTTATTCGATGATGTAGTGTTAAACTGATTAATCTACTCTATACATCTATACCACTACAATGTTCCAAGTATATATATACTACACAGCCAAAGCTTCCCTTTCAAGTCGGGATTTATACAAAATAGAGCGATGTGGATGAAAATTTGCTTTCAATGCGTCATTGATGTCTATCTAGGTTTAGATGATGCAAAGACTGCTAGTTTATAAGGTAATCTTGTTATAAAATAATGTACACTAACTTAATATACTAAGTTTTAAGCATTTGCAAATTTTTTTTTTTTTTTTTTTTTTTAATGAAGTAAGGGGGGCAAACGAGCAGAAGGACTATCTGATGGTAAGTAGTTACCTTCGCCCATGGACATCCACAACATTAGAAAGGTTGTGGATGCGTTGCCTACCTAAGGGGGGGTGGAGGAAAGGAGGAAAGAAGGATGGGGATAGTGGGAATAAGGAGAGGGAGAGAGAGCTGGCTTACATGCCATCGAACCGGAACACATCATCAGATGTTTGGCGGTTTGTCTTTGACATGATAGTGGTCGCGAGCCAGTCGGAGAACGAATCTCCAACCACCAACCTACTGCCACTGGTTAACCGCCTTTTACGGGACGCTGCCCAGCGACGGAGGGGAATTGTATTCTAACGCGTCCCCCCACGGGTAAATGTTCAAAAATTCTCTAATCTAGCTATATTAAAATATTATATGTGTAGTAATATATTAATATAGCTAGATTAGAGAATTTTTGAACAATGTGAGCAATTTTTAATATTATTAGTCCAGCTTTAAGTTTTTCTAGCGCATATGATGTTCAGGGAGAACCAAGTGTAAAGACACTCTTTACCAATTCCCACCTGCATTCAAGATCTAAGAAATGCACGCCGTCCGTTACCTGATTCACCAGCCCGAAGAAATGAAAATAATTCAGTTACAATAATTCCTCCTTGTGAGAAATGAACCTATATATTATCGCGATTGTAGCCAGACGTCGTCCCACTGCACCAAGTAAGCTACCTCAGATATATTTTTATAATAATAAATCGCCTAATTACTTTTACTATTTATTTTACTCATTTTTTAACGTAAGAGATTATAGATAATATTAAATTTACAACTCATGTACATATTACATTAAAAACATATTAAATAGAAAAGAAAATAGTAAAAATTTTAAGAGGCTTATATATGAAAATTCGAAACAAAGCTCATGCTGCATGGCAACCATGGCAGCGTTATCCGGATCATCCGATTAACAAGGATTTACCAATGTTTGTGCATAAATATGCCTTACTTGGAAAGTAATTACTGTGTACTTTAGTATGTATTATGCATTATGCAATTTATATTATTATTATTACTTTTTCATTACTGTTATTTGTTGCCAGAGAGAACATAGTGTCAAGACACTCGGTTTTGGGGTTGTCACCCAAATTTGAGACTTTCCAGGTGAATTTAGTAATAGTCTAGTACATAGTGAATAAAGAAAAAGAAACTATTATCATTGCATCGATTAGGAATCAAACCTACAACCACTCTCGATTATAATCAGAGGCTGTCCTATTGTGTCTGATTATGATTTGTCGTGTGCCATAAAGATTTTTTATTTTCCTGTTTACATACCAATTTTTCACAAGTAGGTACTTATTACTTTTTTCGTGTAAGTTCATCTACTAACTTCACTTCTTAACTATTTTAAAGATTATTTTAATATCATTTGCTCCTTAGGTACCAATGATATAAAATTATTGTTTAGTTTTCTATATACAAATATGATTCGAACAAAAATAACAATATACAAAGAAAATATAAATTATCTCACAAAATTTATCCGTAAAGTCATTCCCGCCATTAAAAATTTAAAAGCCATTAAAAAAGAATTTTACACACAGTGACTATATATCCAGATTCCACATACAGGTTTTCAAATTATACAAACGTCATATTTTCTCACCTTAACCACAGCAATGCTCTGCATGCGAGGAAATTATCATGACTAACACATTCACACAACATATTTTCTCTCATACAAAACAAGTACATCTACAATTTGCTTTACACTACTTTGCTCTATCTGAAAACACATAAGGTTGAATTCAGTACTTTAATTTGGGCGTGTGCCAGAATTAAGAGATCTGGTGCAGGTTTACTCTACAGTCTACACTCAGATTAATTGGAAATCGTTATAACAACACAAAAACTTAACTAGATTGCATAAGCTTGTGGAGCTTTAATATTCTATGCAGATTCGCGCTTTTTATGTAGTAAGTTGCGTGTTGTAGTCAGAGCAAACCTAGTATCAAGACACTCCGTTCTCCACTTTTCATCAGTTAAAATTATTTATTTGTATAACAAACAAAATATGTCAAATTTAATCAATATTTTGATATTCATTAAATGATCAAGTCTAATGCACCATGTCTAATGTCTATGTCTCAAGATGAAACACATTCAAGGAAATACAAGAGAAGTGAAACCAAAAACAGAATTGTATCTTAATAATTTCGTTACGTCAGATATTTACTATCCATTCATGGCCTAAGCTAATAAATTAATTAAAAATAATGTTTTTCTATTCATATCTATTTATAAAGTAATTTCATAAAGGGTTGTGAGAGGGTCAGAGCATCCTCTTTGCAGTTGATTGCAGCTAATCAATTTGTTGGGCGCTCACGAGATACTCTCGCTAATTACTCTCAATTGAACTGTAATAATCGCATTGCAGCATCCGTGCAGGTTGTGCTTGGCACTGTTGCTGTACTATTAGTTTTAATTAATTTATATTTATTATATTTATTATTGTTTACATTTTTACTTATCATAAAACGTTAAGTGATGAAGATATCATTATGCCTTCAATATGTGAATAAAAATCTTAGATTATTTTCTAAGAAAATTCAGCTGTTGATCAGAAGAGATGATAGCTTATATGAAATAGCCCTTCTACTTTGATATTTTTTGGTAGATATATGTACATTAAAATAAAAAAAAATGTGTTTAACGTACGCTGATGTAAAGATAACACAAAAATGTCGTTGATAAATAAATTGTATTGTTCGCGTCTACTTGTATATAACTTATAAGATGTACAGATACTAAATATAATAAGAATAAATTTGAAAAGCTAAACTAATATAAAATAAGTTTTTTTTCTTTTTGTTTTTTAAACGCCACAGACTCAAGGTCCGTGTACTTTACAGCTTTTTTTCCTTTTTCTGTTTGTGATTTTTTTCTTGAATTTATTTAAGCGAGTGAGTACACTCGGTTTTATATGTTACAAGAGCTAAGTTAATTAATATAAACTCGTAAAAATTAAAAGTAAAAGGCTAACTGAGCCCAAAAGATATTGTTATCAAACTACTAAATAGTTACATTATGAAAACTTGAACAAATTACTACAAGCGTATTGATCCACGCGGGTCACCGGCCTCAAATAAACTAATCGATATCAACGCACAAGGCAAAGAATCGATTAATCTTTCAGCGACACCACGACTTATTCATGTTTTTAGTCGTATTTCTTAGTAAATAAAAGTTTTACAAAGGATAAAAATATATGTTATTTACATACATAAAAATTGTGGAAACGAAATTATGTACATATGTATCTCACAAGATACATATGCTAATGCATTCTTGAATTCTTGTTTATCTTGCAAACCAATAGTGTCCGTTAATACCATATCTATTGTTTTTAAT
Source organism: Dryas iulia moderata (assembly GCA_019049465.1). Lineage (NCBI taxonomy): Eukaryota > Metazoa > Arthropoda > Insecta > Lepidoptera > Nymphalidae > Dryas > Dryas iulia. Next base: position 12,743,944 of record CM032434.1, read on the forward strand.
GTGGATGTACATTATTTTATACTTTAATATGAGGCCGTGTATCATTTTAAAAACCGTGGGGGGTTTTATAACCAATTTACAGCCTTATTATCTCCTCATTCCGAGGTTGACCATTTTTACCTAATTAATGACTAGGTAACAGTCAATTGGTCCCAGTATACGATTTTTTTACCATGTTAAACAAACCTCTATAGTTTATGGATCATCGCGACTACCGCTTTACAATTTTTCCCCCCTTATTAATTGAGTCCTGGTGAATTTTTATAAAAACAATTAAATACTAGTTTTCTGTCTGTTTACGGCTAACCCACCCATGGAATTCAGAAAAATGATGGTAATTGAATGAATATGCAATGAAAATTTGTTGATAGTTGTGAAACATCCAGATGAGGGGTATAGTTCACGCAGACGAAGCCGCGGAGCAGGCAACTCGTAAGAACTAATCTTCAAATATGATCATATAAAAATAATCTATATCAAAAATTACAAAACTTATGTACGACGAGGTACCAATATCGCTGTTCTACGCCCAATTTATCAGGAAGCTCTAACAATAGCCGTATTTATTGACGATATCAACCCATACGTTCGGAAAACCTGAAAACGAGGGCTATTGCTCACACAAAGCGCAGGATCTTCCAATTTCTAACAATGTTTTCAATTGTTTCTTCTACGTCAATAGTTCCCGAAATTAGATGAAGTTTAGGTAGTAAGAAAGATTTAGTTTGTCCGTTCTTGAAATTGAATTTCTCAATGGAAAATGGCATTCGCAAGAGGTTTGGAAGGTTTTTATTTTATAGAAATGTTTACAAAGTAATCAGAGTGAAATACGGTTATAACGATAACTTAATTGAGGTTTAATTTTTTGGAATGTAATGAATAATGATGACTGAGGTCATCATGTTGCAATGGAACCGTCTGACTATAAAAGTGATTAGTTGTAGGTTCGATTCTCAGTCGTGTAAAGGATTATATTTAATAAATTTCCATTTTTCGATAAGAACACAAAACGTCTCAATTTTTATTTTGTCACTAGGTTATATATTATCAATAGTATAAGACCTACTATGAAGAAAGAATAAGTTTTCAAATAAAGACATTTGCAAGATAATTTGCTATTTAATTCACAAAATGCAGCGATAAAAGATTTGTCTTTATGTGCAAAAATGCAAAATATTTGAGCTTTAATATCAAAATATATTTTTCTCTAAAACTAAGTAATGAACAAACTTTTAGAAACACCGATAACACATGGGAGTTTCCAAAATATAAAACAGTTTCACGATGATATCAAAGTAAGTAGATAGTTGTTTTCGTTTACTAAAATGAAAATGCACACAATTTATCTGAGTTATATACACATGAAAGTAGTTTGTCTGACGTTGTTCTATTTGTTTAGCGTATAATTGCGTCAGATTTTAGCAAATTTAACATTTTCATATATAGTAGTATTATATTTGTATTATACTAACAAAGCCTCGCGACTTTGCCTGTGTCCCCACACAACTTTTCATATAAGCTCCTGTTTCTGCCCCTTGGGGAGCTAATGACCTATTCTTGATCCAGGGCCTTTCAGTACTTTTGTTTCGATTTCTATCTAAGTAAGGCTGTAAGATTAACCATAAAAGCATAACAGACAGACAAACAGACTTTTACAATGACAGACAAATTCATAATATTAATAAATCTATAGAACTTAGTATAAATATAATCTATAGTACTACTTTAATTAGGACTGTGGCCAGTCGTGGCCCAGTGGCACAAGCGTGTGACTGTAAACGACTGGTTGTGGGTTCGATTTCCACTCGAGGAGTGGAATTATTTAATATTTCCATTTTCTTCGCTCTGGTGTCGAGGTAAAGCGCGGCGTTAAGTTCCGCCACTTAACACGCAATGCCTCCGAATTCGGCGGAAAGTGGGGAACGGAGTGTCTTAACACTAGGTTCCCTCTGCCTACCCTGCTGTGTGCAGGATATAGCGTGAAGCTATTTATTTATTTAATTAGGAGCCATCAAAACTTCATTTTCACCTTGAGAATTCAAACCGAGAACTGTTTAGCTAATCTTTGATACCGAACTCGAGACCTGTTTAGCTAATCTTTGATATACTTTTTAATGATGAATATTATTAAAATTGCTTATTCGTAAAATATAAAATATACTTTGAAGTTGTAATCAATTATTTTTCAAGTATGCTAGGCGTAGTCTAGACAACTAGTTTATCTCTAACACAAGGGGATATAGTCACGTGCCTGTAAATTGGTTCTGTCCAAACACCATAAAGCTGTCGCAGATATTACAGCAACAATATATCCTACCCGACTCTAGAGTCACTATAATACGTTAATCTTAAACGGTCTAGTGACATATACGAATTGCTTATTAGCAACTAGCAGTGGTTAAGTTAATTTAATGTATGTGAAGCATATGTCTCTGAATAAAATTATTAATATTAATTATGAATATTTGTGAATAGGCTGAGGGCTCCTAGTGTCGTGATTCTCTGAAAAATAATCTTTTGTTTATATAATTCTTAATACACGGAATTCGAGATATATAGTTTCACATTTACACATTTTTTCCTATGCATATACATCCTTTACTTTCCAACGGATTCTGAGGCATTGCGTGTTGAATTGCGGAGCTCAACGCCATGTAAAATTTACTAATGAATTAAGATAAATTAAACGTAAAATAAGTATATAAACATATAAAGTATTAAGATCATTAGAGTAAGAGATTAAACTTCTATTAAAAAATAAAACAATTTAAGCTTTCAGTTACGCCGAATAAGTTGGTGAATCGTATACAATAAAAAAACACCACGCTTTTCACCACAGACCAGAGAGGAGACATGAAGACTTTTAATTTTTTACCTGAATAGAAATCGAACCCACAACCATCGTGTGTAGTCAGACGTTGTCATACTGCGCTGCAATTGTCTTAACTCATACTTTAGCGTTTTAGCTTGTGTTGTCCATAATTTCTCTTCAGTAATATTCTGATAAGCCTCGTTATAGACGAAGGTGAAAGAAAACACAAAATAATAAATATTATTTTGCTATTTAATCTCTATTTACATAGACTACATCTGTAACAAATTAAGATTATTATTGTGTAAGTTTTATCACTTAAGTTTTAAAGTACCAATTGCTACATTAAAAATTTTGTATTTTACTTTAGTAGATTCAATTCTGAGCTACGCACTTGACAGTTATGGCCTCACATTTAAAAGTAACATTGACAAACTAGAAACAATACAGATTAGATTCCTGAAACTACTTGTAAACAAAAAAACTAAAGCTAATTGTAAAGGGAACTATAATAAATTATTTAAAATTTGCAAAATACTACCAGTTAGCTTAAAACATAAATATCTCTTGGCCTCGAATAGCCATGGCTGTCAAGGGCTTGGCTTGAAGCTGTTGAAACATAGCGTCGGTACAAGGTCGGTGTCTGAGGGTAAATATGAAGTACCTAAAGTTAACAATTATTTTGGAGATAGGACATTAAAAAAACGTTTGCCTTACTTACTAAACAGTTTGTCTAAAGATATTCGACTGGAACCGGATAAGTGTATTTTTAAATGTAAATTACGGAATCACCTCACACTCATTGCTGTAAAACGTCTGACAGTTTATCTGTAACATGTTAAATGTTTGACATAATGCCTTGTAACATGTAGAGACTCCTGATCCTACAGTCAAACTGATTCGTCAGTTTTGTGGGACAATTTTTAAATTTTTCGTTTTACATTGTACTGAATAAATAAATAAATAAATAAATAATCAAAGCGATGTTACTACATAGCTTTGCTAAGCCACTAATAATTTGATAATTTTACTGGATTTGAACCCAGAATCTGTATTGTAACAAGCGACTTTCATGATATTCCAAATTTCACCAAAATGAAAAAATCTGACGAAATTTTCCATAGAGACAGATTAGCATTAACGACACTCTTTTAGTGAGCTAGGTGGCTGGCGCTCCGCCAAACTACACTTTGATACGATAGTATAAATACAGGTGCTGTGGAAAATCCACTGCAAAGCGCATATGTGACTATTGACAATAGCTTATGTCACGGCTGCTTTTAATGTTACTTATGTATAGAAGTATACATTAATGTATTAGAGTATTGAATACACTTCAACAACACAACCAGAAGCAACATATACAAATGTCGACTGAGATAGTCGTAGTATATAACAGGCATTCTATATGGGCTCTTATGTTCTACAATCGTGAATTAAATATATTAAGAGCAGTTTCTTATGTCAAAATATATTCCGTTCTGCGCAGACAGAATTCAACTCCGCCACTATCGCGTTTGCCGTCAGACGTTGTTCTTCTAAGTGACTATATTAAAAAAACAATATAAAACACATTTAATAAATAATAACGACGAAAGCCTAATTTCACTTGAGTTAATACTCCCAAAGCACAGTAAATATTAAAGGTACTCAAATATTTCAGCACAATATAGTCCCCTCGCGCCCATACTCAACTTCTTACATTTCATGCGTTTGTATAATTTCGATTATTCAGATCATGAATGGACCCTAACCGTGAATAATATAATACTATTAGTTATTTAAGTTACGAGTTATGTACGTAATTTTCTCTGAAAATTTTTCGTTTTATTGGTAATTGATGATTGTGATTGGTGATGATTTATGATTTTTAAATAGGTCCTACTGATTTTGAATAATCTAATATTGTATTTTATATTTGACTGAGTTAGGCATCATTTTTAACACGGAATTCTATGCATATTTTATTGGGTATATTACAAATTATAGTTGAATTATTATTAATAGGTATCATTGTCTTAAATACTGTCGTGGTGCAGTTGGACAGCGCTGAACGAAAAGTGGAAACAGAAGTATTTTGAAAGTAGATTTTACTTGATTACACTGCTATGCGCAAAAACGGGTGAAGTTTTAATTTGATATTTTTTTTATTTTTATAACATTTTTGTGCATGATATCGTTATGATGATAATTGGACTAATTCAAATATGAAGCAATTAAACCTCCAGCCATCCCTAACACCTAATTGCTTTTGCATATACGTATGCATATTTTAGTAAATAATTTTATCATATTGATATTTCTTTTTAAAAAAGATTGTATCAGTCAGTTTAATATTTGGAGTGAAAATTAAAGATATTAAGCGTATACATCAAATAAGAAGCTTCAAATATCATAAATGTGAAAGAAATTGGAATTTAAGTAATATAAGCTCTGAAGTATAAAGTAAAAGGGATTTTAACTTGCAATATACATGGGATTTGAATTCATAGTGTCCAAAGGTACGACAAAAATATCCAATGTGAGCACTTCGTCCACCGAAAATTTTGATAGTATTAAATATCATACAAAAGATGCATACATCCATACATAAGTTATATTTCAAATCGAACGACATTACGTAAAATATAAGAGACTGAACTCATTTCCAAGTTAAAATAGATTGGCGAGACCAGGGGATATCGGAATAAGCATATATATAAAGAGTCAGGTCAGAGGTCACCTATAAATTGGTCTATAAAAGTTCATCCGATCGTTGGTTAGTCTGAACTCGAGAGATGCATTTTTAATCGTGCAGTCCAATCAATTGACGTATATTGGATAACGGTTATAAAAGGAAATTGAAAACCCAAATTTTCTCATCAATTTTCATCACAAATTAAAAGCACGGTTCGTTAAAGATTTAGCACTAGCCCATTAATACCCGACACGGTTTCGGTGCAGCGATTAAATGTCACCTACCGCTGTTGGACGCGAATTTAAAAGCTTTCTTTCTTTATTGACTTTACAAGAGGGGTGTTTATGTTACTATCTGACATATAGTAACATAAGTATAGCTGTCTCTTTTACTAATTAACACTAATTATATATTTTGAATACAATACTAAAGTGAACAGAAGGGAAAGAGAAAAGAAAAAATATGTTGTTTAATGTTTTGAAATGTACTGTGAACGATTTTTTGTTATTTACTTTTATCTTAATAGGACTTAAATGTTATAGAAAGTATTAACAGAGATTAAGAATTAGACACAGTAAAGTTAATCTGCAACAAATCTTCAATCCTTTTTCTCGCATAGCACTTTTCACCCAAAATTTGCTACTATGTTAATTAATAAAGTTTTTAAAGTTCTTAATTCAATCGGGGAATTGATTTTATGTTTTTTTTACATTTCTCCGCTCCTTCAGGACAAAGTGCAGAGTTGAGTTCCGTCACTCAACATACAATGTCTTGAATTCGGGCAGAAAGTGGAGAACGCAGTGTCTTGACACTTGATTTTCTTTGCCTACTTTTCTATACGGAATAAATATGAAACTCAAAGTAAAATTCTTTTATGATTTTTTATAACTTTTGTATACCATGCAAATTTACTTGCTTGTTGTTACATATTTTCTGCTTACTATGATAAAGTAACTGGTATCCCCCCCTTCATTGAACTCATCCCTTCATCGATCTGAAATGTTTGAAAATATATTAATCAAATCATGCCTTGGCTCATGATACGTCTTGTGGTTAGGACCTTTATTGTTATGTATGTGAGTAACTCAAGTTCTTTTTGAGATTCAGAGGTAACAGTGTAAGGAAAGTCTACGTGTAATATATTAAATACATATAATAAGCCATCAGAAGGTAATCTTTTTTTAATTATAATTGCCATCAGAAAGGTATTGACTCTTTTATATATAAATTAGCCATCAGAAGGTCTTCCTTCTTAATTATTAGTTTGCCATCAGAAGGTATAGACTCATTTATATATTAATTAGCCATCAGAAGGGATCTAGACATGCAAGTATCTAACACAAACTATCCGTTGCAATCACCCAGAGCTCGTCCGAGGAAAAGCCCTAGGATCGTCTCATTTATCCCTCACTTACAACTATGCAAGATAGCTATATTAAGAGAAAAAATGGCCGTGTGGCCCCGCCCCGCCACTTGCCGTGAGTTCCGTCCGATCGCAGACCTGACCGATCATATTGAACCCTCCGAGACACAACGAAACAGTTCACGTATATGATACTTACGATGCCTTAGCAAACGATCAATTATTAGTTAGCTGTCACGTCATGTTTGTTAAGTTTGTGTGTGATCTTTCTCAAAGGTACTTGTTACGCTTATTATATATATTTAATTAGTTGTACATTGGTTTGTGAGGCCAATGTAATTCGTCGGGTTGTGAAGCCGATATACGTCACTGGTTTGTGAGACCAATGAATTCGTCGGGTTGTGAAGCCGATATACGTTACTGGTTTGTGAGACCAATATAATTCGTCGGGTTGTTAAGCCGATATACGTCACTGGTTTGTGAGACCAATGAATTCGTCGGGTTGTTAAGCCGATATACGTCACTGGTTTGTGAGACCAATGAATTCGTCGGGTTGTTAAGCCGATATACATTAATGGTTTGTGAGACCAATGTCACTGGTTAAGCTATAAGCTATAAGCTACCTGAACCCACGACAGTCGCATGTCACACGTTATACCACAATCCGACTTTGTACAAGCATCGCTTACGCAACACAAGACAGCATCAGAAAGGATACAACAAACCAACGTCGCTATAGCGGATCACTTTACCAAACATGTCGGCCTCGGTGCTGCAAAGCCACATTGATTGTGTCACCGACATCGCTTATCAGTAAGCTATAAGCTCCCTGAACCCACGACAGTCGCATGTCACACGTTATACCACAATCCGACTTTGTACAAGCATCGCTTACGCAACGCAAGACAGCATCAGAAAGGATACAACTAACCAACGTCGCTATAGCGGATCACTTTACCAAACATGTCGGCCTCGGTGCTGCAAAGCTACATTGATTGTGTCATTGACATCGCTTATCAGTAAGCTATAAGCTATAACCGAACCCTGACAGTCGAGAGACAGTACATGCATCGCCCCTGTACATGTAGTTTATATTTGTTTTTTTTAAGATTTACACATTCGTATGAGATCGTGCCAATTATTGCCATAAAATACCCAGCTATCAAACGCATTATATATTAATATCTTATTATTATTATTTGTACTACATGCATCGCCCCTATACATGTAGTACATATTTATATTATTTTAAATTTCATACATTCGTATGAGAATATTTGCCATAAAATATGTTATTATTCAATGCATCATTTATTTTTATTTAATAATATTTATTTACACTCGCAACTTTCAATTAATTTATAAATTTATAATATTTAGGAAAATGTAAACTATAGTGTTCATACAACACTATTTTAAGATGGCGCCGCCATACGCCAAATATTTTAATTAATTTGTACTGCAAATTATACGATTTCTTTTCATAGAAGTAATATTTAAAATATTTATTGCCTTTAATACTATTATACTATTTAGTTATTATTATTTAAATGTTCATTTCAATATTCGCTTTGTTATTTTTATATTATTAATGTAATAAGAACTCACCAAGAAATTCTTCATAATTAACAAATATGCATCTTACCAAACTTGATTATTATAAAATTATTATATTTCGATCACTTTGCATTTAATATGTTAAATTTATTTATTAAATATCCATTTCCTTGTATTCAATTTATATTATTTGCAATTTAATATCAATAATTTCCTAAGCGTCACTTTTACCGACGCCACGCTCCCGCCATCCTCCCTTTCTCTTTCTATTCCATTTTTAAAAATCATAAACTATAATCGGCCAGCAACTCATACAGCCAACATTGCTTTTTCTGAAAATATTAATTAAATATTTTTTTATTATTTGTTTAACCTATTCCATAAAATTGTATATATTTTTTTATTATTATTAAATTATATTATTTAATATTTTTTTAAATTCCTACGTTTATTTATACATAGTATGTATCGTTACATCCAACCCCCTAAATTCTATGAAGTTTATCGAAATAGAATTTACAAAATGTTTCTAATATATTATCAACCCCCAGACTTTGCAACCTCTCAGTCTATCAACCCCCCACTGTGATAACTCTTAAAACTATCAACCCCCGGACCTTACAACCCCCCAACCATAAAACTTCCAAACACTGTAAACCTCCTCTGTCTCATTCCATTTCACGGACAGCAATTGTAGGCATAAGCCCATTTTTAATATTTATTATAAAGCCGTTTGACCATCCTGGTCACGGCACCAATTGTAACTGGTATCCCCCCCTTCATTGAACTCATCCCTTCATCGATCTGAAATGTTTGAAAATATATTAATCAAATCATGCCTTGGCTCATGATACGTCTTGTGGTTAGGACCTTTATTGTTATGTATGTAAGTAACTCAAGTTCTTTTTGAGATTCAGAGGTAACAGTGTTAGGAAATTCTACGTATAATATATTAAATACATACAATAAGCCATCAGAAGGTAATCTTTTTTTAATTATAATTGCCATCAGAAAGGTATTGACTCTTTTATATATAAATTAGCCATCAGAAGGTTTTCCTTCTTAATTATTAGTTTGCCATCAGAAGGTATAGACGCATATATAGGTTGATGAGCCATCAGAAAGGGTCTAGACATGCAAGTATCTAACACAAACTATCCGTTGCAATCACCCAGAGCTCGTCCAAGGAAAAGCCCTAGGATCGTCTCATTTATCTCTCACTTACAACTATGCAAGATAGCTATATTAAGAGAAAAAATGGCCGTGTGGCCCCGCCCCGCCACTTGCCGTGAGTTCCGTCCGATCGCAGACCTGACCGATCATATTGAACCCTCCGAGACACAACGAAACAGTTCACGTATATGATACTTACGATGCCTTAGCAAACGATCAATTATTAGTTAGCTGTCACGTCATGTTTGTTAAGTTTGTGTGTGATCTTTCTCAAAGGTACTTGTTACGCTTATTATATATATTTAAATAGTTGTACATTGGTTTGTGAGGCCAATGTAATTCGTCGGGTTGTGAAGCCGATATACGTCACTGGTTTGTGAGACCAATGAATTCGTCGGGTTGTGAAGCCGATATACGTTACTGGTTTGTGAGACCAATATAATTCGTCGGGTTGTTAAGCCGATATACGCCACTGGTTTGTGAGGCCAATGGATTCGTCGGGTTGTTAAGCCGATATAATTATACATTTTCTTTTATAGAACTAATATTTAAAATATTTATTGCCTTTAATACTATTATACTATTTAGTTATTATTATTTAAATATTCATTTCAATATTTGCTTTGTTATTTTTATATTATTAATGTAATAAGAACTCACCAAGAAATTCTTCATAATTAACAAATATGCATCTTACCAAACTTGATTATCATAAAATTATTATATTTCGATCACTTTGCATTTAATATGTTAAATTTATTTATTAAATATCCATTTCCTTGTATTCAATTTATATTATTTGCAATTTAATATCAATAATTTTCAGAGCGTCACTTTTACCGACGCCACGCTCCCGTCATGCTCCCTTTCTCTTTCTATTCCATTTTTAAAAATCATAAACTATAATCGGCCAGCAACTCATACAGCCAACGTTGCTTTTTCTGAAAATATTAATTAAATATTTTTTTATTATTTGTTTAAACTATTCCATAAAATTGTATATATTTTTTTATTATTATTAAATTATATTATTTAATATTTTTTTATATTCCTACGTTATTTATACATAGTATGTATCGTTACATTCAACCCCCTAAATTCTATGAAGTTTATCGGAATAGAATTTACAAAATCTTTCTAATTTATTATCAACCCCCAGACTTTGCAACCTCTCAGTCTATCAACCCCCCAATGTGACAATTCTTTAAACTATCAACCCCCGGACCTTACAACCCCCCAACCATAAAACTTCCAAACACTGTAAACCTCCTCTGTCTCATTCCATTTCACGGACAGCAATTGTAGGCATAAGCCCATTTTTAATATTTATTATAAAGCCGTTTGACCATCCTGGTCACGGCACCAATTGTAACTGGTATCCCCCCCTTCATTGAACTCATCCCTTCATCGATCTGAAATGTTTGAAAATATATTAATCAAATCATGCCTTGGCTCATGATACGTCTTGTGGTTAGGACCTTTATTGTTATGTATGTAAGTAACTCAAGTTCTTTTTGAGATTCAGAGGTAACAGTGTTAGGAAATTCTACGTGTAATATATTAAATACATACAATAAGCCATCAGAAGGTAATCTTTTTTTAATTATAATTGCCATCAGAAAGGTATTGACTCTTTTATATATAAATTAGCCATCAGAAGGTTTTCCTTCTTAATTATTAGTTTGCCATCAGAAGGTATAGACTCATTTATATATTAATTAGCCATCAGAAGGGTTCTAGACATGCAAGTATCTAACACAAACTATCCGTTGCAATCACCCAGAGCTCGTCCGAGGAAAAACCCTAGGATCGTCTCATTTATCTCTCACTTACAACTATGCAAGATAGCTATATTAAGAGAAAAAATGGCCGTGTGGCCCCGCCCCGCCACTTGCCGTGAGTTCCGTCCGATCGCGGATCCGACCGATCATATTGAACCCTCCGAGACACAACGAAACAGTTCACGTATATGATACTTACGATGCCTTAGCAAACGATCAATTATTAGTTAGCTGTCACGTCATGTTTGTTAAGTTTGTGTGTGATCTTTCTCAAAGGTACTTGTTACGCTTATTATATATATTTAATTAGTTGTACATTAGTTTGTGAGGCCAATGTAATTCGTCGGGCTGTGAAGCCGATATACGTCACTGGTTTGTGAGACCAATGAATTCGTCGGGTTGTGAAGCCGATATACGTTACTGGTTTGTGAGACCAATATAATTCGTCGGGTTGTTAAGCCGATATACGCCACTGGTTTGTGAGGCCAATGGATTCGTCGGGTTGTTAAGCCGATATACGTCACTGGTTTGTGAGACCAATGAATTCGTCGGGTTGTTAAGCCGATATACATTAATGGTTTGTGAGACCAATGTCACTGGTTAAGCTTATAGCTATAAGCTACCTGAACCCACGACAGTCGCATGTCACACGTTATACCACAATCCGACTTTGTACAAGCATCGCTTACGCAACGCAAGACAGCATCAGAAAGGATACAACAAACCAACGTCGCTATAGCGGATCACTTTACCAAACATGTCGGCCTCGGTGCTGCAAAGCCACATTGATTGTGTCACCGACATCGCTTATCAGTAAGCTATAAGCTCCCTGAACCCACGACAGTCGCATGTCACACGTTATACCACAATCCGACTTTGTACAAGCATCGCTTACGCAACGCAAGACAGCATCAGAAAGGATACAACTAACCAACGTCGCTATAGCGGATCACTTTACCAAACATGTCGGCCTCGGTGCTGCAAAGCCACATTGGTTGTATTACCGACATCGCTTATCAGTCAGCTATAAGCTATAACCGAACCCTGACAGTCGAGAGACAGTACATGCATCGCCCCTGTACATGTAGTTTATATTTGTTTTTTTTAAGATTTACACATTCGTATGAGATCGTGCCAATTATTGCCATAAAATACCCAGCTATTCAACGCATTATATATTAATATCTTATTATTATTATTTGTACTACATGCATCGCCCCTATACATGTAGTACATATTTATATTATTTTAAATTTCATACATTCGTATGAGAATATTTGCCATAAAATATGTTATTATTCAATGCATCATTTATTTTTATTTAATAAATATTATTTACACTCGCAACTTTCAATTAATTTATAAATTTATAATATTTAGAAAAATGTAAACTATAGTGTTCATACAACACTATTTTAAGATGGCGCCGCCATACGCCAAATATTTTAATTAATTTGTACTGCAAATTATACGTTTTCTTTTCATAGAAGTAATATTTAAAATATTTATTGCCTTTAATACTATTATACTATTTAGTTATTATTATTTAAATATTCATTTCAATATTCGCTTTGTTATTTTTATATTATTAATGTAATAAGAACTCACCAAGTAATTCTTCATAATTAACAAATATGCATCTTACCAAACTTGATTATTATAAAATTATTATATTTCGATCACTTTGCATTTAATGTGTTACATTTATTTATTAAATATCCATTTCCTTGTATTCAATTTATATTATTTGCAATTTAATAACAATAATTTTCAGAGCGTCACTTTTACCGACGCCACGCTCCCGCCATGCTCCCTTTCTCTTTCTATTCCATTTTTAAAAATCATAAACTATAATCGGCCAGCAACTCATACAGCCAACATTGCTTTTTCTGAAAATATTAATTAAATATTTTTTTATTATTTGTTTAACCTATTCCATAAAATTGTATATATTTTTTTATTATTATTAAATTATATTATTTAATATTTTTTTATATTCCTACGTTTATTTATACATAGTATGTATCGTTACAATAACTAAAACTTGATATAACTAAATTCAATTAAAACTTAGAATTGTAGCTGGACCTCGCTCACAACTCTCTCTATCTGCACTTTAAATAAAGTTATTACTTTGAACTTATTAATTAACGTTACTTTAATGAAGTCTATTACATTTATAGTATCTAAATGTCTCTGTAAAAAGCTTTTTCACGTCTATTTCTAATTGGTTAATAAAGGTACTACATGTATAAATGATAATTTTAAATTTACATAAAAACAAAATATTGATAAATAAATTAATATTATAAAATTCGTACGATTTGAAAGAATGAATTCACAACATAATATAATACGGCAGTTTTACGTTTTTTCCCGCCTATCAGAATTGTAAGTGAGGACCTAGTCGCAAAAACACTCCGCCCGCCCGAAATCGTGGCATTTTGTGTTAAATAGTAGTCAAATTATAAAATTCCATAAAACAAGAAATTTGAATTGAAAAATCCTAATTTGATTTAGTAATAAGTACTAAAATGATAAACTAATAAGGAAGAAAATAAATTATCTTTTGATACTAAATATATCCTGTAGTATAAATATTGACATGTATATGTAATATCACTAGAAGAACTCTGTTAAAGTTTCAAGGATGTCGGAATTTTAACAGGTTCACAGGATGACGTCATTTCCTCTCGGGACACGATCCGCTGTAAATCATTGTGCTTCGATAAAGTACCCATCACGAGGGAACTGCGAAAATAAGATCTTTTGATACATATATTTCGTATACATCAAAAGATCTCATTTACTTTAAGATTCATAATTTTATATATTTTTACAATGTCATTACATACTTTCAGTATAGTTTTTTAATTACTAATTACCACATTATATGTAGTTATACTTTGGCGTTGAGTTGCAACGCTTAACACGCTGCCGTATGTGGCATGAAGCTGAAAAAATACATAAATTAATAGTAAAGTTGTATGTAACTATTATAACATTTCTGTATAGTTATGAAGTTGGTCAGATGAATTAATTAAATATATTTATTGATTTACACGCATTAGATTTACAAATTCACTTTTATTATTATACGTTATACCATCTTAATATCAATTTATTGTTCCTTTAAAAATAATTTGTTCTTCCCGTCAAAGCACTTGACCACAGATTAAATATGTATGCATCTAGATAGTAACAACGCATCGCGTTTGACAGTCCATAAATATTCGTAGTTAAGAATATGTATAACATACGTCGAAAATACCAAATTAAAAAATAATGAACATCTCGCATATAATATAACATAGATAGAATATAAGTTATTACGCTTCTTAACTCTAATTATACTTACTTTAGATTAAATAATAAGGCCTTTATCAGAATTTACTTTAACCGCTATTCATATTAAATTTAAACACTTCAGTACATTACAAGACATATACACGAACGTTCCTCGTTAATTATGACAAAATAATTTGTGGTTACAACGTGTACAGATAATATTCGTTTTCCAGCTGTGGTTACAACATTTGCATAAATCTAAGCATAATCTTAATTTATTTTATTATTTTTCGTTGGTAGGGTTATTTTGAAGAAAAAACACTCTTTAAAGGGGTAAAAGTAGGGGTAGAAAATTTGCATGATTGTCCGTTAATACAAATACAGAAGTTAATTCTATGTTACTGCTTACTAATAAAAAACATAAATACCTATTTCAGCGATTGTTAAAATTCTACCTTTAAGGGTTTTTCTACCTTCCTCTTCACATTTTATCTCCAAATAAGAAAGGCATATCATATCATGTTCAGAAACGTATTAGAAAAATAATCAACTTTTTGTTGATTGCATAGGGCTGGAAACAAATCACATGACAAAAATAAGCTAAATATGGACTTTGCAACGATACATATTATGTATAAATAAACGTAGAAATATACAATGTTTTAATTTAAAGAAAAAATAATAATAGGCAAAAATACTATTTTATAAAACACATTTAAACAAATAAAAAAATAAATATAATTAATATTTTCAAACTCAAATGCAACGCTGGCTGTATGAGTTTATGGCCGATTATAGTTTATTTTTTTTAAAAATAGAGAAAAAAAAAGAAAGGGAAGATGGCGGGAGCGTGGCGTCGGTAAAAGGGACGCTTAAAAAATTACTGGTATTAAATTACAAATAATATGAATTGGATTCAAGGAAGTGGAATTTTAATTAGTAAATTTAACATATAAAATGCAAAGAGATCGAAATATAATAATTTTATCATATTCAAGTTTGGTAAGATGCATATTTGTACATTATGAAGAATTTCTTGGTGAGTTCTTATTACATTAATAATATAAAAAAGAACATAAAGAGAATATTTAAACGAGTATTAAATAAATAATAACAAAATAATATAACAATATTAAAAGCATTAAATACTTAAAACAGACCTATGAAAAAGAAAACGTAAAATTTGCAATACAAATTAAAGTATTTGGCGTGCCGTGCCGCCATCTTTGAATAGTGTTGTATGAACAGTAGCTTACATTTTCTTGAATGTTATAAAATTTATAAATTAATTATATGATGCGAGTGTAAATAATATTTATAAAATAATAATGAATGAAACATCTGATTTATAATTTTTTTAGGGCAAATAATTGTAAAATTTAAAATAACACAAATATGTACCACATGTAAAGTGGCGATACATGTAGTGTAGTAACGTATATTGGCTTCACAACCCGACGAATTCATTAGTTCACCATTGTTCGATATTAATTTTGCCAAGAAAAAATAAATCTTAATTTTATTATAAAAAGCCACGATTTCAGTAACCTAAGAGCCTTATAATATTCGGAGCAGAGAGAATTTAATTATATAAGCTTTGAATTATTTGATTTACGTTGTGATCTAATGATCATTTAAGATCAAAAATCTTTATAGTTAGGCGTAAAATAT